>CM023097.1:34391902-34962811 GCA_013103745.1 Gardenia jasminoides
CTGATTCACCACTTCCATATTTTCCTACTGGTTTTGAATTCCATCCAAATTTACAGCTAGACTTTTTGTTTTGCAAAATATGCAATGCCTGTTGAAAAAAGGGAACTGAACAATAAAACAAGGAAACATACTTGAGCTAAAGAACTCCAACTTTCAGCAAAGCCAACCGCCATTCACACACAAAAAATATCAAACAAAATCTTGTACGTGTCAAGGTTTAACAAAAAATGGCAAGGCAGACCAAATCTCAAACAATGGCATTAGCAGCACTAGCAATCCTGGGCCACAGATCAGCACATTCCTTCCCTATTGGACCAGTAATAGCAGACCCTAAAGAAGACAACAGCTAGCTTGTGAGATGTGAGAATGAAGAGGGGTAAAAAGAAAAGCTTGGAACACCGAAAAAGAATATAAAACTAAATGCAGAGATGAGTTTTGACGATTATGAATACTTCTAATGAGCAACAACACTGATGAGGCCTGGTCAAATGCAACAAGATTCAAAATACTTGTACACAAGCATGCACTCATACATAGTCACCATGGTTTGAGTAAATCGTATACCTTTCATTTCGCCTTTAGGATTCACAATAACACCCGCATTATCTGCATAAAGATAAACAACTCAGGTAAATAAACAGTCATCAAGCGCATAAGCACCGAGTAAACAACAGCTAATAGGAATACTAGTCAAAGTAGTAACAGAAAACAAGGGACTGGGATAGCAAAACACCAACAGAAAAGCAACCATGAGCCTATCCGCTTCCCATGAATGTAATTCTATAAAGGTCATCCTGTAAATCTCTAAAGGTCATCCCCAGAACACAAAAACCAAAATATTGTCAACTATAAGCTTCTACTTGAGCTGCAATCAATGGTAAAAATAAGACTTGGTGGACAATAATCACGATATGTGTATGGCGCAGCCTTTAACCTTGAGAAACATCTAGGGGTAATTCACACTTATGCTATTTGCAACTATTTTTACCCAAAAAAATGTCTGCATTGCTACGCATATTTCGGGCAAAAGATGACACAAGCACACATTCGACATGTTATTGTAGATTGACATCATAATTTAACAACTTATATGTAGAAGCTCTTGCTAAAAATGTAGGACTCCAATGGAGCAGATTTGAGCTTAAAAAGCTATATCACATCTGCAACGAGGGGCACCTTTACTTTTCCAGACGTGTAACTGTATCAACCACAGAACATGAAGGTGGATACCTGACTAATGTCTGGTGTTATCTAGTTACAGGCATTAGTAAAGATATAGGAAAAACACTGTACATAGGTACATGGACATTCAGAATAGATAGCTGAACTGACAAAATGTTCTCAGATGTAAATCTCTGGACATGATAACTGTGATAAACGTGCAGTTGGGTGAACCCAAACATCATGGGTATTGATCGCAAACAAAGACCATAATAATGCAATGATAATGCTTAAACTACAAAGAAGCAACAGATATGGAACAGATGTCAGGTAGCAGGACCCTCCTTAGACAAAAGGATAATGAATACTTGCATAGACACATCTGACTAATTTGTTTATCTACAAAGACACAATACTGCTTGCATTGCATTTAGGGCCCATATGGAGCAGATGGGTGCTTAAAAGGTTTTAACACATCCGTAACGATAGGCACACTTACTTTTCCAGACTTGTAACTGTATTAACCATGAAATGTATGTTAATACCTGACTAAGACTGGGAAGGTTATCCAAGTACAATAGGAGATTCAACAATCAAACAAAATAAATGTAGAGACACGCTTCATCCATTCCACTGAAATGAATGAAAATTCTGGCAAACTATAAGACCCTTGCAGGCTATAACCAATCATTTATTGCAGCCATCCATCTAAGAGCTGGAAGACATGAACAATCTGTAAGCAGCAGCCATACTTAACCATATATGAGAAGGTATGCATCGAATTACGAAAAGTGAGATTCATAAGGAAAATCCCGCTCAATATAAATTCGACAACTTCATTTCATTTGGCTGGACTAAGGAAGCATCACATCATTTTACATACATACGCCACAAAATTAACATGGCTTATGATGCATCAAGACAAACCCTAACCAGCTTAAAGCTAGTTTTGGCATATCTCCTTCTAAGGCTAAAGTAAAACAAATTTTTCCCAGTCAAAGTCCTTAAAGGTTAATTTAAAACCATAGTCTGCAAGATGCATTATTAGCTGGACTTTAAACAATCAATGAATGTACAAGTCCCCAAAGTACCACCTAACAACAAAGAAGACCCCGAAGAAAGAGAAGGGCATAAAAAAGACAAACTCAAAAAAGCATAAAACAGTAAGCAACTCTTCGAAGCACACCCTAGAGCTAAACAAATAGTAATGAACATATAACTCTCTCAAGCAGCACCAAAGGACTAAGATAAAAGAATTTTGTGAAAATGGGACCAAAAAAGAGATTCAGATAATATGAAATGTATCAAACGTGACAGAGCATGGTTCAATATGATTAAAACCCACTCGATCTTATGACTGACATTCATTTTACTATAGCTGGTCTCAGGAAGCATCATGTCATGTGCACATAAAACTCTTGAGAAATCCACACATCAAGATGCTGCTTAACCAGCCATCACTTCTGCACACCAAGTAATGACTTACCTAAGAGCACCTCGTTTTCTCTCATTACTTGTGTTATCTTAGTAAAAATTAATAATAATAAAAAAAAGAAAAGAAAAGAAAAAATCTTCCAGCATACCAAGATCAACCAATCCATTCTTTAAAGCCCAATGACAAATGATTGAAACAATTATCCTAGATACACTCATGCCTTAAATGGCTCGAAAACTGACAAAAAAGAATATTTTCACAATCAACATCCATTGAACCAGTAACAATGACACCAAAAACACCCAAAACAACAAATACATAGTAACTAATCAATGGCCCAACTAACAGACAATGCGTATCATTCCTAAAACCTAACATCTAACTCAACATATGCGACCTCAGCAAATGAACTAAAAAAGAGAAACCAAGAATGTTTTTACAAATAATGTAAAGGGTAAAAGAAATGACCTTCAAAATACATATAAACCCCGTCCTTTCGGCGCCAGGGTTTCCTCTGTCTCACGATGACAGCTGGCATAACCTTCTTTCTCAAATCAGGCTTCCCCTTTTTCACAGTAGCCATCACCATATCCCCAACACAAGCCGACGGCAGCCGATTGAGCCGACCTTTAATCCCCTTCACTGATATAATGTAAAGATTCTTAGCTCCCGTGTTGTCGGCGCAGTTCACCGTCGCCGCCACTGGTAACCCCAGCGACATCCGGAACTTGTTCCCCGCCGACCCACCTCGCCCTATTAATCACAAAACATTCAACCAAAAATAAATTCAAAAATCAAAAAAATTTGAGATAAAATACAAGGGAAATCGAAGAGACGGAGTGATTGAATATACCTCTCTTCGACATTTTTGTCAAGTTTTTAGAGTCTGAACAAAGTAGGGAGTCCCAGTTTCTATGTATATATACAGCCGTTGAAGAGGAAGCATAGTTAGGGTTTTAACTGCCTAGACTAGTTGGCTTGCGCGCTTTCCTCACACGTTTCCAGGGCACAAATGGGGAAACGGGTCTGTTACAACATGATATTTGGGCTAAAGAGTGTATTGATCTTACATCCTTAAGCCCAAAAGTAGATTGGGCCCTACTCCAAATGAAAAGCGAATTCTGTTCTTCTTTGGGCGTTGTGGTTGATGGTAGGGAGGGAAATACATGCCCAATGGCAAAAAGATTTTGAGAGTTGAATTAGTTTTTGGGTTAAGGGCAGAATCATACCCCCATTAATTTTTGGGGTGCTTTTTACACTTAGGCCCATAGCCTTATCTTCATGCTACTTTGTCCCCTTCTTTTGCCAAGATGAGGAATAGAGTTGAATTCAATTCCCAACTTCTATTCTTCATTGAATTTTGTGGATCAAAATGCCCTTAGTCTGGACGTCTGTAAAATTTATGCATGCATCAAATAGTTGGGCTCTAAAAAAATTAGTTTTTTGATTTTTTTGGAAAAAAATTGGTAAGTAATTCTACAAAGTTATTAAGAAAAGTTCAATGAATTTGATCCATTACAATTATTTAATGTATTCTACAAATCATGGAGATAAGTTAGAGCAATTGAAAACGAATATACTAGAGCGGCTATATATTGGAACCATGAATATCAAAGTCACCAGTGCAATTTGCTCATAAATCATCCCTCAATAAGTCAGTAATTAGTTCATCCGCAAGTAAGGGTATTTTCAAGAAAAGGAAAAATTAATTTCCTGGCTAGAGGTCTTTTTCCGTTTACTAAATTATAATACACGAATATTCATGTCTTCTTTTTAACCTCCATTTAGTGTTGACTATCAGTCATGGGGGCAAAATGACATGAAAATAGGGTTAGGGGATTAAGTTCAAAAGCACCCAGAATTTAAGGGGTATTCTGCCTTCCTTTAGCACTTGCTTTTTCGTTTTGGGAAAATACACTTTTAATGCTCATTGTGTGTGGGGTTTGATACGAGAAGCAGCAGTCATTGCATTACATATAATTTAATGCATTTCTTCAGACTCTACTAAGCAAGCTTTTAATGTGCAGTAGGTGAATAATAACTCTAATACAATCATCTTGATGATAAAAGTAGGACAAGCAAAAGACACACCGAAAGGCTATTTACGAACCATTCTCATACATTTCACAAAGGGACATTTCTCATGGATGATGCTGCGCACCTGCTGAGCTCTGTCTGAACAATTCTCCCAATTTGCTGTCAGACTCACGAAGCCCGTCTTCAAATGATTGAGGCATCTCTCTGATCTTCAGAAATTGGACAGAATTGACAAATCTGAAACCATCTGGTACGGTGTCAAACTTCTCGCATTCTTGGATAGTTAAAGACTTGAGCTGGGGCATTGCTTCAGCTTCCACCAGCCACTTCTTCAAGAATTTCAGATTTGAGAGTTCCAGGCGCTTGAGTTCGCAGAAACCTGAAGCAGAACAGACCATTTTTTCCCCCAAAAATGCATCATTGCGTAAGACAAGAACTCGCAAACTGGGGAGATTCTCTAATGTTGTAAACGGATCTTCTTCAAGTTCGGAGCCATCAAGGTTGATCTCCATCAGACAAGGAGAGATCTCACTATATGGTAGTATATACTCTAATTTCCCTTTTATACGTAGGACAAAAAGAGCCCGACACTTCAATAATTGTCCATACAAAGAGGAACTTTCATCTGTATAACAATCAAAGTTTCTGATATCAACAGAAGAATGCAACATACAGGAGTCTGTTGTGACAGCCATGCGGTTGATGATCCCCTGCAGGTCCTCAAAACTACCTTCTACATTTGTTGTTAGACATCGAAGCTGCTTCAGTTTCAGGAGATCCCCGACACTACATATCCTTGTATCAAAATTTTCAAGTGTCTCAAGCAATGTCAACCTGTCCAGTTGCAATTTACCTCCATGCAGTGTACACAAACTTTCAGGAAGAAACAAATGCACCAAGTTTATAAGTTTACTCAAGACATTGGGCATTTTCAGTTTAATCCAACTTCTAACCCGCAGATCAAGAATTTGCAAGGAGCACAATTTGCCTATTGATAAAGGCAGTTCCTCAAGAAGACAGCTCTTAAAACTCAAGTACCTTAAGCGGACTAGTTTTTCTAGTCCTCCTGGTAGACCTGTCGGTCTAAAGTCAAATCCATCAAAATCTAATATTCTAAGAGATTTTAACTCTGCTAAATTTGAAATTTGTACAGGCGACAATTCTCTCTCATTTTTAACATTGAGCTGTAGCAGGCATCGGAGATGCTTAGCCATTTCAATTCCACCGGAAACATTTCCATCTTCATTCTTGCGTATGGTAACCCGACGTGTTGTGTTATTGATAGAATTGGAGTCCAAATATTTTGCTTGTTCATTCTCACTTCCATAATCTATTATCTTGAGAAAATTTTCCTCCTTTCCCATCAATAAGCATTTGCTCCACATCAGCTCATTCAACGAACAAGATTTAAATCTCCTAAACATTGGCACTTCATCTTCTTGCACCTCAACCAGGCTTTGTTGCACTAGTTCCCCCAAATATCGTTCTGCCACATCAATATTTGTCTCCTCAAGCCCATATTTCCTAGATAAAATCAAACCTTCAGCCACCCACAATAGATACAGTTTCTCGGCGTCTATACATGACTCTCCACGGAAGAGTCCCAAGTAAAGAAAACATGGTTTCAGATAATATGGCAAATTATCATAACTTAAATTGACAACATCATGTATTGCAGTTTCTTCGTATAGTTCTCCCTCATTTATATATTTCTCAATACGTTGAGACACCATCTCCCATACTTCTGCTCTAAGAGGCTTTGAGCGCATGATTCCGCCAAGAACAACAACAGCCAGAGGCAGGCCTGCACATTCTTTAATTATTTTCCTCCCTATCGTCTCTATCCATGGATTGGCAACAAAATCTGTGAGTGATGGCATGTAACTGGTCATTCTACAATTAAAAATGAGGGGAAAAAAAGCAGAGGTTTTCTATACACTAACTCCAAATAGTAAACAAATTGGTGCTATGTATCTAGAGTCTAGGACTTTTAAGTAAATTGCTAAAAATAATGGGATCCAACAATTAAGAACTTTTGCACCCAAGTAAGCAACAGGAAATTATATGGCTTAACTAAAAGTGAGACTCCTGATGGAAACCTGCATCCCAAATTATATGCGTGCAGCAGAGAAGTAGTCATTAGAATCAAGTAGATGAGAAATTTGTAAGATGATGTCACTGATGACAATGCACATCATTACACGCTTGAGCATATCATTCAACTTGAAAGTCCTGTGTCAGGAGTCAGGACACACAAAATTCACAGCATCCTCACAGAATTTATTTAAAAAAAAAAAAAAAAAAAAAAGAAGGGAGCTCTCATCTTACAGCTTTGGGAAATTTGTTGCTACACAATTCCAGATGGAGAACTAGATTTGACTAACCTGGGAAGAAACATTATCCTCAAGAAACGTGATCAAGAAAGCAATTAACTTCAGAAGGCCCAAGTACTTATTGCTTACAGCGATAAGAAATAGATCATCTCCACACCTCAGTTGTACCATTTCCAAAGGAATTGCTATTTTTGAATTGAAGGAAATATAGGCAGGGTCTATTTCTAGGGGGAAAAAAAAGAGGAATAAAAAAAAAAAGATACTGATCTGTGATGTAACACACCTTAATTACACATTTCGAAACAATCTGAGCCCAGGGAAAGATCTGGTGAAACCACCAGGCAATTTTGTGTTGTAGAAGACAAGGATTTAATCATCAGGTTCAGCATTCTAGTCTAAACTTATTAGGAAATAACAACTACAAACATCATAAGGAGGGACAACCATATTAACAGCTCATAATAACAGGGAGGAGCCATAACCCATACCTTAGAACTCGTAACTCAGTATCACTGTAAGAAAAAATTAGGTCTAGTCTCTAGGGAAATGCAACTTGGCATGGCAGAAACATAGGACCAAAGAGGTCACAGAGAATACAACAGCTACCAAATAGCAGAAGCATGAATAGTTGTGCAGTGACTGCTAGGCCAATAGATAAAGAGTAGCGGTGATTGTGACAAAATTCAGCTGAAGGAAATGAAGTTAGTCTCGCGGATGTTCTGAAAATTTGATAAATTAAATATGGAAATTATAGAAAATTCCCAAAATCAATTAATTCCAAATCAACAGTTCATATCCCCAATATACTTGTGAAACAATTGACAAACTTCAGGTAGGAACCTCTAAACCCATATTTCTTGTACGCGAGGAGTGGATAATTCTAGTTGGAACAACATCAGAGAGAAAAAGTAAGGAGGTGTTCATAACTATCTGTCGTCGCATGCTTTACTTCTAGAAAGCACAAACATTTTCAGAGGTAGTGATAATGCTATGTTTGCCAAAAATACTTGGAACTTGTCAGTGATAACAATTAACACACACCCTTCCTCCCCCCCCTTCGAAGGCCTTTTTAAATAAATCTACAATCTAACAGTAACATGAACATCTTAGTTTCTTACAACCTGAAGATGTGGGTTACTCATTTAGCAGAATGTAGCATGCATTTCAATGTGGGCTAGGAAATTGTGAGAAGATATTGCTCTAACTTTATAATTAAATTACCAAAGATTGGACTAGTTTGAACATGAGATCATAGAAAATCTTAGTCATGAAAGGTTCTAATGTTTTAAATGACCAAGGAAGATTGCATTCAGAGAAACATTTTATTCGCCTAAGGAGTAGAAAAATCTGCTCCGAAGGAGTTCTGTTTCCAGATTTCCAAACCAAGAAAGCAAAAACGCATGGACTGCCACTTCTGATGGTGTTTATAGTGAAGGTTCTGGTTGTCGTATTTTTAAGTCCCTTACATTTCTGACAACAACGATAACATCTGAAAAAGCAATCTGGAATTGCTCGCTGAAATTGAACAGTCCGTTTATTTACAGCTCCATTATTTGTCAGAATTAAAGATGATCTCGGGTTAAAGAAGCATGTGACTAACTAAAAATGAATTTTAAAGACGCACCAAGGGTGTATCATGCATTTCCCATGGTCCATTTTATGCAAAAAGATAGCCCACGATTATCTCCTCCTCCATTCATGGCTAGATTAAGTTCAAACTTTTGAGAAATCAGTGTTCTCTGTAATTTAGTGTGACGACCTTGATTTTTTTTTTTTTTTTTTTGGGGAAGTGGTATAACGACCTCAGAGCAAAACTCAGCATTCATATTTCTGAATGATGAAGATGGTATAGGCTCGATTTATCAAAAAGTTACTATGCTGGTCCAGGAGAGCAAGCCGATCAATTAAGTCAAAATTACATGCACAAGTGTAATCGAGAAGCTGACCTGGGTCCTCTGTCCGGATTGCTCTTTCTCTGAATAACTTCCAAGATTCCTCTTCTGTTAAACGAGGCATCAGGTGGAAAAATCTCTTTTCTGACACCATTTCAGCAATCTCTCTTATCCGAGTGGTAAGAATTACTTTGCCATTCATCTCCCCGAGTGGGAAGACGATGCTCAGGCATTTCCAAGCATCCATTGACCAAATGTCATCCAGAACAACTAAACACCGTTTCTCTTTGAGTACAAAGTAAAGCTCATGGTGTAAATCTACGTCATTTACATCAACAATCTCTTCTTTCTGCTCTTGTGAAAGTTGTCTTGCAATAGATGTCCATATATCTGTGCGTTTAAACTTTTCGCTGACATAAACCCAAGCAGAATGCTTGAAATAATGCCGAACGCGCGTATCGTTAAATAACAACCTAGCAAGAGCAGTCTTCCCACTTCCGGCAATGCCACAAATGGAAATAACCTGGCCATGTTTGGTATCATCAAGTAGACAAGAGACCAGATGTTCCCTATCTACTTCCATCCCAAAGAAATTCCCCGTCAAGTCATCAGTTGGCATTAACCGCAATTGTTTCTCATTTTCTTCATAATTTAGATCTAAAAAACTAAGTCCTGCCAATAGGTCGGGCATGTCGTTTTTGATCTTTTTTAACTCTCTCAGAGAACTGGTAGGCACCACAGTGTCATGTATGGCGAGTGGGAAGTTCTGAATTGAGCTTTGAAGCCAAGACTGCAACACACTCGTCGCAGGGAACAGCATGATTCTTCCGAGCAAGTCACATCCATGAAAGTCGGGCGCTTCAAATGCCTGAAGAAATCTGTTCATTCGAAGTTTGAATCGATCCGTTCGACTTCCAAGATAAAGAATATCAATTGCATCGTCAATTCTATAAGCCAGGTCCTCGACGTTCCGTACCCATCGAGAAAACACCTCTCCTCTGTCTCGTCTTGCAACTACATGTCTCAAGTTAAGCTGAATCTCCTCCAGATCTTTCACCAGTGACTGGATCTGGTCCCTCATCACATCTGAGTTTGCTCTTTCAAGGAACAAAATGGAAAGCCTTCCCAGAGCAGAGCTGACAGCTGACTCGGCCATTACCTCTGTTAGAATGCAAAGCTACTGTAAGAGCTATTCCAAATGCTTCAGCTCGCGCTCGTTATCACCCTGTCAACACCGGCAGATTAATACTTAATCACTAGAACAAAATGAAAAGTAGCCAATCTAAATGCCTATGAAGGTTTCATGGTAATTACCAAAGTAAACAACTCAATATACTATTCAGTGTGAGGAATAAAGAATTCGTTAACGAGCATAGACAATTCTCATGATATTGCGAGGACTCCGTGTTAACTTAGAAGATGTGAAATACCAAGGGGACAAAAAGTGAGTCAACTTTCTTTTTTTTGTTTTTTTTTTTTGTTTGTGCTCTTGTTCATTTAGAAAAGATGAAAAAAAAAAATTGGAATATCTACTTACCAAGCCTGACTTGTTTCCCCAGAAAAGCACTTTAGACGTCAATTGATTGATATTCAAAAGCCTTGGCATGGAGACGGAGATAAGGAGACGGACGGCAGTAGAAGCTTTGTAGGTGGGGGAGGAAAGGGGAGGATATATGAGATTCTTGAGACTGGACTGGTGAGGGATGCTGGTGTCCCGGGAGCGGGAATTCTATGAGAGGGGAGGGCCTAGGATGATCAAATCAAAACGAAACCAACTATATATAAAAAAAAAAAAAAAAAAAAAACATATCATTATCACTAGCTGCTCTCAAATTTTATTTTAAGCTGTTTAGTCCATAAACTTTTTGGCTCTGTATGAATTGATTGTAATAGGGAAGGTGTTTTTTAAAATTTTATACTAGCCATATATATGAAAAGCTTTTACAGGGTGTTTTTTAAAATTTTACTGTAACTATATATATGAAAAACTTTTACTATAGCCGTTTACTGTAAATGATTAGGGTGTTTCTGGAATTGTATTTAAAGGTGTTTTTGGACTCTATTTTAAAGTATTTTTAGAATTTAAATATATATAGGTTCCGTTTGGATTAGGTGTTTTTAGAGTTGTATTTCAAAAACATTACTGTAGCATTACTGTAGCGAAAAACAATTACTGTAACTTGTATTTGGAAGATTTTTTTTTTCTATTTTCTTTTTTTTTCTTTTCTTTTTCATTTTTTCTTTTCCATTTCCTTTTTCTTTTTTTCCCTACCCCCCACTCAGGTCGCGCCGTGACCGGGTGGGGTAGAGAAAAGAAGAAAATGGAAAAAGAAAAAAGGAAAAAAAATATAATATTGAAAAAACAAATGTGTTGTTTTCTTGTAGCGTTGAGGTGTGAAAAGTTTTTTCAATAACAAAACAAAGATAATCCAAACAAAGCCATATATTTTTAGAAATTTACACCATTCACCACCATCACTCACAGCTACCACCATTACCATCCCTTCTCTCTCCCCCTCTTTTACCCTCTCTTCCTTCTCCTTCTTTCTCTTTTTCCCTCCCTCCTTTTCCTCCCCTCCCCTTCCTTCCCCTCCTACCATGGGAAAATGATAGGGAGGAAAGGGAAAGAGGGAGAAAAAGGCAGGGAATGATAGTGATGGCTGGTGTTGTATGGTGGGTAGGGGCATGTGATATTATCTGGGGGTGATGATGTGTGGTGGAAGAAGAAGATGCAGTAGATTTTTTTTTTTTTTTTTTTTTTATGTGTGTGTATTTGTAAGCAAGTCCAAACAGACCCACGCTGAAATAGTCCTGTATTCTCCAGCCACACTTTTCTGACACTTTGCGAAGAATATATAGGTGAGACTTGAGAGAGTCAAATTAAGCCTTTTCATTAACTATTTAACATTAATTTTTAACTGATAGGAAGGATAACGAAAAATAAAAGATTGTTATCCTGTAGATATTACACATACAGTATGAAACTCGTACATTTTGTTTATGAAAAGCTTATCATTAACTATATCGGGGTTAAAATTTGAGTCACGATGAAGAAAAAAAGGTAAAGATTAAAAATTGGCCACTCAAAACAGGATTCTAAATAGAGATAGTTTTAGAAACTTCCTCTAAAGTTTGGCCCAACCGGAGGCAAAAGGGTTCCTGATTGGAAGAAAACTCCAACTGTTGCATTATTCGCTTGTAAAGAACCTTTTAACTTTTTGAACGTTAACTTGATTCATAGTGGCAATAGCCCTTTGAAACCCTAAAATATTTCTCAAAGCACACCCTAGAACGGAAATACTTGAAAAGGCAAACCATTCAAATTAATTTATCTAGTTTTCCATATAGAATTTTCATTTTTCACCTGCAAGGATAGTGATGTGAATTTCTACTTAGAATTCAGGTGTATCTTTGTCTACCGATTACAGCTAGAAATTACCTACATAGGCCAGAAACCTTGAGGTTGTCAACAGCTTCAAGCTCTCTTCATTAGCCTACAAGATGCAGGCCTAAAAATCATGGATGCTAAAGTGCTGTTTGTGTACTGGGTGACAAATTTTGGTTTAAGATTCTGAATTTCCCTTTGTGTTTGAGGATTTCAACAGCAAGTATGGGACTTCACTTTGTTCGCCTGAGGTATGTCATAAAACTTCACACCTGTGCATGGTCTCGTATTGCTGCTGTATAAGCTTTTTGCTCTTATGTTTTATAATTTCGTCTCTTGTAAAGTGGGAGTTTCAGCTCTGCTTAATGTTAGTTGAGTAATGGATCCTGAGGTGTGAGCAGAAGCGTTCCATTTGGCTTCTGTTATAATTTTTCCTGGATTTTTCAATCAATAAAGTTTCCTTCTTTTGATGTTTTATTTGCTAATAGATAAAAATTAAAGAACTAGACGTTAATTATCCTAAATTTGCTTTAAGTAGTCCTTTGCTCGTATTCTGGGTTATAGATGAAAGATAGGATGGGAGAAAATAAGGGAATAGAAACAATTCTTTTGGTAGCTTTTGTATTACTATGATCTCGGTCCTGTACTACTTTTTTCAAATTAGGGTTGAATTCGAGTCGAGTCGAGATCGAGTAACTCGAACTCGACTTGATTGAGTTCGAATTACTTTTCGAGTTCGATTTCAAGCTCGAGTACTCGACTACTTGAACTTGGTTACTACCCAATTTTCTTTTTTCTTTCCTATTTTCATTTTATTTTTCAATTGAAATTACGTATTCACCCTCGAATAATATTATAACATAACAAGAGAAACCGTAAATATTATAACTAACATACTAAAAGAGTAAATTAATAATTAATAAATATATGTTAATTATATATATATATATATATATATCGAGTCGAGTAGCTCGTCGAACTCACTTATTTATACTCTAACTTGACTCGTTAGCTTGAACTCGAGTTCGAACTTGGTTTTGACTGAGCTCGAGTCAAGTAGTTGACCGAACTCAAGTCGAGCTTGAGTCGAGCTACTCGGTTGAGTTACACTCCTATTTCAAACTATGTTGAAAGTTAATCATGACGTCTAGGAAGCATGACTTATAAGATTGAGTAGTAAAAACAAATATCTGTGCCTAATAAATAGGATTGTAGTAGCATAATAGACCTTGTAATTTTAAAAGTTGCATATATGTATAAAAACTTCTTGAGCAAATGGCTCGAAATGTCACTAAATTATTAATTTTGATTGGTATTTGTCATTTAAATTTTTGAAGCTAAAAGTATCATTCAACTCGTTTGATAACTCAATTTAGCACTTAAATTTAATGGATTCAGATTTTAATCATTCAGATGCATTTGATAACCAAAATAGAACATTTGAATTAATTAAGTGGCACTGAATCTTTTATGCAAAACTTGCTTCCAAAAATAAGTAATAAGTTTTTCACTTATAACTGAATATAATATACATTTAAATGTATTAGATTTAATACTTAACAATTCAAGCAGATTTCATTGACACGATAATTACTACTCTAAATCTATTCCTGCTCTGTATTAAGAGGGAGGAGTGGATTAAAAATTATCCTAAATCTATTCCTACTCTATAGTTTGTAATAAGGGGGAGGAGCGGACTCAGAGGGGTCAAACCATTAGTGAAACTTTCAAAAAATTCTGAATAAGAAGTGCAAGTAGTGAAATTTAATCCCATAACCTACATTCAAGAATAGTTATAAGTGTCCCTTTGGTGGCAATAAGGATATTAGGCATATATATAATTTCATATTAAAATAATATATGTGTGTGTGTGTGAGCGGACTCGCTAGTCAATGAGTTGAGTTTCTCTATGCTCAACTTGAGTTTGATAATTCGATTTGGTTGGATTGAACTCGAGTCAAGTTTCGACTAAGCCATCTCCTGACGGCTTGATTCATTTGCACTCTATATGTATGTGTGTATGCATGTGTATATGTATGTATGTATACATACAAAATCTTGTGTATGCATATGTGTATGCATGTATGTATACATACATGCACACACACATACCTATATATATAAAATCTTGTGTAATCCATAGGTAAAAAATCATATAAAATTGTGAAATAGTTTTTTTCAAGATTTTGAATTCGAAATTTCTCATTTATACTTCTCCTTCCATACCATCCAACTCATCACTCTCTTTCCCGTGAGTAGAAGTTCTTTGTCTCACACAAGTATGTTAAGATATAGCGAATAAAGAGTTAAACTAGTATCTTAAAAAAAAAAAAAAAAGAAAGAAAGAAAGAAAGAAAAGTGAGAGAGAGAGAGAAGAAAAAAAACTGTACCTATTTGCATGCGAAAATTCTTTAAGATCTCAGTTTGTTAAATCCAAATTGTTCTAAAACTTAAATGTCAATGACAACATTATGTATGAGAACCAAAGATTAGCAATACCTATCCGGGCTCTTAAATAGATGTCATATGAGTTTAACCTCACAATTTTTACTTAGAAAACTCTTTTAAATTGTGTACAGAATGTATACACTAAACCGCCCCCAACAAGAAGGAAAAAAAATTAAATTATGATAATGACAATTTGTTACTGGATAATTTTTTTTATACACTGTAAATGCAGTAAACTCCTCTGAACTTTACCTTTTGTTGTGCTTTGTCCCTCTAAACACATTGCATAAGTATTTTGCCCCCCTATTTGATATTTTTAGAGGAGAGGGCCTAGGATGATCAAATCAAAACGAAACCAACTATATATAAAATGAAAAAAAAATAAAATATCATTATCACTAGCTGCTCTCAAATTTTATTTTAAGCTCTTTAGTCCACAAACTTTGGCTCCGTATGAATTAATTGTTGAATGGGAGGTGTTTTTTAAAATTTTATATTAGCCATATATATGAAAATCTTTTACAGGGTGTTTTTTAAAACTTTACTGTAGTGATATATATGAAAAACTTTTACTGTATCCTTTTATTGTAAATGATTAGGGTGTTTCTGGAATTGTATTTAAAGGTGTTTTTGGGCTCTATTTTAAGTTATTTTTAGAATCTAAATATCTTTTTTTTAAGAAATTTACACACACACACATACACAGAGGCATACATACACACATACGTACATCTGATCAAATTTAAGCGTAAACTTGCTAGTTATCGCATAATCTCGCTATTCGCATAAAGAATTTCACCAGGACTGACAGATTCCCTTCACCTATTACGGAGAATATAGGATTTTTCTGTGCATAGTGGTTAGTAGTGTACGTAGTAGTGTAGGATTGAGAGATTCCCTTCACGTACCATAATATATATATATATATATATATAGGATTTTTCTATGAATACTGGTTAGTATATCAAATTAAATCTAATTTATTATGTAATATGCACTATCATATTAACTGCATCTCTGCACTTAAATATTTTTTTTAATTTTATTTTTGCCCAAAAAATTTGCATATTGAGGAGTACTCACTAAGCACCAATTAGTCAAACCTAAAGTGAATCTTAGCATGTGATGTTTATCTACCTAATGACGAATTGAAACGCTGCAAGGTGCTTTTGCAGCTGGATTACACATGTTTGTACTTTGTTTTTGTTGTTGACTTAACAACAGATTCCCTTTGTCTGCCACTCAGAAGAAAAGGGTAATTGTTTTAGTTTAGACTGGAACAGTAATGAATTCTACTAGGTATTTTTTTTTTCAATTAAATATGTCGAAACACACACACAAGCACGCATACACACGCACATCATATGTATGTATGTGTGTGTATGTATGTATATATATATATGTATATGCACGTCATATGTATATATGTATGTTGTGTATGTATGTATATATGTCTGCATATACATACGCGCGCGCGCTTGTAGAGATGAAATAATATAATATTGGATAAACGAGATATCTATCAGTTGAAAGACCTCTGTCAATATGACATGCTGGCAAGAGGGAAAAATGTCAGGTTCAAGGGAAGCGTTTTAAATGTTAGGCATATCTATTAGTTAAAATTAAGCGTCAACTTGCAAGCCGTCGACAACCTGGTCATTTGCAGAAAGAGTTTCACATAATTTGCTACATGTACAATGAAACAATATAATATCGGATAAATTTAGATATTACTTGACCGATCCCTGTCAATATGACATGCCGGGAAAATTTAAAAGACAAACAAAAGTTGTCATGTTTACGGGAGGCTTTTTGATCATTAGGTGTGACCAAGTCTTTTATCTATAAATCAAAATTTTAAGCATAAATTTGCCAGTTTGCGTTTGTCGCTGAAGTCAGAACCTCGTTTTTTGTGGAAAGAGTATCATATAATTTTGCCGCATGAATGATGAAATAATATAATACTGGATAAATGAGATAGCTGAACGATCTCTGTCACGCTAGCCCCGGAAAAAAAAAAAAATTTTTTTTTTTGTTAGGATCAAGGAAGCTCTTTAATGGTTGGGCATGACCAGATATCTTTTATTATCTATTAGCTGAAATTAAGCATCAACTTGCAAGCTATCGCATAGAATTCACTAGAGTAAGGATTGACAGGTTCCCTACCATAGAGAATATAGGATTTTTCTATGCATAGTGGTTAGTAATGTAGTAGTAGTGTAGGATTGAGATACTCCCTTCACCTACCAATAAAAAAATATAGGATTTCTCTATGAATACACTTATATATACATATATACATATATAAACACACACACATAGTGTGTATGTATGTGTGTGTCTACACACACATACATATATGTATATCTGTGTGCCTGTGGGGGGTAAAAAATATCATTTAACTGCTAACTTTTACATCTTGTAATCACTAAACTTTTTCTGAAGCAAGAAATATCATTCAACTCTTAAAAAAGTGTTGTTGTCATTTCATCCAATTTAGGTGTCAAGTCAAATGTTATAAAAGTTACATGAGCTAGGCTCTTTGGAAAGATGAAGTGAAAGACCTTTTTTGTTCTTAGGTTCGGTTGGCTCAGTTTTTGTGGACAGTTTTGACCCTAAAAACCCTAAGAGACTAGCTCACGTGACTTTTTTCTTATTCGACTTAACACTTAAATTGGATGGAATGACAACCAGAACACTTTTTTAAGAATTGAGTGACTTTTTTTTGCTAAAAGAAAAGTTTAGTGACCAAAAGGTAAAAGGGTTAACAGTTTGGTGACATTACACAAATACATATATTCACACAATTCAAATTTGTGTGCACTATTTACTTAACCCAAAAAGATTAGTGAATAAGGTTTATTAATGGGTGTGTTTGCATAGAAAATTATCGAACAATTTTTGTAAAATAATTGTTGTAGTAATTTTTGTAATGTGTAATATGTGAGACAAAAAATAATTGAAAAATAAACTTGTATGCTGCAACCTGCAAGCAAAGCCTTTCTGTTTAAATAGTATATCAGCTATTTGTTTGTTTGGTAAAAAAAAATAATAATGTATCCAAATTCTTTTTTTTTTTTTTTGGTGCAACTGATATGAACAGTTATGTTTAAACTCAAGGTGGATGGAAATTTATTTATTTTTTAAATACGAATATACAAACATACGACAGCACTGTTTATGTGCCACCAACGCCACCTAAAACTCGAAACTTTGAGGGCAATTGAGTTTTTTTTTTTTCCTTTTTTAATACAAGCATATCAAAACTCATCAACATAACAAACGAACTCATCAATAATGAGATGCATACCAACACAAAGTCAAACTAAATTGGGGGCAGGGGAAGTGTAGATAAGATGTTCCAAATTCGAGATCTCCCACTTACACTTAAAAGAGAAAAAAAGACTAAGTTTTTATGTACTTGAATTTGAATCCAAATCCAAAACCTCTACTCCAGTTCTTTCAGTCTTCACCATTTAATCAATAAATCAAGGCTTCCTTGAGTAGAGTTGCAAAGTAATCAAACCCTTGACGAATAATTTAGGCTCGAGTCAAATTTGACATTTGACTAACTCTAGCTTGAATTTGAGCAAGAATTAAGGTTCAAGTAGAGTATCAAATTGAATTCAAAATTATATATTTCAGCTCATTAAGGATTGAATAAATTTTGTTTACAGCTATTATTTTTTCATATAGCTATTGTATAGGTATTACTAAAAAATAATGCTATAATAAAATTCTCAACTATCGAGTCAAATTTGAACTTGTAAAACATTAAACCAAATGGGAGTCTATTTTAAACTTTAAGTTCATATAGGATTCAAACTCAAATCCAAAAATCTAAATCGAGCCTAATGCAATCACATTCAATTCATTTACAACCTATATGTTTATAAATGAATCGATCTATCAACAAACTCGATTTATTAAGGGTTTTACTTGAGTTTGACTCTTAATGAGGTGAAGCTCAATAAATTTCAAACTCATATCAAATTTGAGATTGAATCCAAAGATTCAAATCAAACTTGACAATTTAAAAGTTCAATTTGATTTGATTCATTTACAACCCTACGTGGGTTTATTGAACCTCGAACAAACAAGTCAGTCTTGATCCATTAAAGGCCTACTTGACTTCAACTTCTAACAAGTTTGAGATTGAATTTTCAATAAAATAATTAAGATTAAAGCATTAAAATGAATTTGAACTTGTACAATGTTGGCTCATTACAGCTCAAATTATTTTTTATATTTTTTATTCAATATTCTAATAAAAATTACACATTTCTTATTTTATTAATTAGATATTTTATATGTATTATCAATAACACGAACGTTATGCAGGCAAAAATTGTAATTGAGCGTAGCAAATTAAAAATTTTAATTTGATTCGATTCATTTACAACCCTAATTCCATGTGATTTGAGGTGCAGTTTAAATCATGCTGCAAATCAAGCGATCCACTTCAAAATTTGTATCTAATAATTAAGAAGGAGGGGGAAAAAAGAATTGAAAGGAGTCTGACCCTTGTAGAACTAGGGCCTTGTTTGGCACCCAAGTTTTTTATCCAATTTGTATAAAATTTATTTTTTTCCTACTTTAACTACAGGAACTCTCAAAAAACTTCCAAAGTTTTTAACATACACATCCAAAAAACTACACAAAAAAACTTTTTTCTTTTATTTCTTTCCTTTTTCTTACGCAAAAAAAACATACCAAAAACATTCACCGGCAGGTCATCATCCCACCATCACCTCAGTGATCTCTTCTTCTTTTTTTTTTTTCTTCCTTCCTCCTCTCCCCTCCCCCCCTCTCCCTCTCCCTCTCGCTCTCCCTCTCCTCTCCCTCCATCTGGTGACCAGATCTTTCTAGTCGTGTGATTGGGGGGGAGGGGGGGAGGGGAGGAAGGGAAGAAAGAAAGAAAAAAAGAAGCCAGGAGGGAGGAGGGAGGAGAGGAGAGGAAGGAAGAAAGGAAAAAAAAGACAAAGTCATGATGGATGGTGTCTTCATCAGTGGTTGGGAGGGGAAGAAGAAAGAAGAAAAAAGAAAAAGAAGAAAACTAAATCTATTAAAAGTTTTTACACATCTAAAATATTTTTCGACAACTTCTACAGTAAGTTACAGTAGAATTTTATACCTACGTCCAAAAAACTCAACTGCCAAACAGGCCCTAGATTGTCGGGCAAACCATCTTGTACAATTGCGTGCGCGCACACACATATAATATATAATATATAATAATAACAATAATAATAATAATATTATTATTATTATTATTATTTGGGTTTTTAAAGTTTCTCAAAGACGCACAGAACATACTAGAAATCCAAAACACAAAATACACTAACAAAATAAAAATCCAGCAGAGAATACATAAAGATAACAGAAGACCAGAAACTGCAGCTGAATTGCGTGTGATTAATTAGCTGATGCGCACCAAAGACCCTTTTAGTTCTTGGGCTTGTGATAGGCGAGGATGGCGTAAACTGTTTGTATCAGGGTAAGGACCAAAACAAATTCCACATACCTCATCAGATGTGCCCATGGTGGACGAGAATACTCAATTACCTTAGATCTTACTTGGCGGAAATGCTGATTATAGAGATTTTTCAGGGCCAGACTTTGCAGAATATTGGGCAATCTATCCCTGTGTCTGTTTTTTCCAATGACGATATGCCCCTTGGCGAGGAGCTTGGCATCTTCTGGTGTCCGAATTAGCTCACTCATGAACCTTAAGTAAGAGCGGACCTCATCTTGGCAATTTGGTTGAATTCTTTCGTAATCTAAGAGGCTCTGACACATTACATCGGTGTACTGATCGACAAATAAAGGAGGCAAAGCAAGAGAAGCCCGGAACGCCAAGAAAGGCCAACTGAGGGAAGCCCGGAATTTTGTGAATGTAATACCTCTGGTGCCCTTCCCATCTACCAAATCGAATTGGATACCGTCAGTTTGTCTTAACTTAGCTGCACTAGAGAATTTCCTATCTTTAATGTGACCATTAACTAAAAGATACTCATCTTTGTCAATCATTGGCTGATCAGTATGGACTTCTGTACCTTCCTGCCGATGGCCTCCTTCATCTTGTACCCTCGCTTCTTGAGCCTCCAAATCTGCCCGAGTACGGCCTGATGCAGTTTCCCGCGGATGGCCCCCTTGATCTAGCATCCCCGCTTCTTGAGCCTCCAGATCCTCCTCCTCGTCCTCCTCCTCCTCATCTTCGTCCTCTTCATCCTCAGCCTCATTACTTTCAACTTCTAGCCCGACTACGAGCATATGCAGGCCGTGTAAGATGTCTGAAGGTGGGAGCGGCTGCGGCAATGGCCTTCTGACAAGTCCCGTCAATCGAGTAAACCAGGTTCCCCTCATCTGCTGATTTTCCAACGCGGGCAATAGTATAAACTGATACAAGACCATTTTGCATATGCTATCCTTTGGCTTCTCCCATTTCCCTTGAGCTATTACTTGTTGAAAATAGCTCTGCTTCATTAGCTCCCTGAGCACAGCCAGGGGAATCTGATTGCCTGCCAGAAAAATGGACTTGATCCACCCTCTGATATTCGGTATTTTCCCGAAGATCTTATCATCTGGAAGATATCCTAGCTGCTTCGAACCCCCAAGGACGAACAAAGCTAAATGTAGAAAGAAACAACCATCTTTAATCATCATCCATCGAAATTGAGATCCGGTCAGATTATTAACCGTGTCTTCATCATCAGCAGCATAAGTCTCTCTTGCTTGTTTTTCTACTCCTCTTACGGCACCCAAGTAGATCTCAACGGTCCTTGCTTCCCTGTCAGGGGATTTTTCCAATACTTGTTTCCAGGCATCATTCTTACGCGACTGGACCAAGGAGGATTCATCTTTGCTGTAAAAGGGTCCAAATGTCGGGAGCGATCTTTCACGGAGTTTTATCTCATGATTATCAAGTTCTCCAGAAGCTGGTTTTCGTATCCGTGGTGGTAACGGCTTTGATCTTGCAGAGGATTTGACCAGTGGGATGGCATCCTTTCTTCTCGATTCACTTTGCTGGGAACTAGACATAGCCAGGAATCTGTGATTCCACCAGCTAGGCAAACTTTCACTTCTTATTCTTGGTTAAGATCTTGCTAGTGGGTGGGTTTGGATGGAACAAAATGCAGAGGAGAGAAGAAGAGATATTTTTTTTTGTTTGGTAATTTATTTCGCAGTTTTAGTGGAGGAAAAAAATTGAGAAAGTTAAAAAAAAAAAAAAGATTTTTCTCTGAGTGTATTTGGATAGTAGATTATTTGGGATAATTTTATGAAAAAAATACTGTAACACTTTTTTGATGTGATGAATGAAATAAAAAGATGATTGAAAATTGTATCGATAATACAAGCAAAAAAGTTTGGGCAAATAATATCAATCCAAACAAGTTAGAAGGGATAATTTCAGAAACCTCCTCTGAGGTTTCTAACTAGTACACTGACCTCTCATAAGGTTTTCTAAATTACACTGACCTCCCCTAGTAGAAATTGGGGCCCATTTGCTTACATCATACCATATGAAATTACTACTATGTCCAGTGATATTATATGTCATCCTTAAATAATGTTTTTGGCATCCAACTATTCATTTGATCATCAAGATACATAATGTTGAACATTATTGTTTTTTATATAGGTTGAATGCATATTTAGACAAAAACTTCTGATGCTAGTCATAATTTTTATTAAAATGAGTTTATTATAGATATCAATTATCACCAAACTTGTGCCAGTTCTCTTTTCTCTTTTCGTGCCCTCATTTTGAAAGGAGAAAATAGTTTGAGAGAAACTGGATATCCTTAGAAATTCTGAAAATTAAGTGACAGGGAACCATCTGAAATCCTTTATTACAATATGAAAATGTCAGTGAATCATTAAGTACATGCTTATCAATGATAAAATATTTTTCATAGGTAAAGAGTGCAATTGTTTGGATAATAGCAGGTTGGATTCTTATTTGCACCTTTGGTGATAACATGTTTTTATGCATCAATTCCAATGACTTACATAATAGCCATTTCCTTTAAAGCACTAGCCATTAGTAATGAATAAGTAAATACTTTTCCTTCTTGTACTTCACCCTCTCACTTTTAGTTTTCTATTAATTATTTATATCTTTTATTAGTACTCATTATGTCTCTAATACAACTTGTACAATAGCTTGAGGGGCATTTATGAAAAAAAATTTCATCTCTCCAAAAAATATTTTTTAGGTGCACTTTATCTGACTTTGGACTAATTATGTAACCAAACACTAAACCTCATGAGAGGTTAGTGTAATTTTAGAAATCTCAGAACAGGTCAATGAAATAGTCAAAAACCTCAAGGGAGGTTTCTGAAATTATCCCAAGTTAGAATGAGCCATTCTTAACTTGTAAATTGTCATATTTGTCCATTCAGGATACAAAAATATTCGAATTTGGTTGGTGGCAGTTATGTAAAATACACGTTAATAGTTTTTTCCTCTTTTCTCTTGAATTTTCTCTTCTTTACTCCTCTGTCCCCTCCCAAACTAGAAATAAGAGAACAAAGCTCTATAATTTTTATCTCTGGATTATCTAAAGCTTCATTTGGAAAGTGAAGTTTCTTCTGAAAACATCCTTAACATGCTGTGTTAGTCCACCTCTTTTTATATCAAGTGATATCTTTTGCAAATACTAGAGTTGTTAAATGAACGAGCTGTTCACGAACTTAGCTTGAATCGAATCGCATAAGTTCGAGTTTCGCTCATTCATTTAACTAAATTAATCGAATTGAAACATTAAATGAGACTCATTTTCTAAACAAATTGAGTTTGGTTCGACTCGCAAATAGTTTGTTTAAACTCATTTAAGCTTGTTTGTATATTTATTCAAACTAATATTACTAATTTTTCTTAGTAATTATGTAGTTTTATCTTGTCTTGATTGTTTAGGATATTATTTTGTTTAAATATTGGTAATCTTATTCTATTTGATTGATGAATTTTTCTCATTCAATATGGAAATTAAATTGGTTATATTTTTAATTTGCAAAATTATATAAAATATTCAAGCACATTTTAATTTTTTTTAACTTAAACCCGTTTGTATTCGACTCATTTATGTCATGAGTCAGACTCGAACTTGAGATAGTTTTAATGAGTACAATTCGAACACAATTTTCAACTCATTACATTAATGAGTTGAGCTCGATAACTTAATGAGTCGAGCTTGAACACTAAAAGTTCGACTCAATTCAACTCGTTTACAACTCTAGTAAATACTATTCCTACAAGACGACTTTTTGGATGAAACCCCAATAACCTTGGACTTTTAGCCTTTTAGGCACCAGAGTTCCTTGAATATGATTGAACATTTGAACTTGAGTAAAGGAACGTAGTCAATCGAGAAAGTAAAAAATCAGTACTAATTGTAGTTAGTCCGTGTGTGGCGACGTCTCTGTGCAAACCTAGAACGCGAAAAAAAAACACACACACACACACACACGGGGAAGGAACCTGTTTGCTGATTGCTCCAAGGAATTTGTAAATGACACATTTCTTCGTGTTTGTTGCTTGCGAGTTGCATGTAACATGCCAAGTGACTTGTGTTTGAATAGTAGATTAATTGAAAATTTTTTTTTGAAAAAAAATACTATAACAATTTTTGAATGTGATGTATGCGAAATTAAAAAATGGTCAAAAAATATGTTAACAACATAAATAAATAAATTTATGCAAATAATTCACCGTCCACTAAAATCCACTATCTAAACGAACCATTAACTCTCCCCTTCATCTATAGTTGTTTGGATTTGTTTATTATTATCTTTGCCTCTGAAATGAGGTAAGTGCTTTTGTACCCCGCCCCCCCCTCCCACTACAACCCCTCTGTTGACGAAGACCACAAGAAATGTTTGTCCGGCAACTTCGCTTTCTAGGCATCTTATTCACACACCAAATTTCACTAGGTGAAGAATAGAAGAGGCAAACAATATTCAATTACAACCCAGCATTGGGTGGCAGTTCAGTTTGTTGAACCGATAAATTGCTAAAATGTTAATGGATCACTTCTTATCCTGTCAAACTAACAACCCACTCTGATGTTATAAGCGATCAACCGGTTGAACCATTTGTTCAGACTGCGTTGGTACTCGAGCCCTAGTGGGTTCATTGTTGTTGTTGTTATCATTTGAAGAAGTCCTTTATTATTATTATTATTATTATTATTATTATTATTATTATTATTATTATTATTATTATTATTACTACTACTTTGCATAAGGTCCATTATTGGTGGTAATGGTGTGTAAAAGAAAAGGAGAAAACAAAATGTAGAAAGGGTCCATCATCATTGGTGGTATCATCACATGCATATATTCACTGGGTTTTAGTCCAAGCCAATTCATCACTCCAGTTCTCTCTTTTCTTTCCCCACTGAACTCCCAAACACAGAAGCACGGAGAGGGAGGTGCTTTCTGTTCTCTTCTCTTCTTTCCCTTCTCATCTTTCCTTATATGAGCTCCTAAACTGAGTGTCCATTATTCGAGATTATATGGTACTATTCTGAGCTCGACTTAATTGAGGCTGATTCAGTCGAATACGGGCGAGATCGAAGTAAATTCAGACAGAATTTGGTTGTTAGATCTTTCCGTAATCAATTGAGAAGAGCTAAAGATATTAGCAGATCGCTTTATGCCCCACTTTTTCTACAGTATTGTGGATCTTGAGGAGGTTCCCATATTAGGCAGGAGGTTCCCATATTAGGCAGCTGAAAGTCGCAGGGGTTAAAGACCAAGTAAGTCCGACTTTGTCACGGAGTATTAAACTCTTATCATTCAATCCAACCCTCTTCGATATTTTGATGTTTTTGTTGTTTACTGTATGAAATGATTGCTCAACTCGCCAAAACAACTATATTTATGTTATTGGGATCGTTTAAAGGCTTTTTAGTTACAGAAAAATTCTACAACTTGTCGAATAATTTGCTGTTTATCTTGAATTTATTATGTTTTTGCATTGATTTTGCCTATAATGTCTTTGCAAGGATGATTTTAAATCCAATTTTGTTTTTTTGCTTTTCATTTATTTTCATATTATTTGTCTTTATTCCTTAGCTTCAAGTTATTGATGCATAAACCTCCAGAAAATAATATATAATTATGGTGCTAAGTGAGAATATTGTATGATGATTGGCACTCAAATCATCAGCCACAGTGACAATAAGACTACCATCAAGAATATTCCATACGTAGAAAGATTACAATCATGAAGACACCCCAAAATGTAAAAGCTTTTAATTTACGGCAAAAAAATTTTGATTAAAGAAATTTGTACACAAGCAAACGATTTAGCTAGTTAAATGATTTGGCCCAAAAATTAGAGATTTTGGGTTAATTCCCCCCTTCCCCTTTCCATTTCTTAAATCTCACCCTTCCTCTAGTAAAAATAAAAAGTAAACAATAAAACATAGAAGTATTAAGGTTGACCATAAAAATAGAGGAACTATAGGTCTATCTGGATATACTTTTTTACGAATATTATTTAGTTAACACCATTAACTTATTTTCCAACCAACTTTTTATATTCTCAACTATCCTTTTATCTTGCATAGATCACATCACTCTAAAAGTACTACACTTTCATTTCAAATACTAGTTTTTTCATATAATCTGCTATCCAAACACATAAATCTAGGTTGAATTGTAATTTTTTATTTCAAAAAATTTTTAATTATATCATCAATACATTTTTCAATCATCTTTTCTTATTTTTAATGCTTTTTAATCTCACATATATTATATCAACAAAAGTGCTATAATATTATTTTAAATTCTTTTCTAAAATTATTTTCTATCCAAACAGAATATATTTTGCTACCCAGAACATCTAGAAAGACCAATTAATTGCCAAAAAACAAAAAAAAAGGTCAAAATTTCTAAAACAACATTAAAGTCACTCAAAAACATGGAAAAAGAGGATCCCATCATTATAAGAACTTATTTCTAAATTTTCACAATCCAAATTTTAAAAGTTCGCTTTTGCATGTCACAAAAACACATGCAAGTACATAAAGACAAAAAAAAAAAATTACACAAGGCATTTAAACAGAAGAAAATGCTAATGATTACCTCCTCGCTCTAGGATAAGAATAATAACCCAATCGAACCACGTTTTAGAACTTTTCAGATCAACCGTCTTTAGAAGCCTAAAATTTTTAAGAAAGAGTCCTCTAACAAAATGGTAGGTTGTCTTTCTATGAAACCAAGAAATGAGAAGAATGTACAATGAAGAACTTGGCCTAAAGAGGAAGACAAATTTGTCTAGAAATTGCTATAGATAAAAATTGGTCTAGAAATTGCAATAGATAAAGATGAAGACAAAAATGTTACTATACTAAATGAGAAGAAAAATTTCTGATCAGCATGCGCAAAACAAATTCAACAGGATGTTATATAAAAGTGCTTGAGCAGATAAGTATAAATCATTTTTCTAATGTAAGGAAAAAAATTCTTCCTGTACCATTTTCTAAATACTTTGATGTATTATTAAGTGACCGTTCTATATTGAACGTAATGCATATATAAATGGAGAGAAGTTGATTGCCCATATCTGCTAGAACATTATTTTTGTTTAATCATGTAGGTTAAAAGGATAAAAGTTAAGATAAGCTTGCCAATTTAGATTTTTTTTTCCAAATTTATGTTAATATGCATATGGAGCGAGGGAGTGTAAGTAAGAAGTTCAAGATTTTAGACCTCCTACTCACACAAAAAAAATAATAATAAAAAAGTATATTTGGTAGCACTCAAGTTTTAATTATTAGAATGCATTATAAGTTATCTAATCTTATACAAAAGTTCCGAATAAACGTATATATGTGTGAGATTTTTATTTTTAAATAAAAGTTACAGTTTTACACCTAAACCAATACATTGATTTAAGGATTATGCTAGCTGGTATACAATCACACATTCAACATTATCAAGTTATGCAGGTTTCAAACTTATTCTATACATGTTGGCTTGAGACACAATTAAAAATTAATAAACATAAGGTTTCTTCCAAAAAGGAAAAAAAAAAAAGATGATATGGTGTGAAAAATAATTTTGCCAAAAGACTGTATATGTGAATAAGTAGTCATTCCACTAAATCAAGCGTCTTTGGTATTATTTTTTTTGGTAAAGTCTTTGGTATTATCATTTCTATCTTTATTGTTAACTTACAACAAAAGTAGTTGAAAAGAAAAGGCAATGTATATAAGATTGTTTCCTTGATACGCTAATCTAAACTTCAAAATGCATTCCAGCTTTCAATTTCAATTGACAAATGGAATGACTAAATCACGTGGATATAGAATGAAAATTTTACAACCTAACGAGTAATCTTATGACTTAACACTACTTTTATTTTTTTTATCTTTTTAGTCCTCAGCCTTTTTTTAGTATTTTGTTGAATATGTCCATTTTAATGTTAACTTTTAAGCTTCATGGAAGCTAATTAAGGCAGATAAAAATTTTCCTAACATGAAGCTTTTTTTTTTTTCCACAAATTTGCTATATGTAATCATATCAAACCCTCAAATACATATGCAGCTGTTCGTGTTTTGTAGTTTGGTACTGTTTATATTCATTTGAGAATATAAAATCCAGCAATTATTTTGTCTCATGTACCTTTCGGCAGACAAAAATGATGAAAAAAGAAAAGTACACGCTATTATGATTTATATTGCCTATTATGATAAGAGGAAAACAAATATTACAATAAAAGATACTTTCCAGAGTGCAATCAAGAATAATTTGTACATTGGGTGCTTTTGTATACAGAAACGAAAGTTTACTTCATCAGGAAGTTAGAGCTATTTTGCTTCTTTTTTTTTTTTCTTAATCATGTCATTTATTTTTGTAAACGAGATTGAGTTGATTAGGTATTCATGCTTATTGCTTGGATTTTCAATGAATTCTCTATGAACCACAACAATCTACCAATTATGATAGTATACAATTTGCACCTAGATACACTATCAAAGGCTTTTTATGACAAAGATTTTATTTCTACATTTGTTTTGTTCTTTTATGGACATCCCTAAAGTTTGGTTTAAATTTCCATGTTTTGATCATGCTGTTGTGTGTATAATATGTTTTACAACTTATTTAAAGTTTTAGTGGATTTTTATTTTTTGCAATTAAATTTTTGTAGTTATGATTCATACGTAACTGTTAATCATGTCTTTTATTCAAACTTCATCAAGATAATTCATGTTCTTTCTTGTTCCATGGGAAAATCTATGACTAAAAGGAGGATAAAATTATTCTCGTACTCAACAAAATAACCTAATAAAAGGTAAATAGAAATGATTTGAAATCATTCTTAGCAAGTATGATTTCGACCTCACAAAAGATTCGCTATTATTTCACATACACAATTAATTAATAATGCTCTTTCATTCGCTATTATTTCACATACACAATTAATTAATAATGCTCATTCATTGTATAAAATATATTGTCTTTAAATATGTTAGGGTAAACAACAGAAAAACCCCGTATGGTTAGACTAGATGCGTTTGATAAAACTGAAGTCTGAAAAATGAAGTATGAAGTCTAAAATCCGATTTTTGAATTTATTAAGTGATTGAATTATTTAGTACTAAATCTAATATATTTGAATGTATATCACATTAAATGATAAGTGAATAGGTTATCACTTAATTTTGGGAGTAAGTTTTACCCAGAAAATTTAGTACCACTTAATTAATTTAGATGTTCTATTTTCGATTATCAAATGGTCTGAATGTGTTAAAATCTAAATCCATTAAGTATAAGTGCTGAATTGGATTATCAAACAGGGCTGTATAGAAAAGTCTCATGTGGTTTCAAATCATGTCTTTCGATACATTATAGTTTAAATTAAGGTGAAAATTAGATGAAAACCATTAAAAATAACAGTTATGAGTAAAATAATAGATTTACCCTAATGAACATATCATCAACTAGTTTTCTAATTTATTCTTCATTATATACAGAAAAAAGTGTTAAAAATTTTATTTTAAATCCTTACAATACACAACCTAAGAAAATATTACAATTGTATATTTTGATCTTAAATCCTTACAATATGCACTAAGAAAATATTGCAATTGTAAATTTCAAATTTAAAGGTGTCAACTATTTTCCTAATTTTTCTTCACTATATAACAGTATTACTATTTTCCTTATTTTTCTATTTTAAATTCTTACAATAGACCTCTAAGAAAATGTTGCAATTGCAAGTCTTATTGATTTCTTTTGATATTTTTTGATTTTTATCTAACTTGTTTCCTAGAAATTTGGGGTCAATTAGGAGTTTTATTAGGGTCTAAGGGGCAAAATAGGCATATTAGGTCAAAATTCGTGTTGAAAACCTATTTTCCAAAACAAACACTTGCTTTTGAGGTGTGTTTAGTTCAAAATCGTTACTTTTAATACATTCCATCTAATTTTCACCTTAGTTCAAATCATGAGATATCGAAAGGTATGATTTAAAATCATAGGGGACTTTTATATAATTAGACTAACCACATAGGGTTTTTCTATTTTTTTACCCAATACTTTATGAAGATGCAGAGGGGTCTTCTGCGTCTATATTAAAGACTAAAGTATGTATCTAAGAAAGCAGCAGATATCATCAAAATAAATTTAAAATTTAGATTCAAGTTGTGGAAAACTGTGGATTGGAGCTTTAAACAAAAAATTGGCTATGTTTGAATTCGCCTTTTTTTCAAAAACAAGTTTTTCAAATATAATAATTCATTCTCAAAAACACCTAAAAATTTCAAATACAACTGGAAAAAAGAATAAAAAATAAAATTAAAAAAAAAAGGGCACAAGACGACACCACGCACCATCCCCTCTCCCCTCCTCTCTCCTCCCTTGTCTTTCTCATTCCGTGTACCCCCTCTTTCTCTCCCTCATTCCTCCCTCTTCTTCCCCTCCCCTTCTTCTTTCTCCTTCATTCCTCCTCCCCTCCCTCCCTCTCTCCCCACACTAGCCGCGACCTTCTAGTTACAACCAGGGCTTCCCACAACTGGGAAAGGAGGCGGGATCTAGGATGGTAGGGGGAGTGGAGTTTGGAGGAGGGAGGAGAGAGAAGGGAAGGGGAAGAAATGGAAGGAGGAAGGAGGGGGAGAGAGATACAGAGGAGAGAGGGGAGGAAGAGGGAGGAGGAAGGAGTGGGAGAAAGAAAGAGGAGGAGAAACATCTAGCGATGGTGGTAGTGGTTGGTGGTAACCGTGGGGGGTGGTGGATGATTTTTATTTTAAAAATATACTCCAATAATTTTTAAAATCTTAAAAATATCTCAATAAATAAGAATAAATCTTATATACACAGTTAGTGTATACTGTCAGCGTTGAATCAATAACCTATATGCAAAAATTGACTCATGTCTGCCCTTTCTTTGGAATAAATCTTCATTTTGACCTGCATGGTTTGACATTTGCTGTTCTTGTGCACTTGTACCACTGCAATCTGCCGAGTTGTTTGGCTTTTCATTAAGCACAGTTTTAATTGTAAAATGCTAGGGTGGTAGCATTGGCTATAAGATTGAAATGACGAACGTCTCTTGAGGCCAAGCTTCTAACAGAAGTGTGCAGCAGTTTCATACTGAGACATAATGGCTGACGCTGTGGTCTCCTTCGCACTGGAAGTTATTGTTTCTTCATTGATTAGGCAAATAAGTACATCTAGAAGAGTGCAAATTCAAATTGAGTCAATACAAGAAAAACTGTTATATCTTAAAGGTATCCTGAAAGATATTGAAGCAAACAAGCGCAAGGATGAAAAAGTGAGGTACTTGGTTAGGAAATTTAAAATTCTTTCTTATAGGATGGAGGATGTTCTTGAGACCTATGCCATCAGGCTTCAGTTGAGAAGAGGAAGAGGATTTAAAGGTGCGGTAAAAACTATGTTTTTTGGCTACGCTGCAAACCGCACGTTTGAGGCAGAGACTCAGAAGATAGAAGATATGCTTGCTGACATCAGTTCAAGTGCTGAAGTTCTCAATTTGAGTGGTAGCCTTCTCTCTCAGTCATGCATGATTGAAAGCGAAGGGCATGATAATCTGCTATCTTTGAGAGAAACTTATCCACATGGAGTCGATCACTATGTAGATGGGAAGAATGATGGATTCAATCATTTGTCCCCACTTATATTTAATGAGGAAAAAGAATTCCACGCCATTTCCATTTATGGCATGGGTGGCATGGGCAAGAGTGCCCTTGCAAAGAAAATGTTCAACCATGAAGATATTAAAAATCATTTTCAGGCTTTTGCTTGGGTATATGTGGGTCAGGGTCATTCAATAAAAAAGATTTACAGACGTCTCCTTAGACAGTTGCTGCAGTCAATGGAAAGTGTCATGCACATTGACAATATATTTGTACTGACGGAACAACTTCAGCAGGTGCTACAGGAAAAGAAATGTCTCATTGTTCTTGATGACATCTGGTCTATAGATGATTGGACGTCCTTGGGAATTTCTGCAGAGGGTACAGCTTCGAAGATCTTGCTCACTACTCGGATTAAAAAAGTAGCAGAATATGTATCCAGAGAGAAATGTGTCCACATTATGAGGTGTCTCAGCGATGATGAAGGTTGGGACTTGTTCAAGAAGAGAGCACTTATCAGAGAAGATGTTTTCTCAGCAGGTTGGTTTCTCTTTCATGTTGTTGATAATTGTGAACATGATGGCAAATAATGCAACTTTTAGTTAAACCGGCTACAGATGCATATACTGGTACATAATTTTGTACGTCTGAATACATATGTTTACAATAGGATGATTAATTGCAATTTAATTTTGATGTTTTTGGTAAGAATCAATTTTTATAATGTCTGTTTATCAAGTTTTTGCATGCTAATTGTCAAAAGCATTGAGTATCTAAGGTCTAAAATCCTCATTCAGAGAGGTCAAGAAAGGAACACTGTGCTAACTTTGGAAGTTAAAGAATTGAAAGACATCAAAATGTCTCCTATTGTACGGAATCAAGAACTATCCATCATCTTTAGCATTTGTATGTCAAGTAGATTGAATTATTTATATGCTGCTATGAATCATTTTCTAGTAGTAAAGTCAACTGGCATCTGCTATCCAATATAGATAAGGACAGATTTTAAGTATCTCAGCATACCATTAAAGGGGAAAGATTAGTTCACTGAACATTGATAAATTTTGTAAAAGTTTGAATTAGATCCCAAATAAAAGTGTGTATACCCTTTTCTTGAGGAAGTGACTTGTACACCAAGAACTGATAATCAGCAATCAATTTGGTGAAAGTAAAAAAATGGAAGTTCAGGTGCTGATTGCATAATAGAAGGTTAGAGCTCAGCACCCTAATTGTTGGGGATTGCTGATGCGGTATATCTCGTTAACCATTATTTAAAAGAGGCAAGAAATAATTCACGCACTTGAAACCCTTTTCACTTGTGTAATGACTGCTTTTTCTGATAAAAAGTTTTATTTTCTGCTAATTCATCTAATAGTTTGGAGTACAATGGACATTTTGTGTATTTTGTTGGATCTTTTGAATGTCAAGTGAGAAGTATTCAAAACTATGGGCATTAAACTACATGCAAACAGGGTGATCAGTTTTCACTCTAACTATTCTGAATTACAGAGGCTTGGCTACCATATCATGAAATCCTTACCCCGAATCAGAGACACTTCATCTTCAAAACTAGTGCCAAAATCAGCTCTAAATGAGCAATTGTTGTTCCCTTGTTTACTGAGTGGGGTCAAGTTTTATATGTCAAACTGATCCTGTTTTGAAGTTACTCGTTATCAGTTTACTCTACTAGACAAGAAATAACTCCTTGCGTGTAATTCCCTGGTGTCTTCTTCTCAGCTGATGTCAAAGTACATCCAATGAAAGAGGAGATGGGGAAACAAATTCTGAAACAATGTAAAGGACTACCATTGGCTATTGTCATGCTTGGGGATTTCATGGCAGCAAAGCATACTTTACGTGAGTGGGAGATAGTGTCTAAGAATTCGGAGTCATACCTGAGTCGAGGCCAGCAATTTGGGGGAAGTGCAACTATTTCACAAGTATTGGGATTGAGCTATGAGAATTTAGATCATCGTATTAAAGTATGTTTTCTTCACCTTGGAAATTTCCTGGAAGGAGACATAGAAGTGGAGAAACTGTATCTATTGTGGATGGCGGAAGGCATCGTAGAACCAGCGGAGAATAGAAGTCAGGGGACAATGATGGCCACTGCAGAAAATATGCTGAATGAACTTGCACTACAGGGAATGATTGAGGTGCAAGAGGAGGAAGTGCCAATATTTAGAAGATTCAAATCCTGTTGCCTTCCTGGACTGATGCAAGAGTTTTGTATTCTAAAGGGGAAGGAGGAGGAATTTATGAACATCCTCGACTTTAGACGAGGAAATCAACTACCGGAAAATTCTGATGCATTTAGTTTAACTATGACAACTCGTAGACTTGCTGTGCATCTGGATAACCATGAAGTTAAATCTGTTACTTCTCTGATGCAAGAAATAGCTAAGCACCTACAGTGTCTCCTGATCCGTACAACATGTGAGGACCAGCAGGAATTGGTGTGGCCTCCGGAAATATTTTGCATTGAGAAGTTCAGAGTGCTTAAAGTTTTAATCTTCGATGGGCTTGATTTTCAGAAGACAAAACTGCCAAATGGGATTGTGAAACTACTGAGCCTCAGATACTTAAGCTTCAGAAGGTGCTCCCTCTGCAAGTTTCCATCGTATATAGGCAGCATGCCATACCTGCAAATCCTTGATTTACGGGTAAATACACACGTTACAATGATAATACCTGATATTTTGTGGAAGATTAAAACATTGAGGTATCTGTATTTTCCACAAAGGTTCCGGACAGTGAATGACACAAAGTTGCGACTAGAGGGGTTGATAGAGCTTGAGACACTCCACGGCCTTAATGCTGGGTTATGCCGCCTTACGGATCTGCTGGAATTGACAAATCTTCGTCACTTATCAGCAACTGCTGATTGCTCTCTCGAGGACCTAAAGGAGATCTTCAGCCTCTTAAACTTAAAGAAGAACTCGGGCCATGAATTCTATTCCTTTATTGATGTCAGAAACTTCGATTGTTATACAGAAGAACGGCACTTGGTCTTTAGACAACTATTGGGGTGCTGCAATCTTCATGGATTTCGCATGGAGGGGCACATAGGTCAGCTACCATCAAGGTATCAAATTTCAGAAAGCCTTATAGAGATGGTCCTCAGTGGCTCTAAGCTCAAGAGAGATCCCATGATAATACTCGGGAAGCTTCCTGATTTACGGGCACTTGTTTTGAATGATGAAGCCTGCCTAGCAGAGGAAATTGTCTGTCTCAATTCGTGCTTTCCTAAACTAAACCGTTTACGCCTCGCCAATCTGCGCTGCTTGAAGAGATGGACAATGGAGAAGGGATCCCTGCCCACTCTTTCGAAATTGACAATTGAAAGCTGCTGGAGCCTGGAATCACTACCAGAAGAATTGATATCTCTGTGTAGTCTCCAACAAGTGGACATTGTGAATATGCCTTCACTTTTTGAAGAACACTTGCGTCATGGATGGGATGGCAAGTATGAATTCCAGCCTAAGAACGGAATGCTATCTTTGTCTTGCAAACAGATCTAATGTTGCTACCATTTGCTTGAGAGTCTCTCAGCTACCTGTATTATTGCATTTCAATTCTCTGAACCACTTGAATCTGTTAATGCACTAGTCATGGAACTTTCTTTTTTTTTTTTGTTTTATTTTTTGTTTTAGGCGCCCCGAGGGGGGGTGTAAGGAAAGATACTACTTGCGTGATTCTGTACTTCCAATTGAAGTTTGTATTTATCTGTTGTCATTTCTGTATTGGGATTTTGTTAGTCTGGAATTTGCTTCAAGATCTTGCCTGTCTTAAACGGTTTCTTGATTATCTAACACGCAACAAATGCACTTTTCATCCCATTATTTAAGGGTTGACCAGAATGGTCCCGCTGTCTCAGTGTCAAAATATATTTCGTCCCTTAAATTTTGATGATTTTTTTTTTTTTTGGTTGGCTAATTTAAAACAACTGATGGTTAATCACCGAATTTGGAGTACAATTGACATTTAGTAACTCAAAACGCATGAGTGGCAGGCATGCATCGAAAGTAAACAAGGTTTGGGGGAGACAAAATTAATTAATTAGACCCTCAAATTTCATTAGACAAAATTCATCAAAATTTGAAAATATAATATGGATTAATGTGCTGAATTGTTACGTGTATCAAATCACAAGGGAGGGTGAAATGGGTCCCCAATGAATTTTATCTCCCCTAGGTCTTTTTTTTATTAACATTGCATGCTCTTAGCTGTTTTTATTTCGTCCAAATTTAGTGATCAAACATCAATTTCTGCCAAACTGACTGATAATAATACTTGCTGTACAATTAGAACCATCAAACTTGGCACTAGTAAGCAAGTTTTAGTCAACCTTTGTTATAGAACAGTAACTATCCTTGCATTTCACTCATCTAGTCTAGGATAACAAAAGCCAATATAACCTTTCTAAGAGCTTGTAGTGTGTTTGTGTCCCTAAGGGTGGAAAAGAGAAAATCAACTTCACCTAACATCAGGGGCTAGTAATTTTTCTAACGCCTAATGGAAAGATGTTAAGAAGACGCATGAAAAAGATCCCTTGACAAAATGGACCAAAACTATTGTACAGTATAGGGATGCCCCTTAAAAATCTAACAACTCAATCTTCAGATTCAACATATGGAAGTCCAAAGGTTAAGGCCTCGTTTCATTGGGACTAGCAATTGAAATAGAAAGACAAGTAAATTTAAGATACCTATGTTTGTTTTCCTTTTGGTCAAAGGGAAGATGGACAAAATTTGTTACTTGGACAATTACAATGCTTAATAATAATAATAATAATAAATTGGAAAAAGTACCACATGGCCTTGTATGCTTGAATAATTTAAAACTGTACAGCAATTAAAGTGGTGGCATCATTCTTGGAAGCTTCACTGCAAGAGCAGTGGAGTTGATCCAGTAGTAGTCAGGGAAAGGTTGTTACAGAGTCTTCTTCACTATGAATTTCATGATTCAAGCCTGAAATTCCTCTCAGAGTAAAAATATTTTTAAAAAACAAAACAGAAAAAAAAAAAAATCCTTCACTACAGAAGAAGCTTCCTTAGTTCAAGCATTTCCTGAAACCGGTCAGGTAACAACCTAGAAAAATATTTTTAAAAGAGAACACCGAAATCATCTTTCGAATATCCATAAACATTTTTAATGATTCTTGATTTCACCACAACTCAGAATCATGATTTCTCAGTGAGGATATGTTGACCAAACAATATCTGAACTAACGAAATAAACAAAAGTAGATTAACATTAACCCAATTAAGCTCACCCCAGGTTACACCCTCATCTTCAATTCCCTTGTTGTTGTTAACTTGAAATAAATATAAACAAGATGTCCAATCATCTTTAGTTAGCCTGGTATGGCATAATTAGCTCAAACAATTTCAAGCAATTTGAATCTTGTTGTGAAAGAAACAATAACTAAACTTTGGAGTTAATATCTCAATCTTACAATATTAGTATATGTTTTCGAAGTATATTTGGCAAAATTCAGTGAAATTCTTTCTACAACTTGCATTAATATAGTTCAGTGATAACTTGTAAGTTTATGCCTAATTTTGACTAACAAATAGTAACATAGTAGCTTTATGGCCCGTGAAACTGTTAAAAACACTTTCAATTTTAAAATGAAGTATTTAAAATTGTTATTATCAGTGAACGCCTATCCAAAATCTTTGCAATTGCATGCAATTTAGAGATTATTATTTGTCTGCTCAATTTGTAAGGTGGGAGGGACTATAAGTAGGAGGTTTTGAGTTCAAGAAGTCCCACTTATAAAAAGAATAAAAAAAAATGTAAAAAGATGAGACATTCATAATATATTGTCAGCGGGAAAAGTTGAATATTTTTGCATAATTTAAAAGTATTGCATCTTGCTTCCAGTCTTTATAATAATACATGATATCAGTTAATGACTTTACTTATCTTCCCAAAGTACTAAATTGTTTAAACAATTAAAAAGATGTAGTCATTTTCAAATTTAGATGGGCATTCATTTTGTTAACAATTATAACATATTATGCAAATAAACCTTGTAAGCGAAAGTAATTAAGGAGAAAGTAATACTTCTCTTTCACATGGATAATATATTGAAAATGTAATAGTGATAAGTTGTTGTATCTTTGATTTGTAATTTGAATTCTTGATAATTTATCTTGTAATTTGATTTTTAGTTTGATAGGATTTTATATATTTTTTACTCTTATCATTGTATGACAACTTCTATATAAACTCTCTCCAATATCAATGATATTGGAAACCATGAATAGCAACATCCTCTTCTAAAATTTATCCAAAATTAAAATTAAAATTTTTAAAACTAATTAATCTTCAATATAATATGCTATATTGATGACAGTTAGGCGGCATTTATGGCATAGTTATCCTAAACTAACAACTCTTAGCAAGTTGTAGATGATATTTTGTAGAAACAAATAGTTTAATATGTATTGGTAATGGGTAGGTTTGACATTTACATTAGAGATTACGTGTTTACGATAGGTTAAGCACTGCACTAGTACTTTCTTTCACCCTGAAAGACTTGCAAACCCATAACTTGGTATTCTCTAACTAATTAAATGCCAAAACTACCCACAGCCAAAAAAGGAAAAAAAGTTATCAAGTATTTGTTGCAGGGTATGAATTATCATCTAGAACTTGCAAAGATTTGTTAACTGAGGATAACGACGCTATACATTCTAATTTTCATCAATTTCGAACATTACCCAGCCAAAAGAAAAAGTATTATGTGCTTCTTAATAACTTTTGCTCACATGATTTATTTCGATCATAAGTTAGCATGATTAAGAAAATAAATGACCTATTAAATTTGAAAAAGAGCTCATTTTGTTACTCACTGGGAAATGTGTAAAGTCATATATGGTTAGCAATTAGAATCCATGGCTTAGTTACATGGATTATGTCCATCGTGAGTTAACAATATCAAGAAAATCAATTCCCTTTTGCCAAAAAGAGCAGATTTCTTAATTGTGGTAACATTTTAGTATTTTTAGGGAATGTCCAAAGTCATAGGACTTGGATGCAGAATAGCTATCTTGTAACATGGAACGGTAAATAGAACATTTTTTTTTTCCCTTTTTCAGTTGTAAGCAGGAGATTTTGAACTCAAGAACTCTTATTTATAATCCCTTTCACCTTACCACCAAACCCAAGACATCCCCCTCCCTCGCCCCTACCCGATGAATACAATGTTGAGTAACTTAATTAATGAAAGTAGTAGAGTCTGTTTTTGTTATTCTACTATTACCTTGTTATTGTAGCCCACTCACGGGAGACTCTTAGCGAAATCCTGCAAATATTATTCTTCCTTTGGTTGTAAAATTTAGAAGTTCTACAAGAACTTTTTAATATCTCGCAAGCATTTAGACTTTTTGAAAAAATGGGAAAAGAAAAGAAACATCTAAGATTTATGCACTTAAGACTCGAACCCCAGCTTTATGCCACCAACATGCCCATAAAGATTGTTCAGTGCTTCCTCCCCAATTGTTATTGCAAATCTCCATATAAAAGAATAAAGGACTTCATTAACGAGCCCTTGTTATTACATTCAAATTATCCTTAACTTATGTTGTAGATATACAGGATCAAAATTATTTTTCCTGTTAAATTTGGACACTTTTCTTTTATACTAGCACTTTTGTCAAGAGAAAAACAAATTAACACCTGATGTGACTCATTCGCCCGGAACCAAAAGAATAGACGGGACAATTTAAAATATCCATTCGATGATTGCCTTTGGCTAAATAAAGAACAATCAAATCGCTCATTTAGTAGATTGTTGAAAAAAAAAATTGCTCATTTAGTAGAAAAGAAAAAAATTTAACTTGCTTAGTATAGCACATGTCCGACAGCCATCTTCCACCTAGTGACGCACATACACCGGATCAAACATTTGCATGGAAATAGGCGGATAAAATTTCAATCACCAGTTTTGAATCGAATTTAATCATGTGATCCTTGACCGCACTCTCACTTTTTGTTCAGTACCCTGACTAAGTTAATAATTGTAAGCTCCATTTTGATTAGTTGTTTTTGGAGGTGTTTTTCAAAAAATACTACTCTAGCATTACTGTTGTGAAATATGATTACTGTAAATATATCTGAGGTATTTTTAGAGTGTTTTTGTGATTATATTTTAGGGGTATTTTTAAAATTAAAATTTTATTTGAGATATTTTTTTTATATAAATTAGACTACCTCCATCCCTCCCCTTTCACCACCACCACCACCACCTACCGCCACCCCCACCTCTTGCCCCCTCCCTCCCTCTCTCCATCCCTCCTTCCTTCCCCTCCCTCTTCCCCCACTCACTTTCCCTCCCTATCTCTTTTCTCCCATGCAAGCCCCCTTCCCCTCCCCTTTGGTTGCGACCGGAAGGGACAGGAAGTGAGAGAGAAAGGGAAGAGGGAGGACAGGGGAGGAGGGAGGGAGAGAGAGGGGGGGACGAAGAAGGAGGCAGGGGTGGCGGTGGGTGGTGGTAGGGAGAAGGTGGAGAAGAAGAGATAATTTTTTTTTATTTGTGTATGTGTGACTTGCTTTTGAAATATTTGTTTGAATTAGTACTTTTGAGGTTGTTTTTGGTTGATATATTACTGTAGTATTTGGAATGTGAAATACAAAATTTTCAAAAATAGGTAAAAGAAAAGGAATCCAAACAAAGCCGTAGGTATATATTTTGTCTCTAGCTACAGTTTGAGAGGACATTCTGAAGTCGCAAAAAAGAAGTATAAAGGTTAAGCCGATTAGACTACGAAGAGTCTTAGATTATATTTGAATTGCTATTTTTTGAAGTTTCTATAAAGAATACTATAGCAATTTAATATATGTAACATAAAAAAAAAGTAATTAAAAAATGTAGTCATGAAAATTATTAAAATATTTTTTTGGAAAAACCTCAATCCATCCAAGTCTTTGTCTTTATTATCGTGTGGAGTGTGGATACAAGAAACGTGGTTAAGCTGTCGGTGTTTGTTAGCTGAAGGATGAAAAAGTAAATTGCAGCCGGTTGTTAATTACTATTCCATTAAGTCAAATCTCACGTGATGAAGTTTTATTTTTATTGAAACTGGGTGAGTGGGGAATCGAAACAATTTGTCGGCTTATTTACACGCAAATGCTGCATTTTGCAAATGAGCAATGTGGTTGTTCTCTGTTTTAGCAAAAGTCAGCGATCGAAAAGGATATGCAAGCTGTTTTGTTTCCCCCAACAATGGGCCAGTGCAATCACTGCACGGTTGGTACAACTGTTAAACTTTTCTCAAAACGTGTTGCACGTTACAATTATAGTTATATTAAATTAGTATATAAGAATAAAAATTATATGTACAATAAAGAAATACAAGTATACATTAAATTATGTAAAATGCACAATAACTCGCATAATTATATAAAATTTTCAATTGTGCTAGCGCCTTCTCCGGTTCCCGCTCCTCACTTGCTTCATTCTTTTTTTTCCCCCCCGCCCACTAGGGGAGGGAGAATACAAAGTCCTTTAGAAGTCCTGAGCTCAGATATCTAGGGGTTTTTGTTTTCTTTTCCTTTTTTCGCTTTCACAGGAAAACGAAATGTGGCTACTTGTTAAAATAATGGTCAAACTGTTGCTACTTGTCAACCGTTAAGGTAAAAATGGTTTCCATTATTTGGTCATACATCGTGTGATTAGATTCAATGCCCTATACATTATATTAAAAGAAGAAGAAAAAAAAAAGGGGTTGGGTTTCACTGGTGTCGTGTGAGTTTGGTCTGCCTCTCCAGGGGCGTTTACATAATTCCAGGGACATAAAGTTTGGGCGTTGAAGTAGGACTGCAATCAAAAAATTGCCTTAATCATTGTCTGGATAACCATTACCTTAGCTGCATGACGGCTTTCAAATTATAGTTGTGTATACAAACTAATTGGAGGTTACTTGGATGGCAAGAACAGCGGACCTGTCTGGTGTGGAATCCATAAAAAGATTACTTATATATTCAACCAAGTTCTTTTTATTGCCTGGTGAGCATTCAAGCTACAATTAGAGAGAGAGAAGGGGGGGGGGATGCTACTTGGATTATAAATTTCTTTTGCTCATCATAGATTTTACTTTTGTTTTTTTCCGAAAATAGGTCCGAAGTAGCCTTCACACTTTTTTTAATTATCCAACTATTCATTCATTTGCTCGATGGAAGAACATTGGTACGAATTCTAAAAAATAGTTGGAGGGTGTTTTGGTTACGGAATAATTGTGAGATGGTTTTAAAGAGAAAGGAAAAAGTTTAGTACTTTAAGTACCTCCCATAGCTAGAACATAAAAAGTTTAGTACTTTAAGTACCTCCCATGGCTAGAACATTATTGCTTTTCCTTTTGATGTAGTATTAATTAATAATAATTCGACAGAGAATTAGAAGGTGTATAAGCCAAAATAATAGTTATTTGTTCGTGTTTCTGGTAGGCTGCAAATAGGCGCTACAACAATTCTATCGATAGGGAGGCTAATGTTGAAGGATGTGTCTATCTTTCTTACCCAAAAAAAAAAAAAAAAAAAAATGAAGGCTGTGCTAATAGTTTAGTTTCCTCATGCGCCGATTGCCTAATGCCTACCGTAAATTTCAACACATTTTGAACTTTATTTTTAGCTTTTTTCATATATGAAACGAAATGGTGCTCTTGTTCCAGCTTAAAATGCAAATTAAACCAGTTGCATATCACCAGTCAAAACACTAGTACAGTAAAGAAGGAAGAACAAATAACTCAGAACTCCGATCACTGAATTCTTGAAGTTGTGGGAAGCCATTAATGTGGGGGTCTGATGTAACTAAGCACCGCGAAGAATGTTTGGACTGCAGTGAAGATAAAAACCAATATAGCCGCTAGCTTGAGTTTTTCCCAGACAGCTAAGTTGCAGTCCCTGAGTCTGATCCTCAAAATGTGGTGGTCTGCAGTGGTGATCTTGCCCTGGCCGGCCAGATTGTCCAAGATTTTCAGCAACTTCTCTTTAAAGTAAAGGTCCTCTCCGTGGATGATTCCTTTGTCTGCTAAGAGTTTGGCATCCTCGTACGTGCAAATGAGATCACTCATCAAGTGCAGATACGATCTCACCTCGCATTCGTGCTTGCCCTGAGTCACTTCGTAAAGCTTCAAGCTTTTGAATACTAATTCCGTGTCATCATCAACCGTAAAAACCGGCAAGTAGAGACAAGGGAAGCTGCAGTAGTCTTCAAAATTAACATTATTAGCGCGCCCCACCTCTTCGGCTTTCCCAAAATGGATTCCCTTTTTCTGCAACTCCGTGGCACTGAAAGTGAAGTCCTTGCCCCGCTTGGCACCCCTGCCGGCTTCCAAATCAACATTTTCTGTTTCATCTTCAACAGGGTGGGCATTCCTCACACTTCCTCCCGACCCGAACATCACCGAGTGGAGAGCATCGAGCAAGTCAGAAGGTTGTTGCCGCCAGCTCCGCGGAGTTGGAGATGTCATAGTTTGATTCTCCACGCATTCTTGAGCAGGCAAAACCAGCGTCTCATACAAGATCCTCTTGGGCAGATCGGCTGGGACTTCCTTGTCCACCTGCGCCAACATTGACTGGAAATAACTTTTCTTCATCAACTCATTAAGCACCACAAGTGGTAATTGATTTCCAGCAAAGAACATCGCCTGAATCCATTTGTTGATGTCCTCCTTGTTCTTCTTTTGGCCAAAAATCATGTTGTTGGAAGGATACCCCAATGCGTTTGACGGAACTCCGAGGATGGATAATGCCAATTGGAGGAAGAAGCAACCATCTTTAATCATAATCCAACGGAACTTGGACTCTGTCAAGTCATCCAGGGATGCTAGATCTTCATCGGCATAAATAGCCCTGGCTTTTTTCTCTATCCTTCTCATAGCAAACAAGTAATCCTCAGTGGTTTTGTTCCTGTCTTCAGATTTTTCCAATACTTTATCCCACGCTTGCTCCTTTCCATTGACCGCCGGCTCATCTTGGCGGTAAAATGGGCCAAATCTAGGATGTGAGTCCTGGAGCTTTTCCTCGTTTCCAAGCTTATCAAGGACTGAAGACTGGCACTTGCATATCTTACGAGCAGACGCCCGATTGACTGTTCTCATTGGGATGTCCTCATATTGACCTGAAGTGTTTATCGGTTTGTATTTGTGCCGGAAAGTTGACATATTCGTTCTGCTAGCTGCAGGACAAATTAAGGCGAGTGCAAGTTATTCCTGCATTTGAAATCCATCGTACATCAATTCAACATCGTACGGAACAATTCATAATCGAGGAAGCGCATTAAGTACATGAATTCGATCATGCTAAGAAGAATTGAATTCACACCCTTCCCCGAAACCCAGCTGAAAAGGGAAAAACATGGTTGAAAAGAAAAGCATGCCATGAATTATGCAGATGAAAGTACCGGATTAGTCGAGATTGAAGGCTTCTCGGCTCCAATGAACTTCATGGCCGAAAGTACAATAAGGGAGGGCGATTTAATAGTAGCAGTGATGCTAGGTTGATGGGAAAAAAGAAAATTTTAATGAACAGAGCAATTTGGCAGAAAAGTACCGGATTCAGTGACGCCAGCTCCGTGACGCCAGCTCCGAGCCCTCTGCCTAATATATATTATATATTGTAACCTTATAATATTAATTTACTAATTTCAAGTAGAAAGTGAAAAGAAAGATTGTTTGTTATTTTATTAGTATTTTAATAGATACTCATGGATTTCTAAATAAATCTCATACAATCCCATATTTTAAATGAATATTATTGGTTATATCCCAATAAGGTCTAAACCCATATTTTAGATATCCATCCCGCCCAAATTAAATTTGAGTATGCGATTCCAATGGGTATTAGATATTTTTGCCACCTCTATTGGGAACCTATATAAGTTGAATTTTGTCCAATTTATCTAGTTCAAACTGTTGTTTATATAATTCGTACAATTTAAACTGTTACTTGAGAAAACTGTTGATGTAAATTCGTGCAGTTTAGTGATAAACTTAAATTTTGTCAATTTATACATCCTACTTGGCATTTACACTAAAACTATATAAGTTTATACCAAAAATATAAAAATTTTCATCATCTAATTTTAATTGGATAGATTCAACTTGTAAGGCCCTAGCTTACCATTTTTTCCCAAAAAAAAAAAGAAAGAAAAATTGCTTGTGAGGCCCCTACTCTGGTGCCCTGTCAGTTGGATTAGAAATGGATTTAGGCGATTTTACAAATTTTAATATTTTCGTAACCTCTATTTGTGCATTAGATACACTAATTGTCGCCATTGGGTGAGCGTTCTTTAAAGACAACAATTTAAAAAACATTTTGAACAATTTCCGTTCTATCTCATTAAATAAAAAGAATTATTGTAAAATTCTCTTTAAAAGAATATTACTGATAATCTTTTCTTTAGGAAAACTAGGCTCTATTTTAAATACAATGTTACAGTAATAAAACTCCACAAACAACTCCAAAAACATATTATCTCAAAAATACCAAAAAAAAAAAATCTTTAAAAAAAATTCATCTTCTTCTTCCATGTACCACACGCCACCGCCACCCTCCCTCCTCCATCCCCACCATCAACCTACTCCCTCGTTCTCTCTCCTCCCTCCTTTTCCTTCTTCTTTCTCCCTCCTCCTTCCTCTCCTTCTTCCCATTTCCTCCCCTCCCCTGCCTCCCAAGCCCTTTCTCTCTCAACCTCATGTCGCGACCAGATCTATTTTAAAAACACCTCAAAAAAGTTTAAATTTTAAAAATACCCCAAGATATATTTAAAAATATCTCCAACAACACATTCAAAAAAAAAACAAAATACTTGAAAAATACCTCCAAAAAATAACTAATCCAAATGGAATATAATATTTTAACCAATGCTTTAGCAAATTATTTTTTTTCTATTTTTAATGAACTTGTGCAAGCATAAACAATTTAAGAATAAATATCAACAAATTTTCTTACGTATACATTAGCATTAATTTTTAGAAATTAATGTAATGTTCAAATACCATACCAATTTTTAAATACTTATATACATATTTTTGGTATAACTAATATACAATGAAATTGCAATGCATACAAAAAATTCAATAGAAATTCTTTGAAATACTTATTAGTTTGTTAAAATAATCATATACCTAGAATTACATACTCGTATTGAATTAAATACAAAAGATACAGCAATTCATTTTTCCAAGAATGAATATTTAGTTCTAAATATTAGTAAAATTACAGTTGCAACATTTACTGTCACACTAAGTAAAATTACTCTAAATGGGTAAAAACAAATTCTGAATTGTTCAAAAAAACATAATGTCGTTAGAAGAATGAGGATCCATAAATAATATAATTCAAATTGATTAGGAAAGATAACAACTGTTACAAGAGAAAGAGAATATGATTATTTATTATAAAGATTGTTCTATCGTGTGCCATCACTGCACTAGATAAGCATATAAAACAAAAGGGATGGGCCACACTATATTTTAAATATTATCATCTCTCCATGAATTCGCGAAACTTAGCAAAAAATTTTTAAACTTTTTCAAACAACTAACACTTGGTTTCACCTCTTATTACGTGCCTTAAAGGCACACAATAGAAAAACCGTTATTATAAAAGTTGGATGATAACGGATAAACCAAATAACCAGTAATTCTCTTCATTTAGGCATGTAACTTAGCAGAGAGAAATTTGGTTAATTTATATTTAATACTTTGATATATATTACATCTACATGTATATAGATTCCTCCATAACAATCATTCAAACGAATATCTAAGAGTTTTCAAGCTTGTCCCAGAACGACCAAACTATTCAAATTATTTAAGAAAACTAGAAAGAAAATCAAATATATTAAGGTGTATTGATATTCTCTGCATTTTGAATAAAGACCTGAGTGGCATGCATCAACATATTTCACGTTTAAATACATCAGCACTGTCCGGTTATGGTGATTTAAGTACGGAATGATAAATATAGGGCGTAAATAACTTAAAAACTAACCCTTCAATTGGCACGTGAGAATGGATAGAACAGAAAGGTCCTTACACCTAGAAAGGCTGGATACCTTTCCATCCAAAACGATAGGGAGAAAAATTTATTATTCCAATATTTGGTACGCAAGTTAGGATGGAATATTTAGTCATTTTCTACTGTTTGGTATAATTCATATTTAGATGCTCAAATGGAATAAAATTAACTCAAACTTGACTTAAATGCCCTAAATTATTTGTAGGATATAACATGTTTATTTGTTCTAGTTGTTATTTGCATGTTTATGTGAAAATTTGACATTCTTTTGCTCTCAAATAATTGATGATTGATATTAAAAATTGCCAATTTTAATATTTAATTCATTCTAGCATATCAATTTTTATATCAAAATTTTACATCTGCTGGCGATATAATTAATTAATAAGCAATTTAAAATATAAAATATATGAAGTAAAATGAATATAATATATTTTAAAATCTTATTATGTTTTCAATTTTTATATAAAATGCATGCAAAAAAAAATTATTTATGAAGAAAATTTGCATTTAATTATTAATTGAGATCATAAATGTTCTAATATATGGTGATGGAAGAGAAAGGTTTATAATGATAAATTTGATATTCTACTACTCTGTGCATTCTAGGATGAAGTTGAAAAAAGTTTTCTCAAGATTTTTATGAGGAATGTGATTTTAGGAAAAGATTAGAATGAGCATTTGAAGAGAAAAGGGTTTTCTCCCACTCAAATGATCCATACCAAATCTAGAATGGAATAAGCAAGTTAGAAAGGCCATTCCTGCTACTAAACATGGTGTAAGTATTGAGATGCAAAGTAAGAATTCCAAAGCTTTTTAACTTTCAAATAAAGTTCTGAAGAGCAATTGCATTTTCCATTCATGATATTTAGGGCATGAACCAAAAGCAACAATTTGCGGGTTCCAAACTAGTACCAACTTTTGTTGACAGATAGAGGAATTCTCTCCTGAGTTGTGCAACCCACCCTACAACGCTACTCATGTTGGGGGGCCAAAAAAAATGGTGGTACTAACACTACTAATCCTAATTACAAGTTGAACAAAAAAAAAATATTATCACTTGCAATTGGGACATGTGCAGTTCAACAAAGACAGCTGATCAGGGAGCATGAGCCGAGCCAAATTTACGCAAGTCAGGAGAAGGGTGGAACTTGCTACTATACAATTGTCAATACTCGTCATATATGTGGAGCACTTAGTTAAGACAGATGCATTTCGGTACTTTGATTTTGAAACTTTTTCTGCCTGAGGTGAACCGTTGCGTGATGCGCCGTCCCCAAATTATATAGAAAGAGTGAGCATAACTTTGGCGTTAAACCCAAAAAAGAATCTTTGAAATTGTTAATCTTATCGTTCTATTAGAAAATGCTCGCTCCGAAACTTTCTCATGAAGTTTCATTGCACTTACCATTTCCAAGTACACAGCACAATCACAGAGGAAAAAAAAAAAGGTTGACCATAAGTGGGAAAACAAAAAAAAAAAAAGAATTGGATTCATACTCAATCCAAACCCAGGAAGGGACTATATTTAATGATTTACACTGCAATGAGAAAAAATATCGGTGCGTGTATATTTTATACGATATGGAGATGGTGAGAACGGTGGGATGGTTGCTGAGGTTTTTTGAATGATTAAGGGGACATGGGATCCCCGAGGAAGGATCTCAAGGTCTTTTCCGCTGTCAGGTAGGTTCTGGACGGAAAGAGTATGGGGAGGGTGAGAAGAGTGTGTCAAGAATAAAAAGGGGACCTCAGACACGGCGTCCGTTTCCTATATAAAGACCTAAAACGATTATTGGACAAGCAAAATAGGAGCCACTGAATTAATAGGGTCCCTCCTGATTCACGACACCAATATTCCATTCCGCAGTCGCACCAACTGTTTCGTAAAGATGACCAGCCTGGATAGCATGGTCAGGGCTACCAGGGATAGGCTTCTATATTTGCTCCCTGAAGAAGGATTAACTCCGTGGGCACGTGTTTGCAGGAAACTGCAAACTCTCATTGGGGCATTGGAGATGGTACGACGCAATACAGACGCAGAACGACCATCCGAGAGTACTTCAGAAGTTAAAAGAAGGGTCAGAAGTCTGTTGTTTTCAATGGAGGATGAGGTGGAATTTTATGCCCTCCAATCTGAATCTGGAGGGGCTGGTTGTCTTGAAACCATCTGCAAAAGCCGTGGCGGTGATCAGACTATAGCATCTGATCTTGAGGTCGGGGCAAAGCTGGAAATCATCTGTGATCAACTCCTCGACGCCGTTGTCGACTACTGCGGAGAACAAGCTCCGGATCTAGGTATGGACCGTCATAAAATAGAACGACTTTCTCGCATCCGAGAAAAGGCCCGACGGCTGGTTTCTCTAGCTAATTACTCTAACGCCCTGGACCATCCCGTTGGGTTGGAGGGCCTAATAAGTGGACTGGTGAAGGTTTTAGTCCGTGGTGGAGACACTGACTCCAAAGTAGTAGTATCTTCCATTTGCGGCGTGGCTGGAATCGGCAAGACAACCCTTGCAAACAAAGTGTACAACCACCCTCAGATTCGGCGTCATTTTCAGTGTTTCGCCTGGGTCTACGTGGGCGTCAACTGGGCGCTTAGAGATATCTTGGTCAGCATACTCGACCAATTGCTGTCCTCGCCGCCGGCGACGAAGAAGAGCAAAGAGTTGACGGTGATGGGCGTTGAGGACGTGGAGTTGGCTCAACAGGTACACGAAGTTCTACAAGAAAATGTTTGCCTAGTTGTGCTGGACAATTGTTGTAGGTACGAATTCTGGGATAGCCTGAGCATGGCCTTCCCGTCTAAGGAGAATGCTAGGAGCAGCAGATTCATCCTTACCACTCGGCAGAGGAATTTAGCTGTTCGTGCTGGTGCGGGATCCATCTGCGACATGCAATTTCTCAATTCCGAGCAAAGCTGGGATTTATTCTCCTACTGGCGGAACTTGGCGTTCAAGGACGGTCAGTCTCCCTTTTACAACCCAACACCCTGTCTCTCTGTTTTCGGGTTGTTTTTTGGATAATTAACTAATTACTACACTATTTGTATAAATCTTTGAGGGTTAATTGCAGTCAGCACCCCTGATGTGAACCATTTTGCGCCCTTAACTTATTTTTTTGATCACTTTGCCCTATATTCAAAGACAGAGGATTGGTGAAATGACTTGAATACCCTTAATTTAACAGCTGTAGTTATACTCCTATCAACTGTCACTCTGGTTGCCCTCTAAAAATTTTCAGCTCAATTTACTTCCTAATTCGTGTTTAAGAATGAAGCCACCCTTGATATTTTACTTATTTTTAAAATCTTTATAGCATCTTTTTTCTAATCTCTCACTTTGCGTCCCTTTTTCTTTGTCATCACTATGCAGTTGACACTATTAAGCAATATATGATGGATAATAATTGATTAATCACGGACTTTAACTTTTATATATGTTGTCTTAATAACTTAAACTTTTTGAATTAAATATGCTTTGTAACAAGAACAACACATTTGCTTTAGCGCTATAAACCGTGGTTTTCTCAATTTTCTTGCTTGTTCTTTCATCCTGCCAAAATTTGCTTATTCATTCATCAGTTTTCATCACCAATTATTAACCACATACTCCACATAAAATATCTTGGAGGTTGTAGTTAGTTCGTTACTTGTATACAAAGAGTATATGATCTAGAAACTAAGGAGCCGTTTGGTTCGAATTCTACTATCACTATCACTATCGGTATCATAGAATGGTCAAAGATAATGGGTTTTGATGAAAAGCCACAATGTGTTTATTAATGTGAAATTGATTTTATAATTTATTATTTTTCTTTTTCATTGTTTCTTTTTTTCTTTTCTTTTTCTTTTCATTTGTTGAAACAGTAGCATTTTATTTTCTTATTTTTGTATTTAATGAGAATAAAAGGTTAATTAAGATGGTTTAAGAAGAATAAGATGGCAACTAAGATGATTCACTAGTAACAGGTGGGTAATCAAAAAACCCATAGAATAAGCCTATCATTCCCATTAATTCATTCCAATTGACCCTATCCAAACATTTTATATGGGTATAATTGAATTTGAAACCCATAGTGGAGGTTGAACCCTATTTACCAAACACCCCCTAAAAATGCTTAGATACAAATATGAAACTTATAGCTTGTGGTCAATCATTTATTAATAGTGATGTATACCAAAGAAGTGACAAGAGGGAACGGAAAAAATAAAATAACAGGAAAAATAGGAGAGGAAACGAAATAGAAAATAAAGAGGAAAAAAAGAAAAATTGAAATAATTAACATAAGCATGGTAAATTGACTATAAAATTCTATACTGGCCAATATGCAAACAGAATTGTAATTTTTTTGGGGGAGGGGGGGGGAGGGTAAATGACAAATTAAAGTTATATTATGATCGAAAATGAGGAAAATTTTGGAAATTGCCGTGTTACATACTATCAAATATGATTTTAACTAGTAGATGGGACAAAAATGCTTTAAAAAAATAATGTTAGGAAACAAAATCCCTCAAAAGTGTCATAGTTGAATTTTGCTTTATCATAGATGAATTTTAAGTACATCAACAGGGTGAGGAACATAATCATGGATTGAATGTTTCATTTCATTGACTACCATGAGAGTCAAGGCTTTTAAAATCAAGTGCCTACTTTAGATCGTTATGGAAGTCATAGGATTGGATCACGGATTTGATCATGGAATCATATGATCCTATTGAAAATTTAAAAAAACAAAAATTTTATTTATTGAAAGCCTATGGTTCATAAAAATACATGCAATAGATGTAAAAGTGCCTTGTCAAGCCCCGAAAAAAACTTATTCAAGTAAGATGTATGCTTATAGCGTAACAGCTCAAATTAGTTTGGAATTTGTTTTACTTTTGGTTAACAACTAAAAGATAGATGAAATTGTTATAAGCTTTCTGTACAGAAATTCTAGTGTGATAATTGATCCAATTAGGAGCCTATTGGGATCATGGATGAAATTTACCAACCTGTCGTGATAGCAAGGTCGGGATTGTAGCAAATACAGAGTTGACAGTGTCTATGCTAGTATTTTAGTGAGCCAATACCAAGCGTCTTCAGTAGTAATTGGTTTAAATTGAGTTTAAGTTTTAACACTTTAGCTGCATTCTGAGCTGGGTAGGGCTTGGATAACCGATTTGCTGCTCAATTCGAAATAAAGTCTCTAACATTGGACGTCAAACGGAGGCAAAAAGTTGAGCTATATAATGTTGATTAAATTCTACTAATGGTTGAACCGGTCAATCCGATGAATTAGATGTAAGACCAGGCTAGTCTAATGATTTAAGATTCAAATCTTTTTGTGAAATCCCGGTATCTAAATTTCCTCCCCTTAAACTTCTTTCCCTTCCATGTTCACTTCAACCCGATGAATTAGATGTAGGACCAGACTAGTCTAATGATTTAAGACTTAGGGAACATTTGATAAAATTGAAATCTAAAAACTGAAATCTAAAATCCGAATCTATTAAGTGATTGAATTGTTTAGTACTAAATATAATGTATTTGAATGTATATCATATTAAATAATAAGTGAATAACTTATTACTTAATTTAGGAACAAGTTTTACCTAGAAAATTCAGTACCACTTAATTAATTCAGATGTTTTATTTTCGGTTATCAAACGGTCTAAATATGTTAAGATTTGAATCCGTTAAATCTAGTGCTGAATTGAGTTATCAAACGGGGTCTAGATCTTTTCGTGAAATCCCAGTATCTAAACTTCTTTCCCTTCAATTTTAGACTTTAGTCCGAATCACCATTTAAATGCCAATGGATCTTAAATTTAAGTCACAAAAACAAGCATCAGCGTTCGGATGATAATGAGGATTTCGGATAAAACAGGATTGCCGTTTGTCACCACCGATCAAGGAGCAACTGCCTAGTTAATAAATTTGTATTAAAAAGTACAGCGTCCTACTGCCCGTTGGATTACAGTGACAACTAAGGTCCCGTTTGATAATCCAATTCAGTAATTAAATTTAATGGATTCAGATCTTAACACATTTAGATGGTTTGCTAATCGAAAATAGAACATCTGAATTAATTAAGTGGCACTAAATTTTCTAGGTAAAATTCACTTATCACTTAATGTAATATACATTCAAATATATTAGATTTAGTACTAAACAATTCAATCATTTAATAAATTCAGATTTCAAATTTCAAATTTCAGATTTCAAATTTCAAATTTCAATTTTATCAAACGCACCCTAAGAAAAGTTAAAGAACTGAAGTAGTGAAGTGTCACCAACAAATATAGACGTTGCACATTTTCACTTGTCAGTGTCCCAATATTTTCAGAGTACAAAGTGTTTTTAACCGGGGTCAGCCAACAATCCGAAGACACGCTCTATGGACCTTTAACTTCAGACTCCAGTGGTGAATAATCACAAACTTTTCCCAACCAATTACTTCAAAAAATATTCGCACCCTGATTATCAATGGAAAGTTCCTCTTCTGTTATAGTATCCACAACTAGAATTAAAGGTTGCACAGAATCACCTTATCGCTCTGAAGGTGAAATACTTCAAGAATTCACTTTTGAAACGTCCAAGAAAATGATGATGTTTGACCCCAGAAAAAAAAAAAAATCATCTAAGAAACAAAATTATAATTTGGTCAATAACTACCTTGTTAATGATTCTGCACCTACTACTTTATTGATTTTTTTTTTTTTGTTTTGTTTTGGGGATTCGCATGACATTTCTCAAAGTAAATATTCATATTAATCACATCATCCTTATCTTTTTGTTTTCTTTTCAAATTTCTCTTCTTGCTTACGTGAACTGGTTGGTGATATGACACTATGGATGATGGAAAAGGTAGTAATTTGGGTTAAAAGCTATGGTGTAATAGTATGTTCCAGGAGAAAGGTATAGTCTAATTTTATAGCTGAATGGAACTAATACTTTTCAATGCTTGATAATTCGGCGTATAAATTTTTTTCATCTACAAAAACATGGTTGCCAAAATGAAATTTATTGCAGGTGGGGAATTTTGAAGAACTGTTAAAACTAAGGGTTCTTCCAACCTTAGTAATGGTTAAATAAAAGAAATGATGGGATAAGCACCAAAGAACAAAAAGCAGGACACACACACAGACATATATTTATCTAGAAATTTATTGGAGAAAACTAAAACTCTGAGTCTCTGACAGTTGCCTGGTAAAGCCTAAGTTTAAAAAAAAAAAAAAAAAATTCTAGGAACGCAGGGTCAAGAAATTTTAGTTCCATGGAACCTCATAGACTATGGTGTCACACTGTATACTTGGCAGTAATTTCACCTTTGCTACAATTAGAAAAAAATAAAAATTGAACAGTGAGATTGGAAGGGGATATCGGGACAAAATCTTAGCTTGCAAAGTTGTAGTTTACATACTCCTATTGGGTAGATTTCCAGAGAAGATAAAACCTGCGTTAATTTTATGTCCGAGGCTTAAGTTTGGTTAATTGGCTTCATTACAGATGATGGAATCCCACCAACAGATGCTTCATGGAACCCCATCAGGAGATGGTTCAGAACTACTTCAGATCAGCAGGAACCAGCAGACGGATACCGAGACCGAGAACTGGAACAAAATATAACTATGCGGAGCTTAATCTCATCATGCGGAGGCTTACCATTGACTATAATTTTGGTCGCCAGCATGTTAAGAAGCAAGAAAATTGATTTCGAATTTGTAAATGTCGCCCTTGGTCAAATAAATTCTTCTGAAAGAGGTCCCGAATCTTTAATTTACTACAGTTTGCCACCTGCTATAAACGCGTGTTTTCTTTATTTGGGAAACTTCCCAAATAATTCAAGGATACAGGTAGACAAATTGTGCCAGCTTTGGATTGCTGAAGGTCTGCTATTAGCTAAGGATGGGGAACGCGGAGAAACAATGATGGGCATTGCAGAGCGATATTTTGGTGAACTGGTGGTAAGGAGCTTGGTAACTCTGCATGAAGATGAAGTCTCAGATGTAAAGCTCATGTCCTGCCACGTTCATGATCTAATAAGAGATGCCTGTATATCACTTGGAGAAGAGGAAGGATTTTATGAGGTCATGGAATCTTCCGCTGACCATCCACGAATGAGGTCACCTGCACAAAGGTGTGCTATATATTTGAATAGATATGACAATGTAGCTGATGTTTGCCCCTCTGCCAACCTTCGGTCTCTTTTAATCCTCAACTCTGACCAATCAGGGCAAGAACATACATGCGACAGGAATTTTTTTAATTTCAATAATCATAGATGGCTAAGAGTTCTAGATTTTGATAACGTAAGTTTTCAGGACGGGAAGCTGCCAGACGGAGTAAGAGAGTTGGTCTACTTGAGATACTTGGGTTTTCGAGGATGCTACCTGGAGGATTTGCCATCATATGTTGGTGACTTTTTATACCTACAGACCCTCGACCTGAGGGTTCAAAAGGATTGCACATTGACCATTTCAGATGTCATTTGGAAGCTCAAACGATTAAGATATCTATACTTGCCTCTAGCATTTCGAACTCCTGATCACCGTGTTATGTTAAAACTGGATGGTTTGAATGAACTGGAGATACTTGAGGGTTTAGATACAAATGTGTGCAGGGCTGAGGACCTCATAAAGCTGACCAACCTTCGGAGTCTAGCAGCGACTGCAGAAGGAAATCTGAAGGACTTGGAGCAGATAATCGACTGTATAGACAATAACAAGAGCCACTTGAGCAGGACACTGCTTGACGTAAAAAAATTTGATTGTTACTCCAAAGAGCGGGTGTCTTTCATGCAAAGATTGTTCAGCTGTGGTGTACTTCAATCTTTGAAAATGGAAGGGCATATGGAAAAAGTGCTAGAGGTTAGTACTCTCTCTTCCAGCTTTACCGAGATTGTGTTAAGCGGTTCTGAATTTAAGCAAGATCCAATGCCAACACTGGAGAAGCTTCCCAACCTAAGGATCCTGGTCTTAGAAATTGAGGCATACGTGGGAAAGAATATGAATTGTTCTGCCCCAGGTTTTCCTGAACTCAGGTGTTTAAAACTTTCCAAATTGTACGACTTAGAAGCATGGGAGGTCGCCAAAGGAGCAATGCGTAAGCTATTTACTTTGGGAATTTCCAAGTGCGGGAGAATGAAAATGCTTCCCGAGGGACTAAAGCATATCAGTTCTCTCCGAAACCTGAAGATCTGCATGATGCCAGAACAATTTGTAGGCAGGCTACGTAAGGTAGATGGAAAAGGTGGAGAAGATCTTCACAAAATCAACTCTAACTGTGCCATTAAATTTGGCAGTGATGATCGTTGGCTTTGAATATACCAATACAGCAAATGAGGTAGTCCTTTACACAAACCTTGATTGTGGAATTCTTATTTAGGTGTGAAATCTTCTCATCTTTTTTCAATTATTGGTGTTATAGGTAACACTTTTAGATGCTAAACATACTGCCTTGTCAAGTTCTTTCCTAGTATGATCCCTAAACATCACTCTAAAAGCGATTGCCAATAATAGACACATATTTTCCCCTTACAAAATCAACCAAAATTTGCTTAGGGAACTTATGGGCAGGAGAAATGCAATATGTTAAATTCCTAAGAGCAGTACTATACTAGTGGTATATAGTCCTTTTTTTTTTTTTTTAAGACCAATAACAGCTGGAATGAATTAAGCATATTCCTAGAGCATCGTTATAAACATATACAAAAGCTTTCAGATCAATCATCCAAAACTTTTTATTCCTTTTTCTTTTCTGACTCAATGCCAGATTTCCTGACTTTGGCTCTGAAGTTCAACTCATACTTAGTCCTCCAGAAGTTTCGCATGGCCACCACTAAATGAGTGGGAAATGTGTGTTTACCTTCAATTAGAACTCCACATAAGGACCCCAGTTCTTGAATTTTAGGCATCTTGTCCTGCACTTTCTTCTCTGCTTAACTCACCTAGTTTGCTGCTCCAACAATGTACCCTTGAATAGGTATACTTTACAGAAATCAGACCACGCAAGAAAGATGGAGAAGTTTAGTTGAAACTACAGACATGGCCAGTGCAGAACTTCAGCAAGGACTCGACGAATCAAATGCCAGAAGGTTTGCTTACCTTCATTAACAGTTGCACTCACCCATCGGTGTTCTTGGGGAAAGGCACATCTGCAGCACCACTCTTTGCATAATTCACCAAGTTCCTCTGCTCAAATATTTTGTCATTGACTAGCTATGGTTTCTTATTCATTTGAAATTTATCATGTGAAAGACTTCCACATATAAAATGCGTTCAGATTTGTGGATTAGGTCCTTCTTTACATAGATAATGTTAGCCATACATTCTGATGCATTGGTGCAAAATAGTTCCATGTCTATCCTTCCCATCTTGATTGGCAATGATGTATGATGCTCCTGGCTCTTTTATTGCTTCCAGGTGATTTCTCTTTGCATAATGACGATTTAGGCTTAATCCATATTCAGTGGAGCAGGGAAACTTGCAGGAGTCTACCCATATGTTTTTCCGAGTAATACACCTAACATATCATTATCATTATCATTATCATTATCATTATCATTATCATTATCATTATCATTACTATATAAAAAGTATGATGAGTCTTGGTAATAAAGAGGGTAAGTGTGTAAGCATATTTTGATCTTACTTTTTGTTATACCTAAATTACCCTCATACCTTTTAATTAGAGTTATTGTATGCCTTTTAATTAGAGTTATTGCATTTCAATCATGACACTAATAAAAAAATAAAAAGTTTCAATAAATTAAATCTCAAAAATGTCGGTAATTAAAATTACAAACTGCCCATTTACAACCACATTCACCAATCATTTCCCTCATCTCCAATTATTTGTATGTGTTAAAATTGTCTCCAATTATTATATTATTATGTTTGATAATTAAAGTAAACTATAATATATACATATATATAGGTTTAGAAGAAAATCATAATTAATAAGAAGAAAAAAGGTTATAAATATTTAATGAGAAAACAAAAGGTTAAATTGATGATTAAGTGCAGTATATTGTGTCACATTGATTAAGAAAACTTCAAAAAAATTATCAATAATTATAAAAAATAACCCAAAAAGTTTACAACCACTGAAATTGATAAAATTTTATTGTATCAAATCAATACGTTTTAGTAGATGGTTTGCTCATTATAAAAAAAATAATAGAAGAGGTTCACAGCTACTGAAATTGATTAAAAATTTGTTGTATTCAAATCAGAATCTTTTAGTATATGTTTTACTCAAGTTTTATTGTATACATTGGTTTGGAATTGCTCTCTTTTTTACGTCATAATCCAAGTAAAATATGTAACAACTTAGTTTAGATATAACAACTATATTCACCAATCATTTCCCTCATCTCCCATTATTGTATGTGTCAAAATTATCTCTAATTATTATACATAACTATAGTTTATTACATTTGTTTAGAAGAAAATCATGATTAATAAGAAGACAAAAGGTTATAAACAGTTAATGAGAAAACAAAAGTTTAAATTAACGATTAAATTCACTATATTATGTCATATTGATTAAGAAAATTCCAAAAAAATTATCAAAAATTATAAAAAGCCAAAAAAATTATAACTAATGAAACTCATAAAAATTCATTGTATCTAAAAGAATTATTTTAGTATATATTTTGCTCAAATTTTGTTGTATGTACTAATTTGATACAACATAGAAAATTTTCTCTTCCTACTGTCACAATCCAAATAAAATCTACAACAACTTAGTTTAGATATAATAACCTTCCATCTTTAGAGTTTTCATAATTGTAATATGCACAATAACCTTTCAATTGCTTTGTGTATAATATTATATAATTTTTTATTATATGATTGTGTATAATTATATAATTTTGTTTCTTGTATAATATTATACAATTGTGTATAATTTTGTTTGTTAAATGCTATTTGTTTGGATAGTGGTTTTTTTGTCAAATTACTATTCCAACAACATTAGTTTAAATGTGATAATCTTCCATCTTCATAGTTTTTATAACGATAGAACACAATAAACTTTTAACTACTTTGTATACAATAAACGTTTTGTACAACTACCAATTAATGTTGTTTATTATGTTGTTTCTTAGTTTATATTATGCCAACAAACAATCAAAATTTTATACAAAAATTTAGTATATTAAGATGTTATATCTTGGGAAAATATATTCCCGTGCAAAGCACGTGAATTATTGCTAGTAACTAAAAAAAGGGGTTTATTATGTTTACCTCCCCCGTTTGACCAAACTACCTAGTGATTCACTTCTTGTGGTTTGACCAAATTACAAGTATTTCCCTTCTCAGTAACACCCTCGAGGCCCTTCAAACAGAAGCAATAAAATGACAGATTTAACATCTTTGCAGAAAACTATCTAAGTTAAGAATAGAAGTTGTGCTCCATTGGTATGCAGAGGATTTTTTTTTTTTTTGAGGGAAAAAAAAAAAGAACAGATTTTTTCCTGAAAAAGAGTTGTGACTTCCATCAAACCAAGCATGCCAGTACTATGCTCCAATCAAATATGATACTGAACCGAAGGGGGCCAAAAAAGGGAGGAAACCCCCCAAAAAAAAGAAAAAAATAATAAAATATAGAAAAAAAGAAAGAACAGAAAAAGAAAAAGAAACCAAACAATCAAGGGAAGAAACAAAAATTACGAGCCTGTTTGGCAGCTGAGTTTTTTGGGAGTAGGTATAAAACTCTACTGTAGCTTACTGTAGAAGTTGTAGAAAAAATTTTTGGAAGTGAAGTTTTGTATGTGTTTTGGGGGTGTTATATTAAAAACTTTGGGAGTTTTTTGAGAATTCTTGCAGATAATGTAGGAAACAAACAAGTTTTATACAAACTTGCTAAAAATTTGCATTAAAACTTTGGAAGTTTTTTAAGGTTCCTGTAGCAAAAGCAGGTAAAAAACTAGCAACATACAAACCTGGCAAAAAACTCAGCTGCCAAACAGCATATCTTCAGTAGTAAATCCACCAAAAAGTCACCGTAACTCTTCTACCAAAAAGTCACCATAACTGTTTGCTTTTCAGCCATTATTTCATCAAGTTTTGAATTCTTCAAAAATTTAGCATAATAGAGAAATATTTTGTCCCTCAGAAGGTCAAGTAATTAACATGAAAATAAAAAGTTTAAGGAGTGAAACGAGAATCAGGAGAATTAATTGGCATTAGCCCTGATGTATACTTGTGGACTACTAACTATTTCCCAATCCTCAAGCAGACACATCCGCATCAATGCTACAGTATCTTTTCTATAAAAAAAAACATTAAAAAATTACAATTCAAATGGGCTTTTAATTTACTAAGTGAAAATTCATATCTAAAATGTTTAGAAAAAGATGTGAATTAACATAAAAATAGGATATTACTCAACTTCAACCATGTTTTCTGAGCTATGAAAAGACACCTTCCCTTCCCCTAAAAAAAAAAAAAACCGCTCAGCTTCAACCATGAATAAGGGTGTGCATCAAATTCGAAATCGATAATTCAGAACTATGAATTCGGAATTTTTTGAAATTTGGATATTGAAAATTCTACCGATTTCGATTTTGAATTCATCAATTCCGATTTCGATTTCGTACCGAATTCAATTCGGAATTTGGTAAACTACAGAATTTACCGAATTCGGAATATGTTATACTTAATTAATATACAACTAATTTAATTAGCACACAACTAATTAGAATTAATAGTATTATTGTATAAAATAATTATTATTTAGAGATATTATTATATAATTTAAATATTTTATATTATATACAATATTATATATATATATTATACAAATTCGAAATTGAAATTGGAATCCAATTTTTCGATTCGAATTGTGAATTCGAAATCGGAAGTTCCGATTTGAAAATTTTAAATTCCAATTTCGCAATTTTCGAAATCGAAAACCAGATTTCCTTTCCGATTTTCGATTTTACCGATTTCGAATTTTTGAATTGAAATCGAATTTGGTAGGTAAATCAAAAAATTTCGTATTTGCACACCCTAACCATGAACTTCATATGCATTGATTGCTAAATTAGGATGAAACTTCACTTCTAAATCTTATGCTGCAAACCAAGCCAAAGGTTGCTGTGCTACCACTTAAAGCAACATTTTGCAAGACCTCCACATACATCCTTCACCTAGTACTAGTCTAACGTTAAGTGTTTGGACATAAGATTTACTGCAGTATTTTTTTTTTACAACGTAATATATGTGAGATAAAAAAGAGATTAAGAATATAGAAAAGTGTGTTAAAAAATGTATTTATAACAAATAAAAACTATCCAAACACGACTCATGATGTTCAAAAACTTGTCCATGATGTTCTAAAATTATTCTTGACATCACTGATCTTGAGCCCGTTTAAGAAAACGCGTCACTTTAATACTTCTACTACCACAGTACGTACGATAAGAGTGCACCAATCCACCCAAGATTACTATAAATCAAATAAATGTTCAGCACACTATCAGAGCGTTGATTATATTGCATGGAAAAAGGAAACCCCATTCGTTGTCACCCATCAGATTTTGTATTGTTGATGATATGCGAAGTGCCCATCTAAGGTGATGGTCAACATGTGTGTTAGCGTCACCAGAAGTGGATATGAGAAAAGTGGATATGCCCTGTTTTTTTTCACTAGCAAAAAACAAGAAAAAGAGGACAACTTCCACCATGGATCAAGGGATCATTGCCAAAAGCAAGGGAAATTTTGATTCTGTATAAAAAAAAATTGCAAAGAGGCATAGTTCACTGTGATTTTTGACTAACGATATAAGTAATTAATAAATTGAAGTTTTGTCGTTTGTTTTTCTTTTCCTTTCCATTTAATGCTTTTTTTTTAATCGTGTCATATTCTCTTTTTCTTCTTCTTTTTCATGTCTGTACTTGCTCCAGTTTTATGGGGAGCATGTACACGCCATCCCCGAATTGGTAAGAACCCGTATAAGTATGGCGCACAAGCTATCCTTGAATTGGCGAAAGCCCAATAGCCCATGTAGCATCAATTTTATTCCAGCTTGCATGAAAGTGGTCTGTTTCTCATATCTGTGTTCTATTTTCGAATGGTTTTATAGGTTGAAATTAAAAACCAAGAAAAAAAAATGCAGCCAAATTAACAAAGACGCAAGAATATCAGATGTTGAAATGGAAAAGAATTAAACCAAATTAATAAAGAAGCAAGAATGTAAAAGACGGAGGAGGAGGAAGGAAGGAGAAAAAGAGAAAGAATGAGGTAGTGGTGTTAGGGTGGGTGCCGGTGGTGGAAGGTGGTGGTGTGTGGTTGGTGGTAGTGGGTGAAAAAAGGAGAGGGTATCAATTTTTTATTTATTTTATATATTTATTTTTTAGATATATTTGAAATTGTGTGCATTTTTTGAATTATTTTTGGAGTGTCAACTCCAAAAATAAAAATAATTTTTGAAAAAATACAAATCCATACAAAGCCTATGGATATAAGCTGGTGATGTTAACAGGGAGACTTCAGTTTTTTGATGCTTCTTGGAGCATTTTATTTTTTTCAATTGGCCTTATCCCATAGTGCTATAGAACTTTTTTCACATAAAAAATGTATGGAAATTATGAAGCTGCTTTCCTCAAAACTCAAAACACAAAAATATGTTGAGAATGAGTTTTGAATTATGTTAATTAATGCAAATATGCTAGTGTAACTGCTCCTCAAATATGAGATTTCATTCTAAATATCGAGGACATCACTACATAATGTGATGGGCCAACGGTCAGTTGTATACCTCCTCATCATGTCTTTCTCATGGCCTATTACATTTTCTGAAGGTATCGTATCATAATTTTTCTCTCTTTGAACTCCATATTTTTACAATTTTTAACTAATTATGTACTTCCTAAAAACACAACTTTGAATATTTTGTTTATCATTCGCATCCACTACGATCACAATAATTTGCAAATAAAGTGGGCATAACTGGGTATAAATATTTGTCACACTGCTTGCGGTGAACACCTCCTAGCCGGTTTCTACGGCTACACACAAAAGAACATGCACCCTCACCGTTCCCATAGTTCGTAGCTGAAACTGTACCATCTGAACTCCTTGAAACTCCCAACAAAACAATAACAACATTAAAATTCAACAAACCCTTTAAATCTTCATAAAATAAGGAGTTCAATATAAAACATGCCACCTAAAATACACGAAAAAAAGTCCTGGTAAGCTCTCTAGGCTTTCACAGTTTGTACAAGGACAGCACGCTACAGTGCATTTGCTTAATGGCCAAAAGAAACATTAAAGCCGAGCAAATGAGGGGCATCCACTTTAGAGGCTTTTGCCACTGCCAGGGGGGATTTCCTACAATCTCTCTTTTAACCGAGTGCATATACCCAGATGAAACCATGCCGTCTAAAGTACATAAAAGTCCTTGTAATCTCTCTGACCGTCCGTGAATGACTCCTTCAGACGTAAGGATTTGGATATCTTTCGGTTTATGAATCTGCTCGGACATGAACTTAAAGTAACTTGCCTCAGGTTCGACCCCTTGGGCTTTTTGAACAATCTCATATTTCACAAGATATTTGATTGCAAGATCTGTGTATCTGTCAATCCTCAGTTCGGGCAAGTAAAGAACAGCCGAAAGCTTATTGCCCTCGTAATCATGGTTCGCAGTCACGTGTCGCGGTGGCGTCGCGGTCTCTGTTGTTCCACATCGATTGCGGCATATCGGTTGAATTTCGGGTGATACGCATTTTATAGCACATAAGAGTATCCAAAAATTTTGAAAAATTTTTTAAAAATAAAAAATAACAGAATAACTACAACCATCAAATTAGATTTGGTGAATACCTACATTATCATATATATACTTATCAATATTGAAACAAAGTAACTTGAGTGTGACTATGAATATATAATATTAAAAGTAAATAATTATAGTAGTAAAAGCACTTTGTATTCCTATTAATATTAGCATATTATTGTTAAATAAGACACTAAATTTAGAATCTAATGTGAATCTAGTAAGGATGAAATTGAAAGTAGGAAAAGTGATTATGGAAAAAATACCTACTTTTAACTTTACTTTAAGGAACTTTTGGGATGTGTTCGAAATTTTAAAAAAATTGAGTAGCAACTTTGTAACTTTCTTTTCTTTTTTTCCTGTTTGACATCTTCTCATACTACTATTATCACTAATACTGCTATTATTACTTCTTCTATTTGTTTCCTCCACAACCACCAGCAAACACCACAAATGTAGGTGGTCTCTTTCCTTTTTTTTTTATTTTTTTACTTTTTTCTTTTCACTCTCTTTCACACACATTCCCTCACGTTAACTCTCACACTGGAATTACTCTTCTTTCCTTTCTTCATCTCCCTATTTTTTTTTTATGTACATATAAGTTTATTCCATCTCTGATATAACTCAGTCCAACTCACCGATATCTCGGCGATACGCACCGAAACCGTTACAACTCGCCCAATATCGGCCAAGTTATCACGAGTCATTTCGGATATAGTTAAATCTATGATTCGAAAATCGGTATCGTATCGATTCCCTCCGTTCCGGTTATTTCTCGGGTGAGTCATCGCGGACTCGGCCGATATGGCGAACCATGCTCGTAATGCATTCCTCTGATCCCCAATTCCCTTCCCAATTTTCAGAATTTCACACCATGTTTACATAATTTGCTAACAAAAACAAAGTCCTCTATGTCATCGTCCTTTTTCCCCACAACCGCAGTCAGGCCACGTTTTGGCCCAAGCATGATGCAGTGGAGTAAGTCCATTGGTTTGGGAACCAGCTCAACCATCAAGAACTTATACAGGGTTCTTTTGGCCAAACCCAGTGGCTGCTTACTTCCAAGTATAGCTTTCATTCTTTGAAAGACATCAAGGTGCATACATGGTTCAAAGTCGCGATCGCGGCCTGTACCGTTCCACATCGGACTCGGCATATCGGTCGCGGTATCGGTGAGACGCATATTTTAAATCATTTTATTATTCTAAAAATTGTAAATGACCATTCAAATATAAAAAACATATGCAAAAAAAAAAAACAAGAAAATGATTAAAGAAAATCTCTAAGATATACTATTTTTATGTTATTAAAAATCATAAATATCTTAAAACATTGAACATAATACCAGTAGGAGAAACTTCATTTGTTTCATGATCAATCCCCTGCCAAAGATAAAAAAGAGTCACATAAAAAAGTGTAATAATTTAAAAATATTTAATACTATTTTATTTTTTTTTACCTATCAATACCAAGTAGAATGACGATGCGGTTCAAAATCATTTTCATCTCTCGGAGGATGGTAAAACAGATGTGGAAGTGGCACAGGACCTTGAGTAGGGAACATGTAAGAGCCCTCTAGTGCATTTGTTGACTGTGAGGATTGACTATGTGTTCCATAATCAGAATACGTGGGAAGTGATGGGACACCAGTAAATTCCTGAGCATGGTGGTAGTATCCAAATCCTTAAATTGTAGTAGCTGAAACTATTCTTTCTTAGCAAATTTCGAATCAATATTTCCCTCCAAACAAATTCGGACATAGCTTCACAAATTCGGACATAGCTTCACAAATTCGGACATAGCCTCACAAATTCAGACATAGTTTCACCATTTCAGCAAGAAAACCAACCGCCACTTCCACCTCTACATGACGCCACTTGTCGGTTTCTTGCTGAAAATTTTGGCAAAATGAACAAGTCATCCAGAATTTCATTATCATCGGCTCTTTGGATTGGCTTAACCAAATTTCAGATCAATTTGGCCAAAGATGATGATGATCACCGCCCCCAATGAATGAAAGGATTATACCACTTGGCGATTTCTTAACCCATATATTTTCCCTCCCGGGTTCCGGTTTGACTTCGGCGAGGATTTGAGAGTGTTGGATTTTGTTGGTTGTAACCTTTACCCTTATTAAGACTAATGATGTTGAAATCCTTTTGGTTAACATTGCCTAGGAATTGTGTATCCTAGATGGTTGATGTTGAATTTTAGTTGAACTATATAGCTGCAATTGAGAATATATTTGAGTTGACTAAACTCGATTGAGTCTGGCGTGAGTTAGGCGGTGGCAGCGGTTCTCGGGGTTCGCGGGGCCACACTACACTAGGAAACCCAAAATATAAAAGTCAAAAAATCATCAAATAGCTAATGCATCATATTTATCATTACATATTTAAAATTGATCACTCATTACAATTTATTTGCTAGACAATTTATTTTTGTGCATTAGACATTGTTTGCTTTTAGTTATTTTTATCAGATTTTTCTCTCATCTTTTGACTCCGGGTCGACTCGGGATGACTCGGGCGTCTCGGCCGATTTTTCCCATCTCGAGGCCGACTTCGACTTCGGCCGAGTCTCAACGATTTTCCGGAGAGTCGCATGTCTCGGAGTCAAATCGGAACGGTCTCGTATCGTTGGCTTCCGTTCCGATTCCGACTCGGCCGAGTCGTCTCGGACTCGGCCGAGACTTTGAACCATGGGTGCATAAGTTCCTCAAGTACCTTGAGTGGGGTTCTAGAATGTTGCCAGGGGACAATGATGGCCAGTGCAGAAAATTTTTTGAATGAACTTGCACTACAGGGAATGATTGAGGTGCAAGAGGAGGAAGTGCCAATATTTAGAAGATTCAAGTCCTGTTGCGTTCCTGGACTGATGCAAGAGTTTTGTATTCTAAAGGGGAAGGAGGAGCAATTTATGAACATCCTCAAATGTAAACGAGGAAATCAACTGCTGGAAAATTCTGATCCATTTAGTTTAAGTATGACAACTCGTAGACTTGCTGTGCATCTGGATAACCATGAAGATGAATCTGTTGCTTCTCTGATGCAACAAATAGCTAAGCATGTACAGTGTCTTCTCATCAGTACAACATGTGAGGACCGGCAGGAATTGGTGTGGCCTCCAGAAATATTTTGCATTGAGAAGTTCAGAGTGCTTAAAGTTTTAATCTTCGATGGGCTTGATTTTCAGAAGACAAAACTGCCAAATGGGATTGTGAAACTACTGAGCCTCAGATACTTAAGCTTCACAGAAGGTGCTCCCTTTGCAAGCTTCCATCGTATATAGGCAGCATGCAATACCTGCAAATCCTTGATTTACGGGTAAATACACACGTTACAATGATAATACCTGATATTTTGTGGAAGATTAAAACATTGAGGTATCTGTATTTTCCACAAAGGTTCCAGACAGTGAATGACACAAAGTTGCGACTAGAGGGCTTGATAGAGCTTGAGACACTCTATGGCCTTAAAGCTGGCTTATGCCACCTTACGGATCTGCTGGAATTGACAAATCTTCGTCACTTATCAGCAACTGCTGATTGCTCTCTCGAGGACCTAAAGGAGATCTTCAGCCTCTTGAAGGAGAACTCGGGCCATGAATTCTATTCCTCCATTGACGTCAGAAACTTCGATTGTTATACAGAAGAACGGCACTCGGTTTTCGGGGGTCTGCAATCTTCATGGATTTCACATGGAGGGGCACATAGGTCAGCTACCATCAAGGCATCAAATTTCAGAAAGCCTTATAGAGATGGTCCTCAGTGGCTCTAAGCTCAAGAAAGATCCCATGATAATACTCGGTAAGCTTCCTGATTTACGGGTACTTGTTTTGAATGATGAAGCCTGCCTAGCAGAGGAAATTGTCTGTCTTGATTTGTGATAAGGTGATATTTGTATATGTTAAGAGAGGTTATTTGGGCCTAATTTCTATCATTTATTGCGTTAAGAATGGGGTTACTGCTTATATATGAGTTTTGTGTCCATTACAGGTGGTTGGTATGAAAAGTGGAGTTTATTGGCAAAATTCAGAAGACTTACACTTCAAGGCGTGCAGAAAGGAAAGCAAAGGCGAGGTGGCAGCTAAATTCTTGGATTTTGAATTGTTATTTTTGGAGATTAATTGGAAGTCGAATGGTGGAAGGAAACATCGTTAAGGAACATGGACAGTGGATTGGGAAATAAATTCCTCACAATTTGAAGACCACTTTCCTTATTCCAATTAGATTACCAAAACAAGTGGGAAGGTTTTTGGGCGGCGATGAGTTGGAGAGAAATTAGGAGTAGTTTCCTTAACGTAGGGGAATCCAGAGGCAACGTGGTTCCGGACTTCTTGTGTCCTTGGGCGCAACAAATTGGAAAACCAAGATATATAAATAGGGGTAGCTTCCTGGCGGTGGAGGGAGTAGCCTAGCTTTGTTAGTTTGTTCCTTTAGTTTTTCTTTGTGCCGCCGCCACGTACACAACATTAGACAATTAGATTAGTACTTTGATTTCGTTTTCATCTTATTGTTTTGTTTGAGTTCTTTCGTCCTTTTCCGATTGCGCCAGTAGCTTAGCAGTAGATTAGTCTCACTTCTTGCAGATTGGTTCTTTGTTTTCCGTTTTTCTTGGGTGTCGCTTTTAGCATAAACAATAGGTCAATTTAGCTTTTTGTTGTTCCTATTATTCGTAGCTTTCAAGTGAAGATTCTTCTAAATTCAAGTGTTTTCTTATTCCTTAATTACAAGTTACATGGAATCAACAACTTGCATGGAAAAGATGTCAAGGCGTGGCTAGTTCTTTTTCTAGTTGAGGAATAATCAATGCTCGGGGCACCATAACTGTGAGATCGTTTTGTTTATCAATTTTAATTTATATGTTCATGGGTATTTAATTATTCTCTGTTTTCAATTAATTATTATTTAGGTTTATTGGATAATTAGGCCTGTTATTCAATTGTCTAAATAATATATAGTCAATTAGGGTGTTGGCGCGTCGCCTTTAAGCAACCTAATTAGTGACAAACGAGACAGTTTCACCGCCTCGCAAGTGGTCTAATTTGGATCGTGGGGATAATTAACCTAGCCTCAGTAAACCCGCATGTGTGTTTACCATCTAGAATTGGGTCTTTCTAATTCCTAATGCTGTGACTACATTAAATCCTATGAGCGTCTCTAGGGTTGTCTAGTTCACAAGAGGGTAGTCTATGAGCGTCTCTGGACTACTATAAAATTAAGGAAAGATTGGTGGTTGGGCGCGTCGCTTTACTACTATAACCAATTTATCTATGAATGTATGAATATTTTTAGGGATCTATGATCAGTTGTGTGCACTGGTGCCAAGATTAATTCCTTGACTAGATTGTTTTAATTAATTGTTTCTTGTGTTATTTAAATCTTGCATTCTTGATTAGTTAGAATTTCAGTTTTTATTCCTTTTTAATTAATTGCTCACTTTTCCAAAACCCTCCAAATTCTCAGAGGAGATAAATCACACAGTCCCTGTGGATACGACCCTACTCACCATTATACTTGAATTTATATTCTTAGAGTAGGTATTTTATTTTTGGAGGTTTGACACCCACCAAATTTTGGCGCCGTTGCCGGGGACTAGTGCTTGAATTATTTTCTCAATTTTTTTTTCTCCTTTATTTCTCCTCTATTTTTCTTACTAGTTGATGGCTACTAATTTTCAATGTTTTGGTGATAGATTGGACTTTGTTCCTAATTGGGTTAATGAGAACTATTGTCTTAGTGATCCTTATTCAGATAATCTGGCTTTTCCTATACAACAATTGAGTGATGAACAGAAACCACAAGTTAACACTTGTAGAATTTGTCAGTTGGATCATCTGACTGACAGGTGCCCGCTACTTCAAGTTGACGTGGATGATCCAATTGGTGATGTTGGAGTATTCCAAAATCCATCTCCACCAAATTTTGATACTTATCAAACACTAATGTTTGATACTTATTCAAATGTGTGTGGTCAAGAATGGTGGGATTACTCCAACTATAACTATGGAGTGAATCCAATATCTCAATCCTCATTCTCTAGTGGGGGGAGTTCCTTGGAAGATCTTGTTAAGAGCTTGGCAACAAGCACTGCTCAACTCCAACTTGAGACTGCTCAATTTCAGCTAGAGACAAAGACAAGCCTTCATAATTTGGAGAATCAAATGTGTCTACTGGCAGCTACTGTGAACCAATTGGCGTCTCAAAATTCTGAAAAATTGCATTCAGAGACCATTGTCAATTCTGAACCAGATATGAGTGCAATTACCTTGAGAAGTGGTGACGAATGGGAAGAGATTCAAAGGGAAGAATCTACTTATGTGGTTGAAGAGGAAGCTGAGGAAGAAACAATGGGATCCCAACCTCTAGTCTCTCCAGTCAAAAAGTCCAATGATGAAATGCCAACTGTGGTGACATCTCCTTCATCCCTAACTCATCTCTCATTTTATAGTTTCTATTGGTGAGATTGATTTTGTTATACCAGAAATTTTTGAGTTTCATGATAGAGATAAGTTAGGAGTTGTAAAGACTATTAGGTTATTAATTAATTATGATGAAGGAGTCAATAAAGAATTCAAATCATTACTTGCATGTTTGAAGCCATCTACTTGTCAAAAGAAGAAAATAGCTCACGTGCTTAAAGATTTCTCTATTTATGATAAATATCATGAGTATGAGAACGATGTAATGAAAAGAGCTATACGATTTTATCCTCCATAACCAAGCATGGAAATGTCTAGCCAAAGACATTAAAGAAAGGCGCTGCTTGGGAGGCAACCCAAGAATTTAATTTTTCGTTCTTCTCATCTTTAGGTTTTCCTTTATTAATAGTTTTTTTTTCCTCCAATTATCTTTGAGTATGTTGCAGTGGTAATGGGCAGAAGACATCAGCTTCTCTGGCGTGCCCACGCCAGAGAGTCCGTCTGAAGGCAATGCAAAGAGATGATAATCAGAAGACTTCTACTTATCTGGCGTGCCCACGCTTTCTAAACGAATGTCAGATGCTCAAGTCTGGGTGAGAATCAGAAGACTTTGGCTTGCAAGGCGTGCCCACGCCTTATAGGCTGATCTCACATCAGTGCAAGGGAGCGATGGGCAGAAGACTCATGCTTCTAAAGCGTGCCCACGCCTTACAACGGATAGGGTGTATACTCAAAAAAAAAAAATTTATTCTAATTCTTTTTATCTTATTCCTTGCAGCATCTAGTGTCCGTACTCATTGCTTACTATGGCTCTTGAGTCTCTTGTGCTCCAAATTTCACTGATGATTGGACATCAACTCAAGCATTTTCATCCTTTAACCTCCTCCGGTGCTTAATTCTCTAATCAGGGAAGTCCTCTTATTTTCCTTTTACTCTTTATTTTCATCCATTGAGGACAATGTCTGATTTAGGTGTGGGGGAGAGGATATTTTCTCAGATATATATATATTTTTCAAAAATTTTTAAGTTTTTCACAATTTTTTTGCAATTTCTTAGGATTTTGTTTTGTTGTGAAAAGCAAGAAAGATGCAAGTATGATTAGCGAGATTTTTGCTAGTATGGGTGTTATATTTTTCTTGCAATTGATTCAATTGATGGATGTACAAGATTTGACAAATTTTTAGTGATTGGTGAGCTTTTGAACTTAATGAGCATTTCATTCATAAATTGCTCTAATTTCTTTTGTTGAGTGATATCACACATGGTTAGATTATTCTAGAACTTGCTTTGTTATGCATGTCGAGATCACATTGTTGAATTTGATGCATGAAAATGATAAGGGCACTTAGGTTTACCCCTTTTGACTTTCTAAAGACCTGTCTCAATTATATTTTCCCCTAGTTGACCATGTTTGAGCCTAAGCCTTTTCATTGTTTAAAAACCCATTGTGTTACCCTAAATCCATTTTTTATTTGAACCCTCTTTGTTTTGAACCCTGTGTCAAAGGAATGCCTTAATTTTATTGCATGATGATTTCAAATCGTGATGTAAGGGCATGATTGAAATTAGCAAGTGTGTTAACATTTTCATGTAGTTATGTGTTGTTGAAAAAAAAGGGGAAAGAAAGAAAAAAAGAAAAAAAAGGAAAAGAAAGAAAAAAAGAAGGAAGAAAAAGGAAAAAAAAGAGTTATGAAGTGTTATTGTAAATATGCGTTGTGTTGTAATAGTTGGGTCAAGTCTTGATTGTTCTTGCACTTGCTAATTTTTGAGAAATCTATAAGTATGCCTTGGAAGGATCATCTGGATGAAAAAAGTATGTGAAATCATGCAATGGGTTGTTGGTATTTCCTTTGATGTGTTTAGCCTAAATTTTCCTTTTTATCCAACCCTTTACCTAAGCCTCATTACATCCCGTGTTAAAGACCCTTTGATTTTTGTATTGAATTCATTTTTAGTGGTGGAGATGTGATATATTAGCAAGCCTATGGTAATATCTTTCCATGTTGTTGATTTGAGCATATACGTCCATTTAAACACTTTTGAGTGGTGGAGATGTGATATATTAGCAAGCCTATGGTAATATCTTTCCATGTTGGTGATTTGAGCGTACATGTCCCTTCAAACACTGTTGAGTGCTGAGCGATACACAAATCTCCGTGTGAGAATTAAATCTTTTGCATCCTAATTTTGATGAAGTTGTTGAAAAGATTTGATACTTGTGTTAGTTTATTATGCTATGAAATACTTGTTATCTTGATTGTGATACTGAAATGCTTGAGGACAAGCATTGTCTAGGTGTGGGGGAATTTGATAGGGTGATATTTGTATATGTTAAGAGAGGTTATTTGGGCCTAATTTCTATCATTTATTGCGTTAAGAATGGGGTTACTGCTTATATATGAGTTTTGTGTCCATTACAGGTGGTTGGTATGAAAAGTGGAGTTTATTGGCAAAATTTCAGAAGACTTACACTTCCAAGGCGTGCATGCAGGAAAGGGAAGCAAAGGCGAGGTGGCAGGTTCTTGGAGCTAAATTCTTGGACTTAATTGTTATTTTTGGAGATTAATTGGAAGTCGAATGGTGGAAGGAAACATCGTTAAGGAACATGGACAGTGGATTAGGAAATAAATTCCTCACAATTTGAAGACCACTTTCCTTATTCCAATTAGATTACCAAAACAAGTGGGAAGGTTTTTGGGCGGCGATGAGTTGGAGAGAAATTAGGAGTAGTTTCCTTAACGTAGGGGAATCCAGAGGCAACGTGGTTCCGGACTTCTTGTGTCCTTGGGCGCAACAAATTGGAAAACCAAGATATATAAATAGGGGTAGCTTCCTGGCGGTGGAGGGAGTAGCCTAGCTTTGTTAGTTTGTTCCTTTAGTTTTTCTTTGTGCCGCCGCCACGTACACAACATTAGACAATTAGATTAGTACTTTGATTTCGTTTTCATCTTATTGTTTTGTTTGAGTTCTTTCGTCCTTTTCCGATTCGCCGAGCTTAGCAGAGATTAGTCTCACTTCTTGCAGATTGGTTCTTTGTTTTCCGTTTTTCTTGGGTGTCGCTTTTAGCATAAACAATAGGTCAATTTAGCTTTTTGTTGTTCCTATTATTCGTAGCTTTCAAGTGAAGATTCTTCCTGCGTAAATTCAAGTGTTTTCTTATTCCTTAATTACAAGTTACATGGAATCAACAACTTGCATGGAAAAGATGTCAAGGCGTGGCTAGTTCTTTTTCTAGTTGAGGAATAATCAATGCTCCACCATAACGTGAGATCGTTTTGTTTATCAATTTTAATTTATATGTTCATGGGTATTTAATTATTCTCTGTTTTCAATTAATTATTATTTAGGTTTATTGGATAATTAGGCCTGTTATTCAATTGTCTAAATAATATATAGTCAATTAGGGTGTTGGCGCGTCGCCTTTAAGCAACCTAATTAGTGACAAACGAGACAGTTTCACCGCCTCGCAAGTGGTCTAATTTGGATCGTGGGGATAATTAACCTAGCCTCAGTAAACCCGCATGTGTGTTTACCATCTAGAATTGGGTCTTTCTAATTCCTAATGCTGTGACTACATTAAATCCTATGAGCGTCTCTAGAGTTGTCTAGTTCACAAGAGGGTAGTCTATGAGCGTCTCTGGACTACTATAAAATTAAGGAAAGATTGGTGGTTGGGCGCGTCGCTTTACTACTATAACCAATTTATCTATGAATGTATGAATATTTTTAGGGATCTATGATCAGTTGTGTGCACTGGTGCCAAGATTAATTCCTTGACTAGATTGTTTTAATTAATTGTTTCTTGTGTTATTTAAATCTTGCATTCTTGATTAGTTAGAATTTCAGTTTTTATTCCTTTTTAATTAATTGCTCACTTTTCCAAAACCCCCCAAATTCTCAGAGGAGATAAATCACACAGTCCCTGTGGATACGACCCTACTCACCATTATACTTGAATTTATATTCTTAGAGTAGGTATTTTATTTTTGGAGGTTTGACACCCACCAATTTGTGCTTTCCTAAACCGTTTACACCTCGCCAATCTGCGCTGCTTGAAGAGATGGACAATGGAGAAGGGAGCCTTGCCCACTCTTTCCAAATTGGCAATTGAAAGCTGCTGGAGCCTGGAATCACTACCAGAAGAATTGATATCCCTGTGTAGTCTCCAACAAGTGGACATTGTGAATATGCCTTCACTTTTTGAAGAACACTTGCGTCATGGATGGGAAGGCAAGTATGAATTCCAGCCTAAGAACGGAATGCTGCTATCTTTGTCTTGCAAACTGATCTAATGTTGCTACCATTTGCTTGAGTCTTAACCAATTCAGCTACCTGTATTATAACATTTCAATTCTCTGAACCACTTGAATCTGTTAATGCACTAGTCATGGAGCATTCTTATTTTTATTTTTATTTTTTTCGGGGTGGGTGGGGCAGGAGGCGCCGCCTCGGGCATTGCCTCTTCCCTTGGCTCTGTCCTGTGCTAGACCCCTCCAGCCCGCGTCTGTCAAATAAAGGAAAAACACTACTACTTGTGTAATTCTGTACTTCCAATTTAAAAAAAAAAAAAAAAGATACTGATCTGTGATGTCACACACCTCAATCACACATTTCGAAACAATCTGAGCCCAAGGGAAGATCTGGTGAAACCACCAGGCAATTTTGTGTTGTAGAAGACAAGGATTTGATCATCAGGCTCAGCATTCTAGTCTAAACTTATTAGGAAATAACAACTACAAACATCATAAGTAGGAACAACCATATTAACAGCTCATAATAACAGGGAGGAGCTCATAACCCATACCTTAGAACGCATAACTCAGTATCACTGTAAGAAAAATTAGGTCTAGCCTCTAGGGAAATGCAAGTTGACATATCAGAAACGTAGGACCAAAGAGGTCACAGAGAATACAACAGCTGCCAAATAGCAGAAGCATGAATAGTTGTGCAGTGACTGCTAGGCCAATAGATAAAGAGCAGCGGTAATTGTGACAAAATTCAGCTGAAGGAAATGAAGTTAGTCTTTCGGATGTTGTGGAAAATTGATAAATTAATTATGGAAATTATAGAAAATTCCGAAAATCATTTTACTCCAAATCAACAGTTCATATCCCTAATATACTTGTGGAACAATTGACAAACTTCAGGTAGGAACCTCTAATGCATATTTCTTGTATATAAGGGGTGGAAAATTGAAGGAAATTTTGGGTTCTCTATTTTGGGCCGAATGGGAGTTGAAGGCCACAAGAGAAGATGGTCCTCTCCGTAGTTAGAAAAAGGGGAAATGGTGCTGTCATCTATATCTCGACCAATTTGCTCCAAACTGGCCCAGAGAATTACTGGCCCTTTTGACGCCCTATCCTTGACGATTTACCATTCCTTTCCAATAGGGTAGGGAGTAGAGGGGGAATGGAAAATATGAGAATCGGGCACTAATTTAAGATTTAAATAGTTAAATACAAGCAATGCAGCAAGTCAAGGAGAGATTAAAAATCTAACAACTCAATCTTCAGATTCAACATATGGAAGTCCAAAGGTTAAGGCCTCGTTTCATTGGGACTAGCAATTGAAATAGAAAGACAAGTAAATTTAAGATACCTATGTTTGTTTTCCTTTTGGTCAAAGGGAAGATGGACAAAATTTGTTACTTGGACAATTACAATGCTTAATAATAAAAAAAAAATTGGAAAAAGTACCACATGGCCTTGTATGCTTGAATAATTTAAATCTGTACAGCAATTAAGGTGGTGGCATCATTCTTGGAAGCTTCACTGCAAGAGCAGTGGAGTTGATCCAGTAGTAGTCAGGGAAAGGTTGTTACAGAGTCTTCTTCACTATAAAGTTCATGATTCAAGCCTGAAATTCCTCTCAGAGTAAAAATATTTTTAAAAAACAAAACAGAAAAAAAAAAATCCTTCACTACAGAAGAAGCTTCCTTAGTTCAAGCATTTCCTGAAACCGGTCAGGTAACAACCTAGAAAAATATTTTTAAAAGAGAACACCGAAATCATCTTTCGAATATCCATAAACATTTTTAATGATTCTTTATTTCACCACAACTCAGAATCATGATTTCTCAGTGAGGATATGTTGACCAAACAATATCTGAACTAACGAAATAAACAAAAGTAGATTAACATTAACCCAATTAAGCTCACCCCAGGTTACACCCTCATCTTCAATTCCCTTGTTGTTTTTAACTTGAAATAAATATAAACAAGATGTCCAATCATCTTTATAAGTTAGCCTGGTATGGCATAATTAGCTCAAACAATTACAAGCAATTTGAATCTTGTTGTGAAAGAAACAATAACTAAACTTTGGAGTTAATATCTCAATCTTACAATATTAGTATATGTTTTCGAAGTATATTTGGCAAAATTCAGTGAAATTCTTTCTACAACTTGCATTAATATAGTTCAGTGATAACTTGTAAGTTTATGCTTAATTTTGACTAATAAATAGTAACATAGTAGCTTTATGGCCCGTGAAACTGTTAAAAACACTTTCAATTTTAAAATGAAGTATTTAAAATTGTTATTATCAGTGAACGCCTATCCAAAATCTTTGCAATTGCATGCAATTTAGAGATTATTATTTGTCTGCTCAATTTGTAAGGTGGGAGGGACTATAAGTAGGAGGTTTTGAGTTCAAGAAGTCCCACTTATAAAAAGAATAAAAAAAATGTAAAAAGATGAGACATTCATAATATATTGTCAGCGGGAAAAGTTGAATATTTTTGCATAATTTAAAAGTATTGCATCTTGCTTCCAGTCTTTATAATAATACATGATATCAGTTAATGACTTTATTTATCTTCCCAAAGTACTAAATTGTTTAAACAATTAAAAAGATGTAGTCATTTTCAAATTTAGATGGGCATTCATTTTGTTAACAATTATAACATATTATGCAAATAAACCTTGTAAGCGAAAGTAATTAAGGAGAAAGTAATACTTCTCTTTCACATGGATAATATATTGAAAATGTAATAGTGATAAGTTGTTGTATCTTTGATTTGTAATTTGAATTCTAGATAATTTATCTTGTAATTTGATTTTTAGTTTGATAGGATTTTATATATTCGTTACTCTTATCATTGTATGACAACTTCTATATAAACTCTCTCCAATATCAATGATATTGGAAACCATGAATAACAACATCCTCTTCTAAAATTTATCCAAAATAAAAATTAAAATCGAAAACTAATTAATCTTCAATATAATATGCTATATTGATGACAGTTAGGCGGCATTTATGGCATAGTTATCCTAAACTAACAACTCTTAGCAAGTTGTAGATCATATTTTGTAGTAGAAACAAATAGTTTAATATATATTGGTAATGGGTAGGTTTGACATTTACATTAGAGATTACGTGTTTACGATAGGTTAAGCACTGCACTCCAACTTTCTTTCACCCTGAAAGACTTGCAAACCCATAACTTGGTATTCTCTAACTAATTAAATGCCAAAACTACCCACAGACAAAAAAGGAAAAAAAGTTATCAAGTATTTGTTGCAGGGCATGAATTATCATCTAGAACTTGCAAAGAATTGTTAACTAAGGATAACGACGCTATACATTCTAAAAATGGAAAAGAAAAGAAACATCTAAGATTTATGCACTTAAGACTCGAACCCCAGGTTTATGCCACCAACCTGCCCATAAAAGATTGTTATCAACTTTCCCTCCCTCTCTCTTTTCTCCCATGCAAGCCCCCTCCCCCTCCCCTTTGGTCACGACCAGAAGGGACAAGAAGTGAGAGAGAAAGGGAAAAGGTGGAGAGGGGAGAAGGGAGGGAGAGAGAGGGGGGAACGGAGAAGGAGGTAGGGGTGGTTAGGGGTGGTGGTGGGTGGTGGTGGGGGGAGGGTGGAGAAAAAGGGATAATTTTTTTTTTTTTTTGTATGTGTGAGTTGCTTTTGAAATAGTTGTTTGAATTAGTATTTTTGAGATTGTTTTTGGTTAGTATATTACTGTAGTATTTGGAATGTGAAATATAAAATTTTCAAAAACAGGTAAAAGAAAAAGAATCGAAACAAAGCCGTAGGTATATATTTTGTCTCTAGCTACAGTTTGAGAGGACATTCTGAAGTCGCAAAAAAGAAGTATAAAGGTTAAGCCGATTAGACTACGAAGAGTCTTAGATTATATTTGAATTGCTATTTTTTAAAGTTTCTATAAAGAATACTATAGCAATTTAATATATGTAACATAAAAAAAAAAGTAATTAAAAATGTAGTCATGAAAATTATTAAAATATTTTTTTGGAAAAACCTCAATCCATCCAAGTCTTGTCTTTATTATCGTGTGGAGTGTGGATACAAGAAACGTGGTTAAGCTGTCGGTGTTTGTTAGCTGAAGGATGAAAAAGTAAATTGCAGCCGGTTGTTAATTACTATTCCATTAAGTCAAATCTCACGTGATGAAGTTTTATTTTATTGAAACTGGGCGAGTGGGGAATCGAAACAATTTGTCGGCTTATTTACACGCAAATGCTGCGTTTTGCAAATGAGCAATGTGGTTATTCTCTGTTTTAGCAAAAGTCAGCGATCAAAAAGGATATGCAAGTTGTTTTGTTTCCCCCAACAATGGGCCAGTACAATCGCTGCACTGCACTGTTGGTACAATTGTTATAGTTTTCTCAATAAGTATTTTACGTTACAATTATAGTTATATTAAATTATTAAATTAGTATATAGAATAAAAATTGTATGTGCAGTAAAGAAATATAAGTATAAGTCAAATTATGTAAAATGTACAATAATTACATAATTATATAAAAATTTCAATTGTGCTAGCTCCTTCTCTTGTTCCCGTTCCCCACTTATTTCCTTTTTTTTTTTTTGGGTTTTCTTCCCCCTCCCACCTGGGGAGGGAGTAGGGAGAATAGAAAGTCCTTTAGAAGTCCTGAGCTCAGATATCTAGGGGTTTTTGTTTTTCTTTTCCTTTTTTCGCTTTCACAGGAAAACGAAATGTGGCTCCTTGTTAAAATAATGGTCAAACTGTTGCTACTTGTCAACCGTTAAGGTAAAAATGGTTTCCATTATTTAATCACACATCGTGTGATTAGATTCAATGCCTTGTACATTATATTAAAAGGAAATAAAAAATGAGGGTTGGGTTTCACTCGTGCCGTGTGAGTTTGGTCTGCCTCTCCGGGGGCGTTTACATAATTCCAGGGACATAAAGTTTGGGCGTTGGAGTAGGACTGCAATCAATTGCCTTAGTAATTGTATGGATAACCATTACCTATAGGTGTTAAAATGGGTGATTTGGTATATTTCGGTAAGTCATAATTGGGTAATGGATATAATTGAATCAACTCATTTATACCCATTTAAAATAAATGGGTATGGATATACCCAAGTAACCCAACTACTCATTTATGACTTGTTTGAAATATTATTTATTTTTTAAAAGATTTTTTGCATGGTATTTGACAATAAATAATGGCATTTTATTGTTATTACATTGGTAAAAAATTCAAATTTATCTCCTTATCACTCACTAAAATTTTGAATAAAATATGTATTTATTTTTAAATGAGTTAAATAGGTGAGTCAAGTTAACCCATTACCCATCAATTAAATGAGTATAAATGGGTACCCATTTATACCCATTTAAAATTAATGGGTTGATTTGGATAAATTATTAATGGGTTGGGTTTGGGTGAGTCAATATAATGGGTTGTGATTGACACCTCTACCATTACATTACCTTAGTTGCATGACGGCTTTCAAATTATAATTGTGTATACAAACTAATTGGAGGTTACTTGGATGGCACGAACAGCGGACCTGTCTGGTGTGGAATCCATAAAAAGATTACTTATATATTCAACCAAGTTCATTTTTATTGCCTGGTGAGCATTCAAGCTACAATTAAAGAGAGGGGAAATGCTACTTGGATTATAAATTTCTTTTGCTCGTAGATTTTACTTTGTCTTTTTTCCAAAAATAGGTCCGAAGTAGCCTTCACACTTTTTTTAATTATCCAACTATTCATTCATTTGCTCGACGGAAGAACATTGGTACGAATTCCAAATAGTTGGAGAGTGTCTTGGTTACGGAATAATTGTGAGATGGCTTTAAAGAGAAAGGAAAAAGTTTAGTACTTTAAGTACCTCCCATAGCTAGAACATTATTGCTTTTCCTTTTGATGTAGTATTTAATTAATAATAATTCGACAGAGAATTAGAAGGTGTATAAGCCAAAATAATAGTTATTTGTTCGTGTTTCTGGTAGGCTGCAAATAGGAGCTACAACAATTCTATCGATAGGGAGTCTAATGTTGAAGGATGTGTCTATCTTTCTTACCCCAAAAAAAATAAAATAAAATAAAATGGGCCGATTGCCTAATGCCTACCGGATATTTCAACACATTTTGAACTTTATTTTTAGCTTTTTTCTTTTTCGTATGCATTTTTTCATATATGAAACGAAATGCAGCTCTTGTTCCAGCTTAAAATGCAAATTAAACCAGTGCATACAACCAGTCAATACACTAGTACAGTAAAGAAGGAAGAAAAAAAAGAACTCAGAACTCCGATCACTGAATTCTTGAAGTTGTGGGAAGCCATCAATGTCGGGGTTTGGCGTAACCAAGCACCGCGAAGAATGTTTGGACTGCAGTGAAGATGAAAATCAACGCAGCCGCTAGTTTGAATTTTTCCCAAGGAGCCAAGTTATAGTCCTTAAGTCTGATCCTCAAAATATGGTGGCCTGCAGTGGTGATCCTGCCCTGGCCGGCCAGATTGCCCAAGATTTTCAGCAACTTCTCTTTAAAGTAAAGGTCCTCTGCGTGGATGATTCCCTTGTCCGCTAAGAGTTTGACATCCTCGTACGTGCAAATGAGATCACTCATCAAGTGCAGATAGGATCTCACCTCGCATTCGTGCGTGCCCTGAGTCACTTCGTAAAGCTTCAAGCTTTTGAATACTAATTCCGTGTTTTCATCAACCGTAAAAACCGGCAAGTAGAGACGAGGGAAGATGCAGTAGTTTTCAAAACTAATATTATTAGAGCAACTCCCCTCTTTGGCTTTCCCAAAACGGATTCCCTTTTTCTGCAACTCCGTGGCACTGAAAGTGAAGTCCTTGGCCCGCTTGGCACCCCTGCCGGCTTCCAAATCAACATTTTCTGTTTCATCTTCAGCAGGGTTGACATTCCTCACATTTCCTCCCGACCCGAACATCAACGAGTGGAGAGCATGGAGCAAGTCAGAGCACCGCGGAGTTGGAGATGTCATAGTTTGATTCTCCTTGCGAGCAGGCAAAACCAGTGACTCATACAAGATCCTCCTGGGCAGATCGGTTGGGATTCCCTTGTCCACGTGCTTCAACATTGACTGGAAATAACTTTGCTCCATTAACTCATTAAGCACCACAAGTGGTAATTGATTTCCAGCAAAGAACATCGCCTGAATCCATTTGTTGATGTTATCCTCGCTCTTCTTTTGGCCAAAAATCATGCTGTTGGAATCATACCCCAATGTCTTTGACGGAACTCCGAGGATGAATAATGCCAATTGGAGGAAGAAGCAACCATCTTTAATCATAAGCCAACGGAACTTAGGCTTTGTCAAGTCATCCAGGGATGCTAGATCTTCATCAGCATAAATAGCCATGGCTTTTTCCTCTATCCCTCTCATAGCTTCCAAGTAATCCTCAGTGGTTTTGCTCCTGTCTTGAGAATTTTCCAATACTTTATCCCACGCTTGCTCCTTTCCATTGACCGCCGGCTCATCTTGGCGGTAAAACGGGCCAAATCTAGGATGTGAGTCCTCAAGCTTAGCAAGCTGGCACTTGCGTATCTTTCGAGCAGGCGCGGGACTGACTGTTCCCATTGGGATGTCCTCACACTGACCTGAAGTGTTTATCGGTTTGTGTCTGCGCCGGACAGTTGACATATTCGGTCTGCTAGCTGCAGGACAAATTAAGGCGAGTGCAAGTTATTCCTGCATTTGAAATCCATCATACATCAATTCAACATCGTACGGAACAATTCATAATCGAGGAAGCGCACTAAGTACATGAATTCGATCATGCTAAGAAGAACTAAATTCACACCCTTCCCCGAAACCCAGCTGAAAAGGGGAAAAAAAATGGTTCAAAAAGAAGAAGCATGTCATGCATTATGCAGATTAAGGTACCGGATTAGTCGAGATTGAAGGTTCCTCGGCTCCAGTGAACTTCTTGGCAGAAACTACTACTCCTAAGGGAGGGCAAGTTTAATAGCAGCAGGGATGCTAGGTTGATGGGAGAAACGAAGATTTTAATGAACAGGGCAAAGTTGGAATTAGAGGAGGAGCCGGATTCAGTAACTCCAGCTCCGAGGCCCGAGCCCTCTCCTCCACTCCACGGGTCCTAGAAATGAGGAAGCCACTTGGGGACCTATATAAGTTGAGTTTTGTCCAATTTGTCCAGTTCAAACTGTTGTTGGTATAATTCGTACGATTTCGCCTGTTACTTGAGAGAACTGTTGACGTAAATTCGTGCAGTTTAGTGATAAACTTAAATTTTGCCCGTTTATGCATCCTACTTGGCATTTACACTAAAACTATAAGGTTTATACCCAAAATATAAAAATTTTTGCCATAAAAAATAAAAAAAATAAAAAGAAAAAAACTTGTGAGGCCCCTGCTCTGGTGGCCTTGCGGTTGGATTAGAAATGGATTTAGGCGATTTTACAAATTTTAATATTTTCGTAACCTCTATGTGTGCATTAGATACTCTAATTGTGGCCATTGGGTGAGTGTTCTTTAAAGACAACAAATTTGAAAACCACTTTGAATAATTTCCTTTCTATCTCATTAAACAAAAAGAATTATTGTAAAATTCTAAATAAAACAATATTACGATAATCTTTTCTTTTGGAAGGCTCAGATTTCATCTTGTGCATCATTTTTCACACCATGTGTGGGACTCACAAAATTTTGTTGTATAGTTACACGTTGTTGAAAGTAAGTTATATCGTGTGCATACAGAGTTACACATTGTGCATTTTGCACAACAGGCCCCAAGTCCGGAATTCTCTCCCGAGTTGTGCAACCCCACTACAACGCTACTCATTTTGGGGGGGGGGGCATAAAAATGGTGGCGTGTGACAAAAAATAAAATTATCACTAATGTTAATTCCAACTCTACTAATGTTAATTCCAAGTTGAACAAAAAATAAAACTATCACTTGCAAGTGGGACATGTGACAATGGTGGGATGGCTGTTGACTTTTGAATGATTAACGGGACACGGCATCTCCAAGGACGGATCTTACGGTCTTTTCCGCTGTCAGGTTTAGGAAATTGATAGAAAGAGTACGGGGAGGATGAGAAGAGCGTATTAAAATAAAGGGAGGGAGACTGCATCCGTTTCCTATATAACGACCCAAAAAGATCATTGAACAAGCAAAACAGGAGCAACTGAATTAATTAGTAGAGTCCCGATTCACGACACCAATACTCCATTCCGCAGTCGCACCAACTGTTTCGTAACGATGACCAGCCTGGATAGCATGCTCCTGGCTACCAGGGAAAGGCTTCTATATTTGCTCCCTGAAGAAGGATCACCTCTGGGGGAAATTGTTTTCCGTAGACTGGGGGCTCTCGTTGAGGCATTGAGGCTGGTACGACGCCATACAGAAGCAGAACAACCATCCGAGAGCACTTTAGAAGTTAAAAGAAGTGTCAGAAGTCTGTTGTTTTCAATGGAGGATGAGGTGGAAATTTATGCCTTCCAATCTGAATCTGGAGGATCTGGAAACATCTGCAAAAGTCGTGGGGATCAGACTATAGCATCTGATAGTGAGGTCCAGGAAAACCTAAAAATTATCTGTGGTCAACTCCTCGACGCCGTTGTCAACTACTGCGGAGAACAAGCTCCGGATCTAGGTATGGACCATGATAAAATAACAGCTCTAGTTATTTCTGGCGTCCGAGAAAAGGCCCAACAGCTGGTTTCTCTAGCTAATTACTCTAACGACCTGGACCATCCCGTTGGGTTGGAGGACGACATAAGTGGACTGGTCAAAGCTTTAGTCCCTGGAGACACTGACCCCAAAGTAGTAACTACCTCCATTTGCGGCGTGGGCGGAATCGGCAAGACAGCCCTTGCAAACAAAGTGTACAACCACCCTCAGATTCGGGGTCATTTTAAGTGTTTCGCCTGGGTCTACGTGGGTGTCAACTGGGCGCTTAGAGATATCTTGGTCAGCGTACTCGACCAATTGCTGTCCTCGCCGCTGGCGGCGAAGAACAGCAAAGAGTTGCCGGTGATGGACTTGGAGAACGTGGAGTTGGCTCAAGAGGTACGCAAAGTTCTACAAGAAAATGTTTGCCTAGTTGTGCTGGACAATTGTTGTACCTATGAATTCTGGGATAGCCTAAGCATGGCCTTCCCGTCTAAGGAGAATGCTAGGAGCAGATTCATCATTACCACTCGGCACAGGGATTTAGCTGCTCGCGTTGGTGCGGGATTCACCTGCGACATGCAACCTCTCAATTCCGAACAAAGCTGGGATTTATTCTCCTACTGGCGGAACTTGGCGTTGAAGGACGGTCAGTCTGCTTTTTAACAACCCCCCCCCTCTCTTCTTCTTGTTTTTTGGATAATTAACTAGGGTTAATTGCAGTCAGCTCCCCTAATGTGAACCATTTTGCGCCCTTAACTTATTTTTTTGATCACTTTGCCCTATATTCAAAGACAGAGGTTTGGTGAAATGACTTGAATACCCTTAATTTAACACCTGTAGTTATACTCCTATCAACTATGACTCTAGTTGCCCTCTAAAAATTTTCAGCTCAATTTACTTCCTAATTCATGTTTAAGAGTGAAGCTATCCTTGATATTTTACTTATTTTTAAAATCTATATAGCATCTTTTTTTTTTTTTTTTGCTAATCTCTCACTTTACGTCCCTTTTTCTTTGTAATCGCTATGCATTTGACACTATTAAGCAATATATGATGGCTAATAATTGATTAATCACGGACTTTAACTTTTATATATGTTGTCTTAATAACTTAAACTTTTTGAATTAAATATGCTTTGTAACAAGAACAACACATTTTCTATGGCTCTATAAAGTGTGGTTTTCTCAAATTTATTGCTTGTTCTTTCATCCTGCCAAAATTTGCTTATTCATTCATCAATTGTCATTACCAATTATTAACCACATACTCCATATAAAATATCTTGGAGGTTGTAGTTAGTTTGTTACTTATATACAAAGAGTATATGATCTAGAAACTAAAAATGCTTAGATACAAATATGAAACTTATAGCTTGTGATCAATCAATTATTAATAGTGATGTATACCAAAGAAGTGACAAAAGGGAATGGAAAAAATAAAATAAAAGGAAAAAAAGGAGAGGAAACGAAATAGGAAATAAAGAGGAAAAAAGAAAAATTGAAATAATTAACATAAGCATGGTAAATTGACTATAAAATTCTATACTGGCCAATATGCAAACAGAATTGTAATTTTGGGGGTCGGGGGGGAGGGGTAAATGACAAATTAAAGTTATATCATGATTGAAAATGAGGAAAATTTTGGAAATTCCCGTGTTATATACCATCAAATATGATTTTAACCAGTAGCTGGGACAAAAATGCTTTAAAAAATAATGTTAGGAAACAAAATCCCTCAAAAGTGTCGTAGTTGAATTTTGCTTGATCATAGATGAATTTTAAGTACATCAACAGGGTAAGGAACATAATCATGGGTTGGCTGTTTCATTTCGTTGACAGCCATGAGAGTCAAGGCTTTTAAAATCAAGAGCCTACTTTAGATCATTATCGAAGTCATAGGATCGGGTCACGGATTTGATCCTGGAATCATATGATCCTACTGAAAATTTAAAAAAAATAAAAATTTTATTTATTGAAAGCATATGGTTTATAAAAATACATGCAATAGATGTAAAAGTGCCTTGTCAAGCCCCAAAAAAAACTTATTCAAGTAAGATGTATGCTTATAGCGTAACAGCTCAAGTTAGTTTGGAATTTGTTTTACTTTTGGTTAACAACTAAAAGATAGTAGATGAAATTGTTATAAGCTTTCTGTACAGAAATTCTAGTGTGATAATTGATCCAATTAGGAGCCTATTGGAATCATGGATGAAATTTACCAACCTGTCGTGATAGCAAGGTCGGGATTGTAGCAAATACAGAGTTGACAGTGTCTATGCTAGTATTTTAGTGAGTTAATTATATATCATGTTGATTAAATTCTGCCAATGGTTGAACAGGTCAGTCAATCCGTTGAATTAGATGTTGGACCAGGCTTTTATAATGACTAGCATAAGAGAACGTGCTTTGCACGTTGCCTGATATCTTATTTTCTAGTTGAGTTTAATTTAATAGTTATTGATTTATAATATTGTTGTATATGTACAAATTTTCAAGAGATATAAAAAGAGATACTTGAACAATAAATTCCATTTTATAGCAAAAGAAAATGCAAAAATAAATGAATAATTAGTGTGCATGTATTATGTACCACCCAACCCATTCTTCCCCCTCTTGAGCCTATCAAATCATAATAAAATCTCGATCCTACCAAATTATTTCTGCTAATACTCATTATCATTTTTAGTAGTATGAAATCAAGGAGAGACAGAATCCAATATAATATGTGCAACATCTATAGCATAACCATAACTTTCTTTTGGTCTTCATGCATAATACATACCCACATAACTTTATTAGGTTGCTCAAAAACTGTATTAGGTTAAAGAATTAATATTTTGATGTCAATTTTGTTGTTTAATTCTCGTTTTAGATTTTCGTCTTTGGTTTGTTTTATGACATAGCGTTACTCATTTTGTAACTTGCATCCATCAAATATAATTATATTTTTTAATTAGATATCTATTTCACAATCCCAAAAAATGTTAAAACTATACAATCAAAAGAACTAAACTTTATTTTTGTTAGAATTCATATATTTTAAATTTAGATGTCAAGCTATAGGTCATATCAACTTACAAGTAAGGATATTAAAAGATAATTTTTTTCACATACCATTATTTGTAGGAGATTAAAAAATATGTCTTCTTAAAATATTCTGTCTTGCAGTTTGATATTTTTTCTTTTTTGGTTCTTAAAACATTATTTGTTAGATTTTACCCAAATTGAATTTAGACTCAACGTTAAATTCATTTTAAAAATATATAAATTGAAATATTTCATGAGTTTATTAATCTGAACAAAAAAAAAGTGATTCTATTTTTTTAGGGCAATTTTTAACTAAATGAAATTTAGATGAGTCTGGGTTCATATAAATACTGTTATTGGAGTATTCTTAACCAGTATTCAAAAAATGGTTTCAAACTATATTATATGTGTGTATATATATTGAAATCATTACTTTAATATAGAAATAGTTTTTCAATCCAAATAAAAGGATCAACATTTGTAATGACTCCAATGATTCTAATATACAAAATGTATACAATAATAACTTATAATGATTTGGAGAAAATAAAGGACAATCATCAAAAGTATAATAGAAAAATTATCGATCCTAAAATTTTTTGTACAAATCGAAAACCAATGCTCAGTGGAGACAAAATCAATCTTCAATGATGACCAAACATCTACGGTTTGAATTTTGTTTGGAACTTTTTATTAGAATATTAACAAATCCATTGTTAGGTAAGCACCTGTTGGTAACTTCTTATACATTCCTCAAGAGATGACACTTTGTTTTTTGGAATATGGCTTTTGTATTTTTTGTTTTAAATTTTTTTTTTGGTTTACATAGGTCTCTCTCTATTATTTATCATTTGCCATTTTCTTGTATGACATATTTGAAATGGAATATGGTTTTTGTGTTTTTTGTTTTAAATTTTTTTTTGGTTGACATAGGTCTCTCTCTCATATTTATCATTTCCCATTTTCTTCTATGACATATTTGAACTACTGTTAGGCACCAAAATTTTGTGGCGGTAATCCAAACCTAAATCCCAAAACATCTGAAGTTTGGTTTTCCTTGGTTCACTTTTTTTTTAGTAACCATATTGTTTTACAATATGGTTTCCTTTTTTTTCTTTTGGGTTTAGCTTTGTTTGGAATTCCTTTTCTTTTAGAATATTAATTTTTAGAAGACGGTAATTACATTAACACTAATATCCATAAATATCCCTCACCCAATTCATATTTGGAATTTAAGATATTTTCATTATTTAATATTCAAGGGTATTACTGGAAAGTGAAAACTAAACCACCAAATCATCAAATCACATTGGTGCTTTTAATATATATATATATATATATATATGATATGATTTAAGATTGAAAAATCTTTCCGTGATATCTAAATATTCATATTAACCACATCATCCTTATCTTTTTGTTTTCTTTTCTTTTTTCTCTTCTTGCTTACGTGAACTGGTTGGCGATAAATTTTTTCATCTACAAAATCATGGTTGCCAAAATGAAATTTATTAGAGGTGGGGAATTTGGAAGAACTGTTAAAACTAAGGGTTCTTCCAACCTTAGTAATGGTTAAATAAAAGAGATGATGGGATAAGCACTAAAGAGCAAAAAGCACGACACACAGACATATATTTATCTAGAAATTTATTGGAGAAAACTAAAACTCTGAGTCTCTCTGATTGTTGCCTGGTAAAGCCTATAAGCTTTGAAAAGAAAAAAAAAATGCTAGGAACGCAGAGTCAAGAAATTTTAGTTACATGGAACTTCATAGACTATGGTGTCACACTGTATACGTGGCAGTAATTTCACCTTTGCTACAATTAAGGGAAAAAAAATTGAACACTGAGATTGGAAGGGGATATTGGGACAAAATCTTAGCTTGCAAAGTTGTAGTTTACATACTCGTATTGGGCAGATTTTCAGAGAAGATAAAACCTGCATTAATTTTATGTCCGAGGCGGCTTAAGTTTGGTTAACTGGCTTCATTACAGATGATGGAATCCCACCAAAAGAGGGTTCACATGATGGAATCCCACCAAAAGAGGGTTCAGATCAGCAGGAACCAGCAGACGGAGACCGAGAACTGGAACAATATATGCGGAGCTTAATCTCATCATGCAGAGGCTTACCATTGGCTATAATTTTAGTCGCCAGAATGTTAAGAAGCAAGACGACTGATTTCGCATCTGTAAATGTGGCCCTTGGTAAAATTAATTCTTTTGAAAGAGGTCCCGAATCGTTAAGTTACTACAGCTTGCCACCTGCTATAAACGCGTGTTTTCTTTATTTGGGAAACTTCCCAAATAATTCAAGGATACAGGTAGACAAATTGTGCCAGCTTTGGATTGCTGAAGGTCTGCTATTAGCTAAGGATGGGGAACCCGGAGAAACAATGATGGGCATTGCAAAGCGATATTTTGATGAACTGGTGGTAAGGAGCTTGGTAACTCTGCATGAAGAGGAAGTCTCAGATGTAAAGCTCACGTCCTGCCACGTTCATGATCTAATAAGAGATTTCTGCATATCACTTGGAGAAGAGGAAGAATTTTATGAGGTCATGGAATCTTCCGCTAGTCATCCACAAATGAGGTCATCTGCACAAAGGTGTGCTATATATTTGAATAGATATGACAATGTAGCTGATGTTTGCCCCTCTGCCAACCTTCGGTCTCTTTTAATCCTCAACTCTGACCAATCAGGGCAAGAACATACATGCGACAGGAATTTTTTTAATTTCAATAATCATAGAAGGCTAAGAGTTCTAGATTTTGAAAACGTAAGTTTTCCGGACGGGAAGCTGCCAGACGGAGTAAAAGAGTTAGCCTACTTGAGATACTTGGGTTTTCGAGGATGCTACCTGAAGGATTTGCCATCATATGTTGGTGACTTTTTGTACCTGCAGACCCTCGACCTGAGGGTTCAAAAAGATTGCACATTGACCATTTCAGATGTCATTTGCAAGCTCAAACGATTAAGACATCTATACTTCCCTCTAGCATTTCGAACTCCTGATCACGGTGATATGTTAAAACTGGATGGTTTGAATGAACTGGAGATACTTGAGGGTTTAGATACAAATGTGTGCAGGGTTGAGGACCTCATAAAGCTGACCAACCTTCGGAGTCTAGCAGCGACTGCAGAAGGAAATCTGGAGAAGTTGGAGCAGATATTCAACTGCATAAACAATGAGTCGAGCCACGTGAGCAGGACACTGCTTGAGATAAAACAATTTGATTGTTACTCTGAAAAGCGGGTGTCTTTCATGCAAAGATTGTTCAGCTGTGGTAAACTTAACTCTTTGAAAATGGAAGGGCATATGGAAAAAGTGCCAGAGGTTAGTCATCTCTCTTCCAGCTTTACCGAGATTGTGTTGACCGGTTCTGAATTTGAGCAAGATCCCATGCAAACACTGGAGAAGCTTCCCAACCTAAGGATCCTGGTCTTAGAAATTGAGGCATACGTGGGAAAGAAAATGAATTGTTCTGCCTCAGGTTTTCTGGAACTCAGGTGTTTAAAACTTTCCAAATTGTCCAACTTCGAAGCATGGGAGGTCGCCGAAGGAGCAATGCCTAAGCTATTTACTTTGGAAATTTCCAAATGCGGGAGAATGAAAATGCTTCCCGAGGGACTAAAGCATATCAGTTCTCTCCGAAATCTGAAGATTTGCATGATGCCAGAACAATTTGTAGGCAGGCTACGTAAGGTAGATGGAACAGGTGGAGAAGATCTTCACAAAATCAGCTCTAACTGTGCCATTAAATTTTGGCAGTGATGATCGTTGGCTTTGAATAGACCAATGCATCAAATGAGGTAGTCCTTTACACAAACCTTAATTGTGGAATTCTTATTTAGGTGTGGAACCTTCTAATCTTTTTTCAATTTTTGGTGTTATAGGTAACACTTTTAGATGCTAAACATACTGCCTTGTCAAGTTCTTTCCTAGCATGATCCCTAAACATCACTCTAAAAGCGATTGCCAATAATAGACACATATTTTCTCCTTACAAAATCAACCAAAATTTGCCTAGGGAACCAATGGGCAGGAGAAATGCAATATGCTAAATTCCCAAGATCAGTACTATACTAGTGTTCTATCGTCTTCTTTTTTTTTTTCTTTTTTTTTTCTTTTTTTAGGACCAATAACAGCTGGTATGAATTAAGCATATTCCTAGAGCAACGTTATAAACCCAATACAAAAGCTTTCAGATCAATCACCGAAAACTTTTTATTCTTTTTTCTTTTCTGACTCAATGCCAGATTTCCTGACTTTGGCTCTAAAGTTCAACTCATACTCAGTCCTCCAGAAGTTTTGCATGGCCACCACTGAATGAGTGGGAAATGTGTGTTTACCTTCAATTAGAACTCCACATATGAACCCCAGTTCTTGAATTTTAGGCATCTTGTCCTGCACTTTCTTCTCTGCTTAAGTCACCTAGTTTGCTGCTCCAACAATGTACCCTTGACTAGGTATACTTTACAGAAATCAGACCACGCAAGAAAGATGGAGAAGTTTAGTTGAAACTACAGACATGGCCAGTGCAGAACTTCAGCAAGGACTCGACAAATTAAATGCCACAAAGTTTGTTTACCTTCATTAACAGGCACCAGTCTTTGCATAATTCACCAAGTGCCTCTGCTCAAATATTTTGTCATTCACTAGCTGTGGTTTCTTATTCATTTGAAATTTATCATGTGAAAGACTTGCACATATAAAATGCGTTCAGATTTGTGGATTAGGTCCTTCTTTGCATAGATAATGTGTTAGCCATACATTCTGATGCATTGGTGCAAAATAGTTCCATTCCATGTCTATCCTTCTCATCTTGATTGGCAATGATGTATAATGCTCCTGACTCTTTTATTGCTTCCAGGTGATTTTTCTTTGCATAATGACGATTTAGGCTTAAACCATTTACATATACTAATTCAACTCTCAGCATTTTTTATTTTTCCCCTTTATATTCAGTGGAGCAGGGAAACTTGCAGGAGTCTACCCATATGTTTTTCCGAGTAATACACCTAACATATAACTAGGAAAAGGGGTTTATTACGCTTACCTCTCCCGTTTGACCAAACTACCTAGCGATTCACTTCTTGTGGTTTGACCAAATTACAAGTATTTCCCTTCTCAGTAACACCCTCAGGGCCCTTCAAACAGAAGCAATAAAATGACAGATTTAACATCTTTGCAGAAAACTATCTAAGTTAAGAATAGAAGTTGTGCTCCATTGGTACGCAGGAGGATTTTTTTTTTTTTTTTTTCGAGGAAAAAAAAAAAGAACAGATTTTTTCCTGAAAAAGAGTTGTGACTTCCATCAAACCAAGCATGCCAGTACTATGCTCCAATCAAATATGATACTATATGAACCGAAGGATACCAAAAAAGGGAGGAAACGCCCCAAAAAAGGAAAAAAATAATAAAATATAGAAAAAAAAAAAAGAAAGAACGAAAAAAAAAAGAAACCAAACAATCAAGGGAAGAAACAAAAATTACATTAGCATATCTTCAGTAGTAAATCCGCCAAAAAGTCACCGTAACTGTTTGCTTTTCGGCCATTATTTCATCAAGTTTTGAATTCCCCAAAAATTTAGCATAATAGAGAAATATTTTGTCTCTCAGAAGGTCAAGTAATTAACACGAAAATAAAAAGTTTAAGGAGTGGAACGAGAATCAGGAGAATTAATTGGCATTAGCCTGATGTATACTTGTGGACTACTAACTATTTCCCAATCCTCAAGCAGATACATCCGCATCAATGCTACAGCATCTTTTCTATAAAAGAAAACATTAAAAAATTACAATTCAAATGGGCTTTTAATTTACTAAGTGAAAATTCATATCTAAAATGTTTAGAAAAAGATGTGAATTAACATAAAAATAGGATATTACTCAACTTCAACCATGTTTTCTGAGCTATGGAAAAAAAAAACCGCTCAGCTCTAACCATGAACTTCATATGCATTGATTGCTAAATTAGGATGAATCTTCACTTCTAAATCTTATGCTGCAAACCAGGCCAAAGGTTGCAGTGCTACCACTTAAAGCAGCATTTTGCAAGACCTCCACACACATCCTTCACCTAGTACTAGTCTAGCGTTAAGTGTTTGGACATGAGATTTAGTGCAGTTTTTTTTTTTTATGCAACTATGTGAAATAAAAATGAGATTGAGAAAATAGAAAAGTGTCTTAAAAAATGTATTTATAATACATGCAAATAATTTTTTATTTAACAAATAAAAACTATCCAAACACGACTCATGATGTTCATAAACTTGTCCATGATGTTCTAAAATTATTCTTCACATCGTTCATCTTGTGCCCGTTTTGAAAAAGTGTCACTTAATACTCCTACTACAGTACGTACGATAAAAGTGCACCAATCCACCCACTTGCATATTTATTCATTCATTCATTGATGCTAGTCATGATGTTCAACATGTGTGTTAGCGTTGCCAGAAGTGGATATGCCCTTTTTTTTTCTAGCAAAAAACAAGAAAAAGAGGACAACTTCCACCATGGATCAAGGGATCATTGCCAAACGTAAGGGAAATTTTGATTCTGTATTAAAAAAATTGCAAAGAGCCATAGTTCACTGTGATTTTTTACTAACGATATAAGTAATTTTCAAATTAAAGTTTTGTCGTTTGTTTTTCTTTTCCTTTCCATTTATTTTTTTTTTTAATCGTGTCGTATTCTCTTCTTCTTCTTTTTCATGTTTGTACTTACTCCAGTTTTACTCGTGTTTGTACTTACTCCAGTTTTACGGGGCACGTATACACTGTCCTTGAATTGGTAAGGACCCACATAAGTGTAGCGCACAAGCTATCCTTGAATTGGTGAAAGCCCAATAGCCCATGCAGCATCAATTTTATACTAGCTTGTATTGTATGGAAGTGGGCTGTTTCTCATATCTGGGTTCTATTTTCGAATGGTTTTATAGGTTGAAATTAAAAACCAAAAAAAAAAAAAATGCAGCCAAATTAACAAAGACGTGAGAAAATCGGACGTTGAAATGGAAAAGAATTAAACCAAATTAATAAAGAGGCAAGAATGTAAAAGACAGAGGAGGAGGAAGGAAGGAGAGAAAGAGAAAGAGCGAGGTAGTGGTGTCAGCGGTGGGTGACGGTGGTGGTGGGTGTGGGTGAAAAAAGGAGAGGGTATAAATATTTATTTATTTTATATATTTATTTGTTAGATATATTTGATATTGTGTGTGTGTTTTTAGAATTATTTTTGGAGTGTCAACTCCAAAAATAAAAATAATATTTGAAAAAATACAAATCCATACAAAGCCTATGGATATAAGCTGGTGATGTTAACGGGGACTTCAGTTTTTCAGTCTCATCTTTCATCTGTCTAGATACAAAATGATTCCTTTACGTTGTATATCCTTGATGCTTCTTGGAGGATTTTATTTTTTTTCAATTGGCCTTATCCCATAGTGCTATAAAACCTTTTTTACAGCAAAAATGTATGGAAATTCTGAAGCTACTTTCCTCAAAACTCAAAAGACAAAAATATGTTGAGAATGAGTTTCGAATTATGTCAAAAGACAAAATTATGTTGAGAATGAGTTTTGAATTATGTTAATTAATGCAAATATGCTAGTGTAACTGCTCCTCAAATATGAGGTTTCATTTCTTAATATTGAGGACATCACTACATAATGTGTGTTTTCTTTTTCATGTAACATTATGTCTACGTTTGTTGGGCCAACGGTCAGTTGTACACCTCCTCATCATGTCTTTTTTATGGCCTATTACATTCTGAAGGTATTGTATCATAATTTTTCTCTCTTTGAACATCATATTTTTAGAATTTTTAACTAATTATATACTTCCTAAAAACACAACTTTGAATATTTTGTTTATCATTCGCATCCACTACGATTACAACAATTTGCAAATAAAGTGGGCATAACTGGATATAACTATATTTGTCCACTGCTTGCGGTGAATACCTCCTAGCTGGTTTCTATGGCTACACACAAAAGAACATACACCCTCACCGTTTCCATAGTTCGTAGCTGAAAGTGTGCCATCTGAAGTACTTGAAACTCCCAACAAAACAATAATAACATTAAAATTCAACAAACCCTTTAAATCTTCATAAAATCAGGAGTTGAATATAAAACATGCCACCTAAAATACACGAGTATCTCTTCTAAAAGTCCTGGTAAGCTCTCAAGGCTTTCACAGTTTGTAGAAGGAAAGCACGCTACAGTGCATTTGCTTAATGGCCAAGAGAAACATTAAAGCCGAGCAAATGAGGGGCATCCACTTTAGAGGCTTTTGCCACTGCCAGGGGGGATTTCCTACAATCTCTCTTTTAACCGAGTGCATATACCCAGATGAAACCATGCCATCTAAAGTACTTAAAAGTCCTTGTAATCTCTCTGACCGCCCATGAATGACTCCTTCAGACGTAAGGATTTGGATATCTTTTGGTTTATGAATCAGCTCGGACATGAACTTAAAGTAGGAACTTGCCTCAGGTTCGACCCCTCGGGCTTTTTGAACAATCTCATATTTCACAAGACATTTGATTGCAAGATCTGTGTATCTGTCAATCCTCAATTCAGGCAAGTAAAGAACAGCCGAAAGCTTATTGCACTCGTAATGCATTCCTCTGATCCCCAGTTCTCCTCCCAATTTTCGGAATCTCACACCCTGTTTACATAATTTGCTAACAGAAACAAAGTCCTCTATGTCATCGTCCTTTTTCCCCACAGCTGCAGTCAGGCCACGTTTTGGGCCAAGCATGATGCTCTGGAGGCAGTGGAGTAAGTCCATTGGTTTGGGAACCAGCTCAAGCATCAAGAACTTATACAGGGTTCTTTTGGCCAAACCCAGTGGCTGCTTACTTCCAAGCATAGCTTTCATTCTTTGAAAGACGTCAAGGTGCATAAGTTCCTCAAGTACCATGAGTGGGATTTGATTTCCGACAAAGAACATGGACTCTAAAATGTTTTCCATGTATTCAGTGGGACATCCTGTGCCAAAAACAGGATGATTCTCTGCATAATTTAATATATGTGAATCGGCTCCAAGAATTGAGAATGCCAGCAGGAGAAAGAAGCAACCATCTTGTATCAATAAATCTTGAATCTGAGGCCCCGTCAAGTCATTTACCACATCATCAGCATAAGCAGCTCTTACTTCTAACTCCATATTCCTTATGGCGTTCATAACTCCTTCAAAAGAAAGTTGTGAGCTACTCCGTATGTGTTCCACAGCTTCCTCCTTCATATGCTGTGAGAATTCAGTACTAGATCTCCTGTAATTTGGACCAAATACCCAAAGGTTTCTGAAACTTCCTCCATAAAATTCCGGATAATATACACAAATCTTGCGCTCAACTGCAGTGAGAGCAACCTTCTCGTTTCGACTACATAGCGGCTCCATCCGCAAGCAACAACAAACTGAAGTATATGAATTAAAAAGATTGAACCTTCTACCTGCAATCGTGTAATGATCAACCCCATGTTCAGTACCCCTGTGACTACAATATTACTACAATCAAATTACAAAAACCATTTAAGAAAGTAAAGCTAGAGTAAATTTGATACTTTTTTAAGTGGTAGATGAAATCCTAAGAAATTCAAGTTGACTCCCATTTAGGATCTTGTATTGAAAAACATCTCGCTAAGGATTTCAATCGATTAAAAGTCGTGGACTTCCGAACGAAGCTAAAAGATCCAAAGTGAGAATTAATTTGAAATATGACATTAACTGATCCCGAAATCGAGACAATAACATAAAAGGGGTTCTGCTCTGCTCATACCAACTAAACCACAAATCAGGACCCAGCCAGCTTATGAAAATGAACAATCAATCTAGAGAAGTGACTGAAAATTAAAGAAAGATGATTGGTGCTGGATCGATATTTATCAATCTCAGATTCATTGTTTAAAAAAAAAAAAAAAAAAAAGGGCAACGATGCTTGATTTATTGGATGCCAAAATAATTACCATCTCAATTTGCTCTGCCGTACGACTCAAAACCTTAGAACTAGTCAAAGCTCGTCCGGAGGACTCGACGGAAAAGGGACGATGGTTGACTGAGTCAAGTCCAAGAAACTGAGCAGGACGATGGATGATGATGTAAGAGGCAAGCAAAATCAGGGAATGAAGTTCGAGAAACTCACAGTGGATGGAGCTCTTCTCGACAGCCGACGATGCAAGCAAGACAGCGACGGAACAATCGAAATTCAGGGGTTGCTGGTGTCGTGCGGCCAAGATTTGACGTCAGATACTGGAAGTCACAAGAATTGGGATGCCTACGCATCCAAGCATCCATCCACCCACCAACCCACCGAAGAGTAGAAGGGGACAGCAGGGCCTTCTGCGTTCACACTTGTCCACTTGACCAGGTATGTAAAGGCCAAACGCCAAAGAAAGGGCCCTCGGCCTTCCACCTTCTTTCGTCTTCATCGTCCAATGGAAAGCTAGATTCTTCCAATTACCAAACATTATTAATATGATTAAGTGCTTTACAAGTATTTTGATAAAAATTTCTATTCGTTTAAAGGTTTTTTTTTTCTTTTTTTTTTTATAAGTCGTCGCAGCTCCAAACGGATCCGAACGAGTGTCACGATAAATTTGCATAGGTTTCCTTTTATTTTTGCTTTTTGGATTTCCCATGAGCAATCCTTACTTAGACCAATCCTTATTCTCAAAGCATGAAGGCCTTGTTTGGTTCCACAAAAGCAGAGCGGCAAGAGAAAGTAAATCCATTGAAAATATTTCTTGTGTTTACTTTTTGGAGTTGTTTCTGTACACTCCAAAAATTAAAAAATGGAAAAAAAAAAAAATTGCTTTCCCATATACGCCCTAATTGTCAAAATAAATGACGTCATATGGAAGCCAGCCAAATGATGTCACCGCCACCCTCAGCCTACCTAACACTGAGTTGTCCTCACATGCTGACTCCTTGACGTAAATTGTTCATAGTAGACTTTCAAGTCCTCGGAGAGCCTCCTGAAAAGATTAGGGAACTTCTAGGAGCAGATATAATTGGAGTGACGACCCCACGTATTGTGCCAGTTTAGAGAGATTATATCGTCTCCCATATGTATCAAAAAAAAAAAAAATGTTCATAGTCAATACTAAAAAGCAGAGGTAAAATAATCACACGTTGGCTGCTTATTTTTGAGACCCTGATCGTTTTGGTCGTCCCTACCTACATGTTAACTCCTTGATACAAAATTGTTCATAGTTTCAGGAAAAACCAAAGGTAAAATGGATCATTTTTTAGTTGCTTGTTGTTGAGACCGTGATCAATTTGTTCCTTCTGTGTCAATATCTAAATCAATTTAATTTCTCATCTTCACAAACTAAAGGCAGTTTATAATTTTTAACGGAAAATTAGAGAACACTTATGCGTACATCATGTACACCGTAAAAAAAAAAAAAAAAAAAAAAAGGACCATTTATGTTTAATTTTATTAAAATTTTAACCACATTAGTCCCTGTTGTATCACCGCCTATCTATTTGATCTCTCATCTTTACAAAATAAAAATTAACGAATGACTTCTTATTGAATTCTAATAAAAATATATATATAATCCTACTGGAATTGATAACGTAAAATATAAACCATTAGAACAAAAATGAGCACAATAAAATATATATATATATATATATATATATATATATCTCAAAAGCCTCAATCTCCCGTTTGTCTCAATTCGCCTCTTCCAATTTTTCCAGATCTCTAAGTATAGCCATTAAGTCATAAACGTTCGTACCGCGCAAGTAATACAAAGATTATGAATGTTGCAATTGGAGAGACAGAGGAGCAAATTAATTTCCTCACCCAATTTTCCCAAATTCATGATTTTCAAATGATACAACAACAGTAAATCATGCCATCAAAAAGTTGAGGTTGCAACAAAGAGTACCAAAAGCAAATAGAAGAAGCAGGGGAAAATAACAAAAAGGAAGAGGTCATGATAAAATCTTTTCGTCTTTTTGCTGTCCATAGATAGTGGTGCCGAGGCAACATATAAATAAGCCATAAAGCTATAGCTTGCAAAAAGTTCAAGAAGAAATATATATACACACACACATATATATACAATGAGGGGAAAAAGAAAAAAAAATCAACCATGACTTGAACTTATTAGTAGTATTTCTACTCCAACGCTGAGACAGCGCAGAGTTAGATCACCTTTATGCAGCTAGCTATAAGATCGGTGATCAACTATGTGCCTTGTAGCAGGCCAGAACAGTAAAGTATGTTTGCAAGAATTGAAGTGGGCCAATAAAACATCTACAAGGATTTCTCCTAATGTAGACGATCATGCGTTTTATGGATATCCACCATTGTTGTGGGGGTAAGCTTTTGATCTGTCTCCTTACGTGGCGAAGGTGCTCACAATTGCATGATTCCCTGCCATCAAACTTGCTCAGAATTTGTGGCAACCCCTCTGCTCTCCCTAGAATGACTCTTTGGGAGGAGAAAAGTTTCACATCTTCTTCCGTGCGAATTAACTCGCTCAAAAGCTTTAAGAAAGAGGTTGCTTCTGGTTTAATCCCACTGTCTTTTTGAGCAGTCTCGTATTTGCGAAGACATTCCACCACCAACGCTGTGTACCTGTCAACCTTGAAGACAGGCAAGTAAAGAACCCCACTGAAGGGACCATGCTTGTAATAAATACTTCTGCTTCCCCGGTCTTTCTCGAGTGCTGCAATTGCAATCCCACTTGTGCGAAGTTCCTCGGCTGAAGGTAAATCATCAACTTCATCAGCCATATTATTGCCCATTATTGGGATAGTTACATCTGAGCCACTTTTGGTCCCAAGCACACATGTATGGAGGCAATGCATCAGATCGACTGGCTTCTGGTCCAACGGATCAGTCATGAGTAGCATGTGTACTGCTCGTTTTGCCAGTTCCAATGGTTGCTTCCATTTGTTTTTTATTACTAGTTCCTTAAAGAAACTTAGTTCCAACAGTTGCTCGAGCACTACAAATGGGATTTGGTTACCCACAAAGAACATGGAATTGAGCCACATCTCCATGACTGCTTCAACACATCCCAGCCCAAAGAAGCGATGATTATCCGGAAACTCAAGTTTGAAACCATCCATCCCCTCTCCAAGAATGGAGAACGCAACCAAGAGATAAAAGCAGCCATCAATGGCCATCATTTCTCTAAATTTGTCTTCATCGATATCCTTTAGAGCAAACTCATGATAAGTAGCTCTTGCTTCTTCTTCCCTGTCCCGTAATCTACCATAAAGGTCTGATCGAGTGGATCCCGACTTCTCCAGTACGATATCCAAAGCTAGCTGCTTCTCTTCTTGTCTGTCGTCCACCTCTTCTTTCAGTTCTTTCTCAAGATAACAGGGGCCAAATCTCCAACATTGTCCAAATTGGCCATTATGATAATCTGGCCAAGAGATGCATATTTGGCGCCGAACGACGCCATTGGTTGGGCCACGTGTGTCTTGCATTAGGATCAAAGAGACTCAGCTCCCAGGTCCCGCCTGGTATCACATTCAAAAGTAACTCAAGTCAGTTGCAAAGGGCTTCTCCAACATATAGAGGTGACGGAGAGGGACCTCAATAATCACAGTTATATGCCCACTTGAATATGTTCAAGATAGGTAGATGCTGTTATCAAACACAGAGAAAGCACTTGGTTCTCGCGTGGATACGGTTAATGAATTCTATAAAATCAAATTCCATCCTACGTTTTTATAACCAAATCCCAGCAAGGGGTCAGTAGTCTGTACTATTCTCCATTTTTCCACCCGTATCAGCCCCACACTCTCTTGTTGTGTCTCTTCAGTTAACCGGCGGTGGAGCATACTGTGCATGTGATGTGGCGATACGTGGGAAGAGATGGGAGTTCTAAATTTGAGCCTGCTGGCGGAGACCAAATGTGGGGTTTTTGGGCTTTCTTTCTTTTCTTTTTCTTTTTTTTTTTTTTTTGGTGGGGGGGATGGGTTGGGTTGGGTTGGGTTGGGGGTGAGGGTGAGGGGACTTTCTGGAGTAGAGAACTGATCAATTGCAACCAGAAAACAAGGGGAGAGAAGTTTTGGAAAAGTGACCCAAAAAAAAGGCAAATGATTTTCCCCTTTGTTTGGCCAGCGATTAACGAATTGGAGAACAAGATGAAATAGATGATCAGCAGATGGAGAGAGAGAGTTGGAATGAATAAAAAGTACGCGGAAGCTTTACAAAAACTCAAACCAAAATATCCTCTGTATTGGATTAGAAAACTTCAAATCTGCAACTTATAATTCAAAAATTTTTTTAAAAAAAATTGGATCCATAGTTTTGTAAAGATCACTAAATAATTGGATCCATGTTTTTCAAAAAAAAAAAAAAAGTTCCATAATTAGCAATCAAGTACACCATCTGCTGGTAGCAAAACTGAAGTCGCACCATTTTTGCTCCGTTGGATGCTTCAGGGAATCGGACGAGGAAGCGGCTGTGGTGGGTATGGAGAGAGAAACAGAACAAAAATGAGCTTAAGCAATTTGACCGGTAGCCTTTTTGCTCCAAAACAAATGAATATGGTCACCATCTGTCTGTAACTTAGCATCAACCTACCAACAGTAGAAAACAAACTTAAAAGAAGCTGCAAATGAATTGATAGGAGGAAGGCTTGAGTCCCGGAAAGAGACTAGCACACAATGTTTTGTGTCCAGGTTTGCTGCTCTATCTCCATTTGCTTTTGCTTGACAACAAATATCAACTTTTCTCTAGAACCATAAAATCTCCCAAAAAAAAAAACAAAAAAGGAATTAAACAAACGGAGGAACAGCAGAAAATCTCAAAGGAAAGAAACAAATTATGGGGAGAACCCATTCGTTTTCCAATTGTGATGAGAAAGAAATGAGACAGACGCCACAACGGAAGAGCTTTCCGTTTTTTTTTGTTGGGAGTAAGAGGTGAAAAACAGCCTTTAAATGCTCAACAAACCAATCAAGGGACAAGCTGAAAATGAATGAAACTATGGCGTGACTGACACTAGCTAAAAGCCTAAAGGGAATTGAACGTACCGATCAGCCCAAGAAGCCAGGAACAGCCAATATTCAAGAAATCTTGTGTCAGTACGTGAGTCGCCTGATCATGACATGACGGCCGCACTTGTTGTCATTGGGAGAAACCCATCTTTACCATCCCCCATGTTTTTCACAATCAAAACTGAAAGATCACAGCCAACAAAAGCAAAAAAAAAAAAAAAAAAAAAAAAAGGTCAGGTAGTTAGAGTAATAATCCAAATGGAGCTAACAAGCAGCAGCATGGCGTCAAAGCACGATGATGCACTGACACAAGTAGTAAAGAAAGTTGAAAAGGACTCGGCGCTGGGGCTCGGCTCGATCCCTTAAGATCTGTGGTAAGAGCAGAATTATTTGACGCAAGTCGATGATTAAAAAAGTTTTCGAGGACGGGCTGTTAGAGAAAATCAGGAAAACGGGTTTCGGTGGTATATTAGCGAGAGACGGTGAGGGAGTGGATGCAGCACCTAGTACTTACTATGCGAGGAGCCAACAGCAGAGAGGAGGCTGAGAGAAGGCGGTGAGGGAGTGTACTGTATGCAAGGACTGTAGAGTTTTGCAGTTGGGGCGGAGCCGTACGTTGCGGAGGAGGGGACTGGGTTTAAGCTGGTCGCAGGACAGCGTGTAATAACTCGGATGTTTCCCAGTGCGAGTATCTTGAGAAAAAAGACCGAAAAAGACGACTGTCTTTTTAGCAAATTTTTGGACACAAACGAATTTTTTCGTGCAAAAGACTCAGTCAGCACACAGTCTTTCTGCATAACCACCTCCTTTTTGTTTATCACTTGACTCACAAAACTAACCTCTTTTTTTTTTTTTTTTTTTCCTTTCTTTCTTTCCCTTCTCTCTTCTCTTTTTCTTTTCGAAATTAGCTTTCATTTTCTAAATCTTTATCCTTGAGAAAATAAAAGGATTTCTCTTTCCATCAGTTTCCTTTCTGAAATTTTTAACAGTGAAATAATTACATTTTTAGTGCATTTATTTTATATTATTATATTCTTGCATGTCTATCCTACGCAGACCAAAAATTTGAGATGTCAATTCTAAAATTTACAAAATTGAAGAAATTATATATCATTTGTCCTTATAATTAGTTAATGACAAATCGATTTCATCCATTCTTCAAAATTTTGTATTTTATTTCTTACAATTGGACCATTCAAAATCAATTTCTCCTTTTTCACAGACAAATTCACTTGTCGATTATTTGGACGTCTCCCTGCCGCCCTCCCTCCCCCCTCCAATTGGTTTTTGCTTCTTTTCTTTATTTTTTCTTAAACATAATTAATACTTAGTCTTTTCTCTAACATATCTAGTCTCATATGGTACTTCACCATTATCAATTAGAGTGACCGAATTGAATCACAAGTTACAATTTATTGAAAAAGGCAGGACGAAATTTGAAAAATAAAAATTAGCATAATAGAGAAATATTTTGTCTCTCAGAAGGTGACCACGTAATTAGCACAGGAAAAAAAATTTTCGACGAGTAAAATTAGAATCAGGAGAATTAAGTGTCATTAGCCCTGATGTGTGCATGCGATAGGCCACGAAATTTTCCAATTCCCAAGCAGGTACATCTGCACCAAACTATCAATCCCTACCTGCCACGTGGCGACTGCAACCCAAATCCACCGGCTCTTCATCTTTTGGTCCGCCGCAAAAACTTTTCTTAGGACTGCGACCTCGATTGTTCTCGCATCTTTAGTTTTCTCCATTCACATTGCAGCTTTGAGCCTCGTTCCTTCTTTTTTGATAAAGAAAGATTTCATGTTCTTTTTGTACCTTCTTTGGTTAATCTACCAATGATCTCCCACGTACAGACTTAAGCCCTTGCTTGAATTACAACTTTTTGTGAATTTTTTTTAAATTTTCGTGAGAATATTTCTATTATATTTTTTAATCATTTTTTTATTTGATATATATATATATATATATATACACACACACACATATGTATGTCAGTCTATGTCTATACACACACACACATGAATATATCATATTTTTAAAATAGTGCTATAGTATCTTTTCTACTAAAAAATAAGAAAAAAAAACTCTGCAAAAAATTGCAATGCAAACGGGCTATTCATTTATTAATGAAAATTCATATCTAAAATGTCCAGGGAAAAAAAAAAGCATGTGAATTAACATTTAAAAAAAAAGGATATTACTGAACTTCAACCATGTTTTCTGGCTATGAGGGACAAAAGAAAGTCAAGGAAAAAACTCGACTGCAACCTTGAACTTCACATGCATTGATTGCCAAATTAGGAGGAAACTTCATCCCTAAATCTTATGCAGCAAGCCAAAGCCCATGGCTGCAATGGTACCAGTTAAAAGCAACAACATTTTATGTTTGCAAGACCTCCCTCCACACCACAGATACCATATCCTCCAGCTGGGACTACTCTACCGCTGTCCACGATGCTGTAAAAATTCTTCAGATAGTTGATCTTTTGTCAAAACGCATACGTCCCTTAGCACTTCTTCCCCCTGGACGGAGGAGGCGACTTCAGAGTAATTCTACGGGCACGGCCGTAGATTTTGTATTATTGCGTGCATGGGGGAAAAGGAAGAGGAGAACCCCATTGGTCATCAGATTTTGTATTATTGACAATCATGTGAAGTGCCCATTTAACGTCTTGCTCAACGTATGTGTTACCAGAAGTGGTGTGTTCTTCGTCCCTAAGAAAAAGTGGTGTGACAAAGAGGACAACCCCCACCATAGACGAAAAAGAAGAAAGGGAAAAAAGCACCCCAAAAAGTTAATAAAGACGCAAGAATATTGGATGTTGAAATGGAAAAGAATTAAGCCTAATTAATTGTGGCACAAGTTTGCCTTGCATACAATAACTAATTTTGCGGTTCACTGCTGCTAAGTATAAGAAGTAGAGGTTGATGTCTAGATGTTAAAGACCGTGAAAAGGTGTAATTTCCTTTCAGTTTCCTTTCAGTTACTCCACTAATAATAGAAGTTTGACGACAAGAAAAGCAAAGAAAAATTAGAAGGGAAAAGCAATCAACTTGTGGCCTTTACTAACTTGCTAAGGCCGTTTGATTCAAGCCGTCGAATCCCACCTACCCGCATCACAATCACGGCGAAGGCTAAGATACTGAACCTCATCTATTACATCCTGATTTATACTGAGAAATGAAAACCTGATTTGTGCCATTGCTAAGTAAGTTGGTGATGATTTACTTGTGAAAGTACATTGCAGTTCACTGCTAATGTACTTGCCACTGCTGCATCAAACTCTATTAACTTTTCTCCTGATTTTTGACAATTGGTGCCCTCCAAGTAGTCTATTAATTGAAATGAGTTACTCGAAAGCTCGAATGAACTCGGTTTGACAAAACTTGAGACCAATTTATTTATTTCAATAAACAAGCTAAGTTTGAGTTTGGAAAATACTTAACAAATAAACAAGTCGAGTTAAGCTCGACTCGTGTCTTAGTCGAGCAGTTCGATTAGACTCGTTAGTGAATGTATATTTGCCATTTTACATTAGATTGATTAATTTTTGTCATGTCACAAAATATAAATTTTCAAACTCGAACTCGAGCTCGTGTGAGCTCTGCTCATTTGTGATTAACGAGTCACTCATCCCCTTTATCGAATTGAATTCAACCAAATTTTAAAATTCATTAATTTAAACAAGCGAGTTCGAACTTAACTCAATAGAGACTCGAGTCAAGTTCGGCAATCTAAAATTCGACTCGATGCGGCTCAATTAAGAGCTCTACCTCCAACCAAATGTTTCGTGCAACTTGGATGACAGAACATTCGTGAATGAACTTGATCTTTGGAGTATGTTGATAATGACTTGTCTGTGAAGATAACATCCAAAACGTTTTGTGCACCTTGGATGACAAAAAACATTCATTAATGGACTTGATTTTTTGAGTACGTTGATAATGATTCACATGTGAAAATAAATTAATGACACAAGTAGATTTAGGGGTAGTCACGATTCCAAAACTGCCGGTTCTGATTTAAAAATTCATGGTTTCGATTCTTTTGAAAGATGAAATCTGAACTGACTCTTATAGGGACGGTTACGGTTACGGTTCCCAAACCTCCGGTTTCAATCCGATTACGGTTTCAATTTCTTGCGATTCCAATTCCGGTTGTAGTTCTTCTAGTTACGTTAAAATACGTGTTATTATAAAATTGATTTTAAGTAAATATGAAAATGAATGTCAGAAAAAAAAATATGAATTTTTTTATTATCATTTGGCAAGGAAAAAGAAAAAATACATATATTTTTTATTTAACAAATTGCTATTTTATGATTTTGCAACGACTATTTTTTTGATCCTTTAGAAAAAAAAATAACCTTTATGAATTTGTCATAATAGCTAATCAAACTCAAAGAATCATGAAATGCTAACTTAATAGTTTGATTAATTTAACTTTAATACTTTGACTACATTGGACTTGGATCTAAATTAGTTATGCTATATTTACTAATGAATTGGGATAATAAATTGGTGGACTAAAATAGATGCTATTGGTGTGCTGATTATTAAAATTGAGACAAAGAGATCAAACTATTTAGGATATAAGTGTAATTCTTAGACGGTTTGAACAGTTCTTGAACCGTCGGTTCCGATTTCGGTTCAAGTTTTTTGTAAACCTGAATAGTAACCAAATGATTCCAGTTCCGATTTCTCAAATTTAATTCCGGTTCCAATTCAATAAACCTTCGGTTCGATTCCAGTTCAAACTTGAACCGTGATCATCCCTAAATAAATTATCCTAAAGTAGAAAGTGGAGAGAATGAGAGCAGAAACAAGGATCTTACCGACACAATTAATATCTGAACCCAGAAATTAGTACTACAAACAAGGGGCTATTCAATTTCAAGGGATCCGTAGAATTTTAAAGTAATTTTGATACTAGAATCGATTTAGAAAGATCCGTCGCGGCTGGAAGTGGAGAGTAGGGGCCAAGAAAAGCTTTGTGTCTTTCAAAGGGTCTGGGGTCAATTCCTCGTCTACAGGAAACACTACAGGATATGGTACTCGTCTAACGCCGTCCATGGCGCTGTAAAAATTGCTCAGACAGTTGATCTTGTCAAAACGCGTACCTACGCAAGAGTTCAAAGTATGTAGTATACTATACTCTGCTGGCACCTACGCGCAGGAGTAAAAGGGTGCGCTGGTCCACAGGCGGATACTCATTCAGTCATTCGTGGAAGAAGATTACGAAGCGCCGCCCACTTATCAGAGCGTTGATTGTTTTGCATGCATGGGGGATATGGAAAAGGAGAACCCCACCCCAAAAAAAATAAAAAATGATCATCAGATTTTGTTTGGATAGAGAATTTACTTGAGATTTTATTTGGAATATTTACTGTAGCACTTTTTGTGATGTGATGTATGTGAGATAAAAATGTTGTTGGGAAGATAAAAAGGTGATTGGAAAGTGTGATTATGATGTAAGCAAAGTAAATTTTACAAATACATTTTGCAAATTTCTGTTATACAAACAATGACATGATCTGAAGCCCCACTTAACGCCATGCCCAACAACATGCGTTTTGCCAAAACGATTCAAATCCTCTATCCAAATTTACTATTCAACTTCCATATTCAATTTAAAACGACATCGTTTAATTAAATTGACAGTTTTATTAAATAAAATAGACCAATAGTTTTATTAAATAAAATGACGTCATTACATGGAATTTGGAGAGACCCTGAACAGAGAATCATTCAAAACAAAAGGAAAGCTATGAGTTCTCATTAGTCTTTAGTAACAAAACAAAAGGAAAGAGGATCATTCATTGCCATAAGGAAGCTATGAGTTTCGATTCTGTGCTAAAGTGCGGAGAAGCATATAATAGTTCACTCACTGTGACTTCTGACTAATGATATATAAAGTATTTATCAGTTTGAAGTTTTGAAGTTTTTTGCTTTTAAGTTCTATGCCAATTTTTTTTTAATTGTGTTGTATTTTTATCTTTTTCTACGTCTTTTTCATGCCTGTACTAGTTCGAGTTTCATCCTTGAATTGCTAAGAAGCTATGTCAGTATAGCGCTGAGCACTGGGCATCCTTGAATTGGTGAAAACCCATGTAGTACCAATTTTATAACTTGTATATTGTTACATGGGAATGCGCTGTTTTTCAGATCTCGGTTTTATTTCGGAATGGTTTTATATGCTAAAAACCAAAGAAATTAAAAAAAAAATGGAAAAGGCCAACAGCTAAATTAATAAAGACCCAAGAATATTGGATGTTGAAATGGAAAAAAATTAATCCCAAACTAATTGTGGTACAAGTTTGCCTTCCATACAATTAATTTTGCGGCTCACTGCTGCTAAGTATAAGAAATAGAGGTTGGTGTCGAAAGGTGTAATTTCCTTTGAGTTTCCTTTCAGTTGCTTCACCAATAAAAGAGGTTTGAAGACACAAGAAAGCAAAGAAGAATTAGAAGGGGAAAGTAGTCAAGTCCTGGCCTTTACTAACTGACTAAGGCCGTCTGGTTTAAGCCGTCGAATCACAGTCATGTCGAAGACCAAGAGACTAAACCTCATCTATACAACCTCTAATTTGCGTCATTGCTGAGAATGTTGATAATGGTTTATTTGTGAAAGTACATTGCGGTTGCCACTGTTGCATCAAACTTTATAACTTTTTCTCATAATTTTTGACAATTTGTGCCATCCAAATGTTTTGTGCAACTTGGGTGACAAAACATTCGTAAATGGACTTGGATCTTTTGAGTATGTTGATAATGAGATGTCATTTGTTAAAATAACATCCAAAATGTTTTGTGCAACTTGGATGGCAAAAACATTCAAAAATGGACTTGATATTACTTGTGAAAACTAAAATTAATAACACAAGTAGATTATTTTACGAGATCCTAAACTAGAAAGTGGAGAGATTGAGAGTAGAAACAACGATCTTACCGACACAATTGATATCTGAACCCAGTAATTAGTATTTAGTACTACAAACAAGGGGCTATTCAATTTCAAGGGATCTGTAGAATTTTAAAGTAATTTTAATGCTAGTATCGATTTAGAAGGATGCGTCCGCGGCTGGAAGTGGAGGGTAGGGGCCAAGAAAGGAGCGATTTTGGAACTTTCTGGCTTTTAAGGGTCTGGGGTCAATTCCTCGTCTACAAAAGAACACACTGCAAACGTGTGTTTACTATTTATGAGAAAGGAATAATCAACGACTCCTTGGCCGCCTGACTCAACCAATTCAGCAAGTCACAGCAATCAATTTTGTACGATCCCGTATCTCGAGCTGTACTAAATAGTAAATACGAAGCTGCAAAAAATGCAGTTGTGAAATTAGAAATTTTTCATCTTGACACAAGACGTTTCTGGATCTGTTAAATGGGCCGGATTTCGGCAGAAGACACCTCCTAAGTTGGACCCTGGAGAATGGGGATGAACGACTGTCTGTACTTTCGTGGAAGTAAATCTGACAGAATGGCCCAATTATCTCTTTTTCTTTCGCTTCCACTTACCCAATGTCGAAGTCTGTTTCCGTAATTTGGCCGGAGGGAGTGATATTGGTTTTGCAAAACCCAACTAAGCAGGACTATTAAGTATTATTGAGGCCATGTCATGAAGACGTCTGCAACTTCAACCTTCAACTAGATTATTTTAACAAAACAACGGTATAGTTAAGGGTATGAAACTTTATTAAGAAAGCTATATATTTATTAATAAACCGAAATATGCAATAGTTTTGTATTAATACAAGTATTCACTTTTTCTTCTTTATCTTCTCGTTCTTTAATCCTAAGGAGGAAAAAGAAAATCACATTTCAAAATGCAAATCAAAAGGAATTACACAGATAATTAATACAGCTGTAAGTAAGTGTTGGTTTTATATGTCTATGGAGAAAATTTTTCAAAATTTTTCAAAATTTTATTAGTTTCAACTCATATATAAAAGATCATATGCATGTGGAACTATATAAAAGCTGTTTTCTGACTTTTCATTGTTTTAATTCTATGTAATAGTATTACATATATTATGCATAAGATGTAAAATGCTCTTGGCTCTGTTGTTGTTGTTTCCAGTTGATTTCTGTTATCTCATTTATTTAGGCCTAAAACTGATTTAATTTTCAGTTTTTTTTTTCTTTTTCCTTTCTATTCAGTGGGGCAGGGAAACTTGGTAGAAGCTTCCACGTGTTTTTTCGATTGTAGAAAGGCTACTTGGATTAGAGGTGCATCCAGCCGTCACGGGATGCTGTCACTAACCTTCATTTGGATTCTTTCATATGTTTCCATTATCAAATGATCAACTTCCGAAGAAGTCTAATTTTCACAGATGAACTAGAGAAGACAAGTATAACAAAAATAGCCTAGGCAGAAAAATAGAACATTTTAGCAAATATAAATATCTGTTTTCATAAGGCCGCAAAATAGATCGTCAGGGAGTGTAGTGTATGTAAAGGTGTCAAAATGGGTGATTTGGGTATATTTGGATAAGTCATAATTGGCTAATGGGTATAATTGAATCAACCCAAATAAATGGGTATAAATGGGTACCCATTTATACCCATTTATTTAAATGGGTATGGGTATACCCAACTACCCATTCATGCCCATATATGACTTGTTTGAAATATTATTTATTTTTTTAAAGATTTTTTGTATGGTGTTAACAATAAATAATGGCATTTTATTGTTATTACATTGGTAAGAAATTCAAATTGATCTCCTTATCACTCATTAAAATATTGAATAAAATGTGTATTTATTTTTAAATGGGTTAAATGGATGAGTTAAGTTAACCCATTACCCATCAATTAAATGGGTATAAATAGGTACCCATTTATACCCATTTAAAATTAATGGGTTGATTTGGATAAATTATTAATGGGTTGGGTTTGGGTGAGCCAATATAAATGGGTTGTGATTGATACCTCTAAGTGTATGCAAGTGCTCCAGAGTTGTGGTGGTGGTGGTGGTTGGGTTTTAAGCTGGTTATTGCATGGTAATGACGAGGATGTTTCCCAGAAAAAGACGAGCAAGACGAGTATTTTGACCCAAAAAAAAAAAAAAAACGACGACTATGTTTATAGCAAATATTTGGACACAAAAGAATTTTTTTGGGACAAAAGTCGTGGTTAGCACAAAGTCTTTCTGCATAAAAACTCTCCACCCTTTTTCCTATATCACTTTTCACGCCTCTCTTCTCCTTTTCTTTTTGAAATTAGCTTTCATTTTCTAAAATTTTATCCTTTAGAAAATATTTTTTTAAAAAAATACTCTCTTTCCATCAGTTTCCTTTCTGAAAATTTTAACAGTCAAATAATTACATTGTAGTGCATTCATGTTATAGTATTATATTCTTACGCGTATATCCTACGTTAATTTGTCTCTCTTTTATGGGTTGTAATTCATCGTGACCAAAACTTTGACATGTGAATTCTATATTTAGTATTTTACCATATTGAAGATATTATATCGTTTGTCCTTATAATTATTACTCCTTAATAACAAATCAATTTCCAATTCCGAAGCAGCTGCGTCCGCACAAAAGTTATCAATCTCTACCTGCAACGTGGCGACAACGACCCAAATCCAATGGTGTGCTTTCGTCCTCTGGCCCAGTGCAATAACTCTTCTTAGGACAGCATCCTGTCTTGTAGTCGCATCGTTTCTCCTTCCGTTTTGCAGCTTTCAGCTTTGTTCCTTCTTTCTCCATAAAGAAAGAATTTTTTTTTTTGGGTTTCCTTCTTTGGTTAATCTACCAATGATCTCCCTAGTATAGATTTAAGGCCGTGCTTGGATTACAAATTTTTGTGAATATTTTTTTGAGTTTTTGTGAGAATATATTTATTACATTTTGTTAATCATTTTTTTATTTCATATATACGTATGTATATATATATATATATACATATCTGTGTATGTATGTATGTACCGCATTTTTAGTATGAAGAAGAAGAAGAAACCATGAACTTCATATGCATTGATTGCAAAATTAGGAGGAAACTTCATTTCCAAATCTTATTGCAGCAGACCAAGTCAATGGCTGCAGTGGTACCAGTTAAAAGCAGCAATTTTTGCAATACCCCCCCCCCCCTTCCGCAGGTATCATATCCTCTCCACCCTTGCATATTTATTTATTCTCGGCGGGCCATTGGTGGAAGAAGAATAATAAAAATACATCATCTTTATCAGAGCGTTGATCGTACTACTACTTTATTGCCATTGCATGCATGGGGGGCATCAAAATCCAAAGGCAACCCCCCATTGGACATCTGATTTTGTGTTGTTGGCACATGACGTGAAGTGCCCACTTAACGTCATCCCCAACAAACGTGTTACCAAAAGTGGCGTGTTCTCTTTACTAACCGACAAACAAGAGGGCAGCTTCCACCATAGGAGACCAAGGATTAATCATTGCCACAAGGACGCTATAAGCCTCGAGTCTATGAATTAAATTTAATTGCAGGTCAATCACACTTTATCCCCTTTAGATTTGGACCGTTTCTTACTTTACACCCAAAGTTTTGTTTTTCTTAGTTGATCCCCTCTGTTAATCCAAGTAAACAAATTGACTGTTAACAATTTCAACATGCCAAAAATGCCCTTCACAATATCCATTTAATTTTTTAATGACCAAAATGTCCTTTGATCAGTTATAAAATGGATCCTATCTGATGCTTCCTTCCAAGCATCAGCATTTTTTCTCCTTCATTTTAGTCTAACACCACCTTAATTTTTTTTTTGTCAACTCAAAAAAAATGTCACAAAATTATTCAAATAACAGTGGAAGATTGTCCCCAAGAATGCGCGAATGTGGTAAAGAGGCACCATTGTGCACCTTCTGGACGTTTGAAAACCAGGGAAGAAGATTTTATGGCTGTTCAAATTATAACGTAAGATTTCATGCATTACTAATTTGTTATTATTTTTTAAAAATTTGCTCTATACATGAATAAGTAAAAAATGGTTTTAAACAGCCATATTTTCTTTTTTATTTAGAACCAGCATGCATGTGGTCACTTTTCATAGGTAGATCCTAAAGTTTGCAATAAAGCAAAAGAAGTAAGTGCAGTGCTGCAACATAGACTTTTGGAGCAAAAAGAGAAGCTAATGTTCTTGTAAAAGGAGCATGAAGAATTGACAACTGAGCATGAAAGATTGAAAAATAGATATGCAACCTTAGAAACCGAAATCTGTGTTTTACAAGCTGAAAACCAAGAGCTACAGCAACAACTCATGATTGCCAAAACTAATCAGTGTTCATCATGGAGAAAAATACTAGCCATTTTCTTCTTGATTGCTAGTATCATCTACATGTACTCTACTTCTGAAGTAAAAGGCAAGAAAAAAAATATTTTGTCTACCATAGATGTAAGCAAATTTATATGAAAGAAAATCATATTAAACTATAATCAAATTGTTCATCACAGTACATCCTAGCATATGTGCACGTGGCTATACAAAGAAAGTCCATTCTTGTAGAATTTAACCAAAACATGATAGCAGAACATGTCTAAAGCATGGCAAAAGACAAAACATAGGCCATTCTCAGTATTGTTGCAAAACAAGCAATGAAATAAGTAATGACCAAAACAGCAAAATATTTTACTGCACTACACATTCAGATGTGAACAAAAAATTTGAAGGTCCAGCAGCATTTGAAGGTCCTTGGGTAGAGAACACAGCTTCTCCAAATCTAGTACGTTTGGCTTGAACCTACAGCTATGGAGAAGAGGTATTTTCAATGAAATATTACTAGTGTTAACATATGTATTGATACAAAAAACTTATCCTTACCATTCCAGTTTTAGTAGCAGCTAAATTGCTATTTGAATTTCTAGTTTTAGCATCACTTGAACTAGTTCTTGGTCTTTTAGTTTTTGCTGCAGCAGTTGGGAGGTTGGCATTAGTTACAGCAGTAGTGGTACATGTATAAAATACACATGTACACAGAATTTTAAAAATGTACGTGGACCAGTTAGGTTGGTGAGGGATGGTTAGTCTTTGAAGCACTTGGAATCTACAAAATAGAAGAAATGTTTAATTAGTGCAAGTTCAACAACTATAGTTCTAAATGTAAATTAAAAAAATTACAATATTAGAGTCAAATGGAATGCAAGTTTTACTAGTTGATACCCCTTGGCCATTCCAAATACCAATGCTAGACAGAGGACAATTGTTGTGGTCCATACCCCTGTCCTTGTTTATACCCCTAGTTAGGCCCCTTGCACCAGTAGGATTGGTAACAGCACCTCTTCCTACACCTCTATCACTACCATTTTTTCCACCTTTAGTTTCGATTGAAAGTCCAGTAGCTCATTTAGTAGACTCCTCTACCTTGCAACATATAAAAAAAATAAAAATTATATATAACTATTAAAAATCCAGCAAGTGTAGATTTCAAGTTTTACCTGTGCATGTCTTGATTTCCTTTGCCTCACAAATAAGCAACTAGTGATTTTGCAACTTCTAGCATTGTGATCAGTATGACCACAATGGTTATAATGAATTGGCAACCCTATTTTAGAAAGTTTCCCAACATGCAAGTCCTCTAATGGAGTCTTCCTTCTCACTTTCTTGGGTCTACTAAGGGCTATCTTCCTATGAGGTGGGAGTAATGGATTAGAATTTGTTTTCACCCAACTTGCTTGATCTGTCATAGGCATAATAACTTCTTCATATGCCTTTTATATGTCTCCATAGAGTAGTAGTTATCAACATATGTATATGGATTTTTATTGTCTTGCAGAAGTCCAGCACATGCATAGACACATGAGATTCTTGTCATATCCCACTCATTGCATGAACACGACTTTTGAATTGCATTAACAGCAAATGTTCCTGATACACCAATCCCTCGTACACCTCTTTAGTAGACACAACTGCATCAAATTGACATAATTGCTTCTTCCTCTCTTCAATTTTTTTACAAATTCTTGGACAAATACGAGACTTTACCTTCTGAATCCAATCCTTTTTTCCTTGAAATCTATACATTATTTGCCTTCATATGACTTCCAACATTGTCAAAGCAGGCTCCTCCCTTGCATCCTTAACGTATTGATTGAAACTCTCACATATACTATTGCTTAACAAGTCACATTTTGTCCTTAGAAAAAAAGTATGTCTGGCCTGCAAGTTAGCTGGTATGGCTTTTAACCATGCATCTCCACCATCTGTCATGATTTGAATCTTCAAAGTGTTCCAAACGCGGCTAAAAGATCCAAAGTGAGAGTTAATTTGAATCTCCACCATCTGTCATGATTTCTAGTCGGATCCTCACTATTAACATCAAGAAATGAAGACTATATAACAGTCAAGGCCGGAGAAAGCGAAGCAAAGCAGAAATATGGTTAATTGATCCCGAAACCGAGACATTATAAAGGGGTTCTACTCATACCAACTAAACAATAAATCAGGACCCAGCCAGCACATGAAAATGAACAATCAATCTAGAGAAGTGACTGAAAATTAAAGAAACATGATGAGTGCTCGATCGATATTTATCAATCCCAGATTCATTTCTTATCCCAAAAAAAGAAAAAAAAAGGCCAACAACGCTCGATTTATTGGATGCCAAAATAATTACCATCTCAATTTGCTCTGGCGTACGACTCAAAACCTTAAAACTAGTCAAAGCCCGTCCGGAGCATTCGACGCGAAAGGGACGAAGGTTGACTGAGTCGAGTCCAAGAACTCAGCAGGATGATGGATGATAATGTAAGAGGCAAGGAAAATCAGGGAATGAAGTTCGAGAAACCCACACTGGATGGAGCTCTTCTTGACAGCCGACGATGCGAGCAAAATAGAGACGGAACAATCGAAAATCAGTGATTGCTGATGTCGTGCGGCCAAGATTTGACGTCAGATACTGGAAGTCCCAAGAATTGGGAAGCCTACGCATCGATGCATCCACCCACCGACCCACCGAAGAGTAGATGGGGACAGCAAGGCCTTCGGCGTTCACACTTGTCCGCTTGACCAAGTATGCAAAGGGCAAAAGCCAAAGAAAGGCCCTTCCGCCTTCCACCTTCCACCTTCCACCTTCCACCTTCCACCTTCCTTCATCTTCATCTTCATCGTCCAATGGAAAGCTAGATTCTTCCAACTACCAGGCTAGCCCGTCTCATGGGGTTGCTGCGACACTTTTGTTAAAAGAAAATGATAAAAACGCCTTTAATGCATTTGATAAGTGGAACTCCTTGAAATTAACAATAGTAGTGTTTTTTTTTTCTCTTTTTATTGTCAAAGCACTTTTAGCATAATTCAAAATTGATACTCTTATATTTAAAAAAGAAATTTTAACAATTCTATAAAAAAATTTTAAATCAAATGAAAATATAAATATGTTTTCAAAATTAAAAAAAATTGCACATTATCAAATGGAAAAAAAATGTACTTGTCAAAAATGCTTCCAAATAATATGATTAAGTGCTTTATAAGTATTTTGATAAAAAAAAATTTCTACTAATTTAAACTTTTTTGACAAGTCATCTCAACTCCAAATAGAACGACCCAGTGTCACACTAAATCTGCCTCGGTTTCCTTTTATTTTTGCCTTTTGGATTTCCCATGAGTAATCCTACTTAGACCAACTCTTATTCTTAAGCATTAAGACCTTGTTTGGTTCTACAAAAGCAGCGCGGCAAGAGAAAGTAAATCCATTGAAAAAATATTTCTTGTGTTTTTGGAGTTGTTTCTATACACTCCAAAAATAAAAAATAAAAAAGAAAAAATTGGAAAAGAAAATTGCTTTCCCATATACGCCCTGATTGTCAAAATAAATGAAGTCAAATGGAAACCAGCCAAATGATCAACACATTTTCTAACCACCTTTTTATCTCACACACATCATATCAAAAAAGTGATACATTGTTTTATTTCAAAAAATTATTTCAAATACTCTCTATCCAAACAAACCCGATATCACCGGCACCCTCAGAATGACGTAAATTGTTCATAGTCAGAGTTCCAAGTCCGCAGACAGCCTCCTGAAGAAATTAGGGAACTTCTAGGAGCCGATGTAATTGGAGTGACGACACTGCACGTGTTGTGCCAGTTTAGAGGGATTATCCTCTCCCATATGTATCCAAAGAAAAAAAAAAATTGTTCGTAGTCAATACTAAAGACCAGAGGTAAAATAATCACGTTGGCTGCCTATTTTTGAGACCCTGATCGTTTTGGTCGTCCCAACATGTTAACTCCTTGATACAAAATTGTTCATAGTTTCAAGAAAAACCAAAGGTAAAATGGATCATTTTAGTTGCTTGTTTTTGAGACCGTGATCAATTTGTTCCTCATGTGTGTCAATATCTAAATCAATTTAATTTCTCATCTTCACAGACTAAAGGCAGTTTATAATTTTTAACGAAAAATTAGAGAACACTTATGCGTGCATCATGTACACCATAAAAAAAAAATCATTTATGTCTAATTTTATTAAAATTTTAGCCAATTTAGTAGTCCCTGTTGTATCACAGCCTATCTATTTAATCTCTCATCCTTACAAAATAAAAGTTAATGAATGACTAGATTAAAAAAAAAAAGACAATAAAAGTTGAGGTTGCAAGAAAGAGGACCAAAGGCAAATAGAAGAAGTGGAGGAAAATAACAAAAAGGAAGAGGTCATGATAAAATCTTTTCGTCTTTTTGCTGTCCATATATAGTGGTGCCGAGGCAACATATAACTAAGCCATAAAGCTATAGCTTGCAAAAGTTCAAGAAGAAATACATATATATATATATATATATATATATATATATATATATATATATATATATATATATACGCACACATATATATACAATGAGGGGATCAAGAGAAAAAGAAAAAATCAGCCACAGCTCCACGTATAATTTTTGAGTCTTCAATGTCGATTAATTTGTAGCAATCCAACTAATACGCTTTCACCATGACTCCATGAGTAAGGAATTGTTGATTCAACGAAAAGCAATGCACTTTGATCCTTCTTTTATCCCCGCGGCCTTGCAGCAACCATGACTTGAACTTATTCGTAGTATTTCTACTCCAACGCTGAGACAGCGCAGAGTTAGATCACCTTTATGCAGCTAGCTATAAGATCGGTGATCAACTATGTGCCTTGTAGCAGGCCAGAACAGTAAAGTATGTTTGCAAGAATTGAAGTGGGCAAATAAAACATCTACAAGGATTTCTCCTAATGTAGACGATCATGCGTTTTATGGATATCCACCATTGTTGTGGGGGTAAGCTTTTGATCTGTCTCCTTACGTGGCGAAGGTGCTCACAATTGCATGATTCCCTGCCATCAAACTTGTTCAGAATTTGTGGCAACCCCTCTGCTCTCCCTAGAATGACTCTTTGGGAGGAGAAAAGTTTAACATCTTCATCTGTGCGAATTAACTCGCTCAAAAGCTTTAAGAAAGAGGTTGCTTCTGGTTTAATCCCACTGTCTTTTTGAGCAGTCTCGTATTTGCGAAGACATTCCACCACCAACGCTGTGTACCTGTCAACCTTGAAGACAGGCAAGTAAAGAACCCCACTGAAGGGGCCATGCTCGTAATAAATGCCTCTACTTCCCCGGTCTTTCTCGAGTGCTGCAATTGCAATCCCATTTGTGCGAAGTTCCTCGGCTGAAGGTAAATCATCAACTTCATCACCCACATTATTGCCCATTATTGGGATAGTTACATCTGAGCCAGTTTTGGTTCCAAGCACACATGTATGGAGGCAATGCATCAGATCGACTGGTTTCTGGTCCAACTGATCAGTCATGAGTAGCATGTGTACTGCTCGTTTTGCCAGTTCCAATGGTTGCTTCCATTTGTTTTTTATTACTAGTTCCTTAAAGAAACTTAGTTCCATCAGTTGCTCGAGCACTACAAATGGGATTTGGTTACCCACAAAGAACATGGAATTGAGCCACATCTCCATGACTGCTTCAACACATCCCAGCCCAAAGAAGCGATGATTATCCGGAAACTCAAGTTTGAAACCATCCATCCCCTCTCCAAGAATGGAGAACGCAACCAAGAGATAAAAGCAGCCATCAATTGCCATCATTTCTCTAAATTCTTCATCGATATCCTTTAGAGCAAACTCATGATAAGTAGCTCTTGCTTCTTCTTCGCAGTACCGTAATCTGTCATAAAGTTCTGATCGACTGGATCCCGACTTCTCCAGTACGATATCCAAAGCTAGCTGCTTCTCTCCTTGTCTGCCGTCCACCTCTTCTTTCAGTTCTTTCCCAAGATAACAGGGGCCAAATCTCCAAAATTGTCCAAAATGGCCATTATGATAATCTGGCCAAGAGACGCATATTTGGCGCCGAAGGCGAACGTCATTGGTTGGGCCACGTGTGTCTTGCATTAGGATCAAAGAGACTCAGGTCCCAAGTCCCCACCTAGTATCACGTTCAAAAGTAAGATAAGGTGTTGTCTAAATTGTCATTTTCTAGGTTTTTTTATGAAAAAAAAATGTATTGTAACGATATGATGTATGTGACGTGAAAATGTATTTGAAAAATGTGATTATAGAAAATATCAAAATTTTTGGGTAGAAAATTGAAATTCAAACAAGGCCTAAGCCTTCTCCAACTTATAGAGCTGATGGAGAGGGATAATCACAGTTACATATACCCGCTTGAGTATGTTCAAGATAGGGAGAAGCTGTTATCAAACACGCACTTGGCTCTAGGCTTTTTTCAAGTGTGGACAATAATAAATACTTGGATAACGGATGCTGTGTGTTTCAAATTCACCCGCCTGCTGATCCGGCTAATGAATTTTATTTTATAAAATCAATTCACTAGCTCTATTAAATTACTAATAGACCTAGTCCCCCACATATGCTTAATTTTATAACCAAATTCCAGCAAGCACTCTCTAGTCTGTACTATTCTCCTTTTCTTTTCTTACCCGTATCAGCCCCACGCTCTTGTTGTATATGATCTCCTCAATCAACCGGTGGTGGAGCATACTGTGCATTTGATGTGGCGGAGATACGTGGGAAGGGATGGGAGTTGGTGGTAAATTTGAGCCTGCTGACAGAGACACAGACCAAATGTGGGGTTTTTGGGATGCGGGGTGGCGGGGACTTTCTGGGGTAGGGAACTGATCAATTGCAAATTGCAACCAGAGCTCTTTTTTAGAAGGAAGGAAAAAAAGAGAGGGAGAGAGAGAAGTTTTGGAATCCGGTCTCCGCTGTATATTTGGGAGTAAAACTTGAAAAACCGACTCGAAAAGGGCAAATGATTTTCCTCTTTCTTTGGCCAGCGATTAATTAATTGGAGAACAAGATGAGATTGGTGGCGACAGTTGAGAGAGAGTTGGAATGAATAACAAGTACGTGGTAGGTTCACAAAAACTCAAACCAAAATCTCCTCTGTATTGGATTAGAAAACTTCAGATCTGCAACTAGTTATTCAGAAACAGGAAAAAAAAAATTCTTTTTTTTTTTTTTGGATCCACAGCTTTGTAAAGATAATTGGATCCATGTTTTTCAGAAAAGAAAAAAAAAAAAAAAAGTTCCATAAACCGCAATCAAGTACACCACCTGCCTGCGAGCAAAACTGAAGTCGGAATATTCGGGGAATCGGACGAGGAAGTGGCGGTGGTGGGTATGGAGAGAGAACAAAAGTGAGCTTAAGCAATCCGACCGGTAGCCTTTTTCCACCAACACAAATGAATGGTGACCGTCTGTCTGTAACTTAGCATCAACCTACCAACAGTAGAAAACAAACTTAAAAGAAGCTGCAAATGATAGCAGAAAGGCTTGAGTGCAGCGCAAAAATTTCTGCTCTTATCTCCATGTTCTTTTGTTTCACCCAAAATGTCAACTTTTCTCTAGAACCATAAAATTACCTCTCAAGGATGCTTATTAAACAAAAACGGAGAGGAGCAAGAGAAAATCTCGAAGGAAAGAAACAAGATATGGGGAGAACCCATTCTTTTTCCAATTGTGATGAGGAAGAAATGAGACAGACACCACAACGGAAGAGCTTTCCATTTTTTGGGGGGCAGGAGGTGAAAAACGGCCTTTAAATGCTCAACAAACCAATCAACCAACAAGCTGAAAATGAATGAAACTGTGGCGTGACTGACGCGAGCTAAAAGCCTAAAGGGAATTTAACGTACCGATCAGTCCAAGAAGCCAGGAACAGCCAATATTCAAGAAATCTTGTGTCAGTACGTGAGTCGCCTGATCATGACATGACGGCCGCACTTGTTATCCGTGGGAGAAACCCATCTTTACCATCCCCCATGTTTTTCACGATCAAAACTGAAAGATCACAGCCAAGAAAGCCAAAATAATAATAATAATAATAATAATAATAATAATAAAAGTCAGGTAGTTAGAGTAATAATCCAAATTGAGCTAACAAGCAGCAGCATGGCGCCAAAGCACGATCATGCACTGACACAAGTAGTAAAGAAAGTTGAAAAGGGCTCAGCTTGAGCCCTTAAGATTTGTGGCAAGAGCAGAATTATTTGAAGCAAGTCGATGATTAAAAAAAAGTTTTCGAGGAAGGGCTGTTACAGAAAATCAGGAAAACGGGTTTCGGTGGTATATTAGAGAGAGACGGGGAGGGAGTGGATGCAGCACCTAGTACTATGCGAGGAGCCAACAGCAGAGAGGAGGATGATGAGAGAAGGCGGTGAGGAAGTGTACTGTATGGGAGGGCTGTAGCGTTTTGCCGTTGGGGCGGAGCTGTGGTGGAGGAGGTGCCTGGGTTTTAAGCTGGTCGCAGGATAGCGTGCAATAGCTAGGATGTTTCCTGGAAGCCCCCGCAGATAGTTCGAGTGGTTTGGTGGCCTCTTTAGACGATCAAGGATCAAGTCTTGCTTTGCTCGGAGTTCAGGTTGGGGCGCCTTCCCCCGGGCCCTAGGGGATTAGTTTGGCCGAAGGCCCGGACACCCCTAGGTGAAAAAAAAAAAAAAAACTAGGATGTTTCCTAGCCAGTACTGGAGCTAAGCTATCTTAACTAGTTATTATTCTTCATGTATGGAAATGGAAGGCAATGGAGCTAGCTAGCTATTTTAATGAATCAGGACACGAGTGGTCATTTGTTGTTTACATGATTAGCACGCACATTGACCATTTAATTTGGCCGGGTAGGTGGGAACACGTACGATACCTACTAAAATATATGTTAACTTATAGTCAATTTCACTAAGGGGTGTTTCGTAAATAGGTTTCAATCCCCACTATGGGTTTCAAATTCAATTATACCCATATAAAATGTTTGGTTATGGTCAATGAGAATAAATTAATGGGAATGATAGGCCTCTTCTATGGGTTTTTTGATTACCCACATGTTACTAGGGAATCATCTTAGTTGCCATCTTATTCTTCTTAAATCATCTTAATTACCCTTTTATTCTCATTAAATGCAAAAAATAAGAAAATAAAATGCTACTGTTTCAACAAATGGAAAGAAAAAGAAAAGAAAAAAAGAAACAATGAAAAAGAAAAATTATAAATTATAAAATCCATTCCACATTAACAAACACACTATGAGTTTTCATCAAAACCCATTATCATTGACCAATCTATGATATCAATAGTGATAGTGATAGTGGAATTCGAACCAAACGGCTCCTAAGAATTTTCGAATCAGTGGAGCAGGGAAACTTGGCAGAAGCTTACGGGTGTTTTTTCGATTGTTGAAAGGCTATTTGGATTAGAGGTGCATCCAGCCGTCAGGGGATGCTGTCACTAACCTTCATTTGGATTCTTTCATATGTTTCAATTATCAAATGATCAACTTCCGAAGAAGTCTAATTTTCACGGATGAACTAGAGAAGACAAGTAGAACAAAAATAGCCTAGGCAGAAAAAATAGAACACTTTAGCAAATATAAATCTTTTTTTTCACAAGGCTGCAAAATAGACGGTTATAGTATATGCAAGTGCTCGAGAATTGTGGTGGTGGTGGTTGGGGAGGTGGTCGGGTTTTAAGCTGGTTATTGCATAGTAATGACGAGGATGTTTCCCGGAATCCCATCTCCCCAGAAAACGACGAGCAAGACGAGTATTTTGACCCCCCAAAAAAAGGAAAATACGACTGTGTTTATAGCAAATATTTGGACACAAAAGAAGTTTTTTGGGAGAAAAGTTGTGGTTAGCACAAAGTCTTTCTGCATAAAAACTCTCCACCCTTTTCCCTATATCACTTTTCACTCCTCTCTTCTCCTTTTCTTTTTGAAATTAGCTTTCATTTTCTAAATTTTATCCTTCAGAAAATATTTTTTAAAAAAAATATTCTCTTTCCATCAGTTTCCTTTCTGAAAATTTTAACAGTCAAATAATTACATTGTAGTGCATTCATGTTATATTATTATATTCTTATGTGTATATCCTACGTTAATTTGTCTCTCTTTGATGGGTTGTAATTCATCGTGACCAAAAGTTTGAGATGTGAATTCTATATTTTAGTATTTTATCATATTGAAGAAATTATAGTATATCGTTTGTCCTTATAATTATTATTACTCCTTAATAACAAATCAATTTCCAATTCGTAAGCAGCTGCCTCCGCACAAAAGTTATCAATCTCTACCTGCCACGTGGCGACAATCTTCTTAGGAAATCCAGTGGGGTGCTTTCGTCCTCTGGTCCAGTGCAATGAATCTTCTTAGGACAGCATCCTGTCTTGTAGTGGCATCTTTTCTTCTGGATGAGGGGCAGCTTTCAGCTTTGTCCCTCTTTCTCGATAAAGAAAGATTTTTTTTTTTTTTTTTTTTTTTTTTGGGTTCCTTCTTTGGTTAATCTACCAATGATCTCCTTAGTCTAGATCTAAGGCCTTACTTGGATTACAAATTTTTGTAAATTTTTTTTTTTGAGTTTTTGTGATAATATATTTATTACATTTTGTTAATAATGTTTTTACTTCATATATACGTACATATATATATATATATATATGTATGTATGTATATATCTCATTTTTAAGAAAAGTGTTACAGTAACTTTTTTTAAAAAAATATTTTGCAAAAAATGACAATTCGAACGAATAAAAATAAATAAAAGCAGGTGAATTAACATAAAAAAATAAAAGGATATTACTCAATGTCAACCATGTTTTTTGAGCTAGGGGGAAGAGAGAGAGAAGAGAAGAAGAAACTCAACTTCAACCATAAACTTCACGTGCATTGATTGCAAAATTAGGAGGAAACTTCATTTCCAAATCTTATTGCAGCAGACCAAGTCAATGGCTGCAGTGGTACCAGGTAAAAGCAGCAATTTTTGCAATACCCCCCCCCCCCCTCCGCAGGTATCATACCCTCTCCACCCTTGCATTTTTATTTATTCTCGGCGGGCCATTGGTGGAAGAAGAATTCGCGCTCCCCCAACATCCTCTTTATCAGAGCGTTGATCGTACAACTACTTTATTGCCATTGCATGCATGGGGGACATCAAAATCCAAAGGCAACCCCCCATTGGACATCTGATTTTGTGTTGTTGGCACATGACGTGAAGTGCCCACTTAACGTCATCCCCAACAAACGTGTTACCAAAAGTGGCGTGTTCTCTTTACTAACCGACAAACAAGAGGGCAGCTTCCACCATAGGAGACCAAGGATTAATCATTGCCACAAGGACGCTATAAGCCTCGAGTCTATGAATTAAATTTAATTGCAGGTCATTTGCACTTTATCCCCTTTAGATTTGGACTGTTTCTTACTTTACACCCAAAGTTTTGTTTTTCTTAGTTGATCCCCTCTGATAATCCAACTAAGCAAATTGTCCGTTAACAATTTCAACATGTCAAAAATGCCTTTCACAATATCCATTTAATTTTTTAATGACCAAAATGTCCTTTGGTCAGTTATAAAACGGATCCTATCTGATGCTTCCTTCCAAGTTTCAGCATTTTTTCTCCTTCATTTTTTTAGTCTAACACCATCTCAATTCTTTTTTGTCAACCCAAAAAAAAAAATTTCACAAAATTCTTCAAATAATGGTGGAAGATTGTCCCCAAGAATGTGCGAATGTGGTAAAGAAGCACTATTGTGCACCTCCTGGACGTTTGAAAACCAAGGAAGAAGATTTATGGCTGTTCAAATTCTAATGTAAGATTTCATGCATTACTAATTTGTTTTTTTTTAATTTGCTCTATACATGAATAAGTAAAAAATGGTTTTAAACAGCCATATTTTCTTTTTTATTTAGAACCAGCATGCATGTGGTCACTTTTCATAAGTAGATCCTAAAGTTTGCAACAAAGCAAAAGAAGTAAGTGCAGTGCTACAACATAGACTTTTGGAGCAAAAAGAGAAGCTAATGTTCTTGTAAAGGGAGCATGAAGAATTGACAACCGAGCATGAAAGGTTGAAAAATAGATATGCAACCTTAGAAACCAAAATCTGTGTTTTACAAGTTGAAAACCAAGAGCTACAGCAACAACTCATGATTGCCAAAACTAATCAATGTTCACCATGGAGAAAAATACTAGCCATTTTTTCCTTGATTGTTAGTATCATCTACATGTACTCTACTTCTGAAGTAAAAGGCAAGAAAAAAAATATTTTGTCTACTATAGATGTAAGCAAATTTATATGAAAGAAAATCATATTAAACTATAATCAAATTGTTCATCACAGTACATCCTAGCATATGTGCATGTGGCCATACAAAGAAAGTCCATTCTTGTAGAACTTAACCAAAACATGATAGAAGAACATGTCTAAAGTATTGTTGCAAAACAAGCAATGAAATAAGTAATGACCAAAACAGCAAAATATTTTACTGCACTACACATTCAGGTGCGAACAAAAAATTTGAAGGTCCAGCAGCATTTGAAGGTCCTTGGGTAGAGAACACAGCTTCTCCAAATCTAGTCTGTTTGGCTTGAACCTACAGCTATGGAGAAGGGATGTTTTCAGTGAAATATTACTAGTGTTAACATATGTATTGATACAAAAAACTTGTCCTTACCATTCCAGTTTTAGTAGCAGCTGAATTGCTCTTTGAATTTCCAGTTTTATCATCGCTTGAACTAGTTCTTGGTCTTTTAGTTTTTGCTACAGCAGTTGGGAGGTTGGCATTAGTTACAGTAGTAGTGGTACTTGAAGGAGTGCCAACTGTTAGAGTTTTTGTCCACTGTATCATCAATAAGAGTAAATAAGTCACCACGTATAAAATACGCATGTACACAGAATTTTAAAAATGTACGTTGACCAGTTAGGTTGGTGAGGGATGGTTAGTCTTTGAAGCACTTGGAATCTACAAAATAGAAGAAATGTTTAATCAGTGCAAGTTCAACAACTATAGTTCTAAATGTAAATTAAAAAAATTACAATATTAGAGTCAAATGGAATGCAAGTTTTACTAGTTGATACCCCTTGGCCATTCCAAATACCAATGCTAGACAGAGGACAATTGTTGTGGTCCATACCCCTGTCATTGTTTATACCCCTAGTTGGGCCCCTTGCACCAGTAGGATTGGTAACAGCACCTCTTCTTACACCTCTATCACTACCACTTTTTCCACCTCTAGTTTCGATTGAAAGTCCAGTAGCTCATTTAGTAGACTCCTCTACCTTATAAAAAAAATAAAAATTACATATAACTATTAAAAATCCAACAAGTGTAGATTTCAACTTTTACCTATGCATGTCTTGATTTTCTTTGCCTCACAAATAAGCAACTAGTGACTTTGCAACTTTTAGCATTGTGGTCAGTATGACCACAATGGCTATATTGAATTAGCAACCCTATTTTAGAAAGTTTCCCAACATGCAAGTCCTCTAATGGAGTCTTCCTTCTCACTTTCTTGGGTCTACTAGGGGCTATCTTCCTATGAGGTGGGAGTAATGGATTAGAATTTATTTTCACCCAATTTGCTTGATCCGGCATAGGCATAATAACTCCTTCATATGCCTTTTTATATGTCTCCATAGAGTAGTAGTTATCAACATATGTATATGGATTTTTATTGTCTTGCAAAAGTCCAGCACATGCATGGACACATAGGATTCCTGTCATATCCCACTCATTGCATGAACAAGACTTTTGAATTGCATTAACAGCAAATGTTCCTGATATACCAATCACCTCATACACCTCTTTAGTAGACAAAACTGCATCAAACTTACATAATTGCTTCTTCCTCTTTTCAATTTTTTTACAAATTCTTGGACAAATATGAGACTGTACCTTTTGAATCCAATCCCTTTTTTCTTGAAATCTATACATTATTTGCTTCGTATGGCTTCCAACATTGTCAAAGAAGGCTCCTCCCTTGCATCCTTAACGTATTGATTGAAACTCTCACATATATTATTGCTTAACAAGTCACATTTTGTCCTTAGGAAAAAAGTATGCCTGGCCTGCAAGTTAGCTGGTATGGCTCTTAACCATGCATATGCTTCTGGTGCCATTAATTGCAGTTCTCTTATTTTGCTTTCATAGTGACTAGGTAAATAAGTCTTGGCTACTACCCACGTTATATCTCTTAACTGCTTATCCTTGAATTTTAGCTTGAAATTAGCATACATATTTCTAACACAGAATCTACGCTCTACTCTAGGAAACTTGTTCTCAATGCAATCAATCAATCTCTTAAAAAAAAAACACACACACACACAGAGAATTAGTGATATATAGTGTTGCTGACCTTTTGTCTATTCGACAAAAATACCCAACCTCTTTTTATTGGAGTCCTAACGTGATCAATAAGGCTGTCCAAAAACCAGCTCCAACTATCTTTGCACTCAGACTCAACAAGAGCCATGGCAATTGGGAACATGTGGTTATTAGCATCTCTACTAATTGCAGACATAAGCTAGCCTCCCATGACCACCGTTAAGGTGACATGCATCTAACTCTATTATGGGTCTACATGCATTCAAAAAACCTTTTTTTTGTGCAGTAAACATCACAAAAATCCTCTTGAAAATGGGGCTTCTACAAAGTCTGGAATTTTTAGTTACAAGAAATGCCACTGAGTCTGGATTTCTTTGAAGAAGTATAGCACAGTAGTCCCTTAATCTTGCATACTACTTTAACTATGACCCTTTGACTACTTCCTCTGCCTTCTCCTTTGCTCTATACATTTGAGAGTTTGTACAGTTGATCTTATACTTGTTCTTAATGCTCTTCTTGAACCCTTTCACTTTCATACCAGGATGGTCAGAATCTCCTCCATGAACATTTTAGACAGCCATATAGAATTTGCACTCTTGTTCTTGTAAGACGATGGACATTCATGAGGCAAGCCTTTAATGGACTTCATTTCGAGAGTAACTTTGCTTCCGTTATGGCCACTAGCATATATTCCCCATCCATATTTATTAGCACATATTGCTGTAACTCTATCTTTGTCATTCTTAGTGAATGTAACTTCAAACCTATTTAGAATCGAATACATTCTAATCGCAGCTCTAAATTCATAAATGTTTGTGAAAATTGTGTCCACAGTTAACTCAAGATTTTTCAAATCCCTTTCCATGTTAAACTTAGGAAATTCATGCTCCATAGCTTCATTATCTGAATCATAAATTGGTTTTAGTATTACATCATCACTAACATCTTCATTATCAACCATTTTCCCTTACCCCTTTGATTCAATGTATGCATTATATTCTTCACCAATCGAATCCACATATTTAGCGTAATCAGGTTGTTTTAGTTGACAATCTACTACACCACCATCCTCTCCTACATCACCTATAGGATCACATGCATCATTTAAATCATCCCTATCGAGGAAAAAATTAATGTCAGAGTCATTTTCATATTCATCTTCCCTCAGACTATCTCTCTCGCCTTTACATGAAGCATTTGCACTATCAGTTGCAGCCTTATCATTTAAGGGATATTCATAGAGGTGGCAATCAGGTCGGGTTGTGGGTTGGCGGGTCGGGTTGGCGAATTGGTAATAGGGGGTTGGTAAGTTGGTAATAGGTCAATTCGAACCTGACCCCAAAAAATTAAATGGGTCAATTTTCTTGACTCGAACACGACCCGTGAAATTAACAGGTTACTCGAACCCGACCTGAATAACCCGTTTACTCTTCTTTTTTTTTTTTAGCCTTCTCATCTTGGTAGCATGATAAACTTCTCTACCATGGAGTTTCCATAAGAACATAGAATAAGAATACTATAGTTCAATCCTAGAACGTAGAAATTTTTTTATTTTTATTTTTATAAAAAAATCATGAATAAAAGTAAAACTATGATACATTATCTGGTTAACAAAAGTAAAAATATCATGAAAATAATATAATACATCATCTATCCAAACATAATAACTCCAACTTCACACAAATCAAAAAAATTTAGTTAAAACAATATTTTTTAGAGTTAAGTGACTAATGCTTTTGGGAAGAAAAGAATATGTGTACCTAATTAAATAAAGTATTTAATATATTTATTAAGTTATTTTTAATTTATAAATGGGTTGGCGGGTCAACCCGTAAACCTGTTGGGTTGACCTGAACCCGCGAAGACTTGACCCAAACTCATTAATTTCGTGTTAAATTCGTGTCGTATTTTCGAGTCACGTCGGAAATCACCACCCTTAGATATTCAACACTAGAGTCATGATTTTGTTCTCCATCAACCTCAGCATTATTTTCTAAAATAATTTCATTAGCATGATTATTTTGTTCAGGGATATCACCAATATATAGTTGTATAATACTTTGAGTTCTATTTGCCACAAACATTTCTAGAAATGTCTAATCACTGTTTAATAGTCTGAGACCAACCTGAACGTCAAGACTCCCAATCCTATAATACACTAATATTTCATGTGGGATGTTAGCCTCTTTAAAAGCATCTCTTAGCTCAATCATCGACATAAAATCAGGACCAATATCATCGAAATTATCAACTTCTCCCCCTTCATATTGTAAATTTGGGACATGGGCAAATTGACCTCCCCGTTGAACCTTTAAAACATAGGTTTTGAAATCCATTTTCTTGTAATCATATAGACGAAATTGCAACATTTCAATAAATGCAAATATAATGTAAAGCATACATCTTTTACTATCTCACAAAAAAAAACCTAATTTTGTCTGGCATATAACTAACAGGATAAACAAATAATGCAACAAATTAATAATTAAGACAAAAGGTGCTAACCCCCATCCTTTTCACCTCCACCCGACAACGGCAAAGCAAGAAAACAAAGGACCATAGCAACTCCATTATTTAAATAGTAAGTTGTCTGCCACATTGAAGGCTATTAAGCCACTACAAAATCCCATTCCCTATTATTGCTATTTCGATAAAAGTTTAAAAACTAAAAATTTCTTAGATTAAAAAAGAAAAAAGCTGAACCTTAAGGGCTGCCATTGCTACGATCTGCTTCCACAATCTTCGTATTTTTTCTTCAATTTGCCGTGCAATTTCGACCGTAGGTTTACTTCATCTACTCGATTCAAGATAGCTGCGATAGGAGAAAGTAGCAGGAGAAACTGAACGACAGAAAAGAAAAAGGGAGTTTTGTCTCCCTAATTTCTTTTCTTTTTTTTTATTTCCTATCACATATGGCGTCCACTTTTGTAATTAGCCCCTGTCAAATTAAACAGGGAGAGTGTGTGAGACAGGGGTAATGTGGTTTGATCATATTTTCTTAAAGCTATTAGTGTCTTTTTGTTTTTCTGTTTATTACTATTTGAGTTGACCAACAAAATCGGGGATAAACTGAAAAAAATAAAATGTTGGGGGTAAAGCGACAAACAGTCCAAACCTAAAGGGATAAAGTCGATTAACTTTTAAATTGCAGAGAAGCATATAGATAGCTAGTCGATTAACTTTTAAATTGCAGAGAAGCATATAGATAGCTGTTCACTCTGACTTTTGACTGACGATATATCACGTCGGCACCTGTTCGAGTTTCACAGGGCATGCACACACAATCCTTAGAATTGGTAAGAACACATATCAATATGTATAGCATGGCGCAGTAGCTATCCTTGAATTGGTGAAAGCCCATGCCATGCATGTAGTATCAATTTACAGCTTGTGTATTGTTACATGGAAATGGGCTGTTTTTCATATCTCGGTTTTATTTTTAGAATATGGTTTTATATTATGTAGTAACTAAAAACCAAAAAAAAAAAAAATGCACACAACTAAATTAATAAAGACGCAGGAATATTGGATGTTGAAATGGAAAAGAATCAAGCCAAATTAATTGTGGTACAAGCCTGCTTTCATACATTTAATTTTTTGCAGTCCACTGCTATTTATAAGAAGTAGAAGTCGATGTCTAGATGTTAAACGGTCGTGAAAAGGTGTAATTTCCTTTCAGTTTCCTTTCAGTTACTCCTCTAATAAAAAGGAGTTTGAAGACAAGACGCAAAGAAGAATTAGAAGGGAAAAGCAATCAGCTTGTGGCCTTTACTAACTTACTAAGGCCGTTTGATTCTGATTCAAGGCGTCGAATCACACCTCCCCCCATCACAATCATGGCGAAGCCGAAGACTAAGACACTAAACCTCATCCATACACTCGTACTCCAAAAAGAAAACCTGATTTGTGCCATTGTTGAGCTCACTGCTAATGTACTTGCGACCGTTGCATCAAACTTTATAACTTTTCTCATAATTTTTGACAATTTGTGCCATCCAAATGTTTTCTGCAACTTGGATGTTCGTAAATGAATTGAACTTGATCTTTTGAGTATGTTGAAAATGATTATTTGTGAAAGTAGCATCCAAATGTTTTGTGCAACTCGGATGACAAAAAACATTCATAAATGTGCTTTATTTTTTGAGTATGTTGATAATGATTTACTCGTGAAAATAAAATTAAGGAAAAAGAATACAAATGAGGGTGAAAATCCCTATATAATATAGTACGAAGCTGTTCGTGATTTCTTACCATTTTCAGGACTAAAAGATGAATCAAACTATTTAATACTTGAATCGAGTTCAACTTGATAAGTATTCGTTCGATCTTGGTTTATTAGTTAGTCAAGCCAAACTTGAACAGTATTTTATATTTGATAACATTCAAGTTCAATAAAAAAACTCATTCACTCTCGATTCAATAAGTAAACAAATCAAGTTTGAAGAAAATTTTAATCTCATTAAAATAATCAAACAAGCTAACAACGGATGTTGGTGCAAGTGGAAGGGATTTGCATCCCTTAACCATGAGATCTCAGGTTCGAAATCTATGGGGATGGAAAAACAACGTTGAAAGAGCTCCCCCTTCCCCTCCCCCAAACACAAAGGAGTTGTAAAACGGATGCGGATACTTGTGACTTATACCCAAAATAATCAAACAAATTTAAACACAAGAGTGTTCAATTTGACTAAACACGTTTACACCCCTACCAGGTAATCAAATAATCGCTAAAAATGTGAAAATCTGTAATATCAAATAAAAATTGTTCCATTACCACAACTATCATTACTGGTGTATTTTCCATCAATATAATACACCTTAACAAACTAAAGGCAATTTAAAATTTTTACGGAAAAGTAAAGAACACTCATGTGCACGTCATGGACACCATTAAAAACAATGGATTTTCTGTTGTTAAATATGCCTATCTGAAGATCTCTTCGAAGAAGCTTCATCTATCTAATGCGTTGAGATGACAGCAAATCTTCGACAGAAACATATGTACACATGCTTCCAAGCATATAAGCATACTCAACTAATCTAATACAACTATGCTGAAAAGTAAAAGCCAAAAGACCGAGTGGGAAAAGAACAAAAAAGAATGCTCTGCAGTCTCCCTTGATAAGAAAACGTTTCGACACTTGTGAGCATGAACCCAGAAATCTTTCATCCTTTGTGGAAATTGGTTGTTTAGAGTAAAACTCTTTCTAGCAACATCTTGGGTGGGCCCGGTCCGCAGCCCCACTTGTGGACCCTAGGGCTTTTGGGCAGCCACAAACCCCACCCAACTTGTTAGTTGTTATGCGAAAAAATGATTTTTCTTTTTTGTCAATGGTTATCGTGGCTTGCTCCATTTTTTTTTTTTCTCAAAAAGAAAAGCGCAAGGAGATCTCCAAAATCATTCCAAATTCTTCTTCGGATTTCAGGAATAAACGAAATTAGCTCAATATAGATAATGAAACCAACTCCTTCATCTGAATTTGAGATTTCCTCTCCCGCGTGACAACATGAATTATGTCATAATAAACAAGTCAAAATTCTGGACACCTACTTGACTAGAACAACATAACTCATAGATAAATCTAAGTCAAGGTCCAATTTATAAAAATCCTCCGAGTCCACTCAACAAAAATTCTTTCGTGTTCTATTTCACTTAAATCCTTTGTAAGCAATCTCTATTTTCATCCCACTACAAGTGTCAAACTTCTTCCTCTTCACTTAGATTAATCTGAACCCTCCCCAACCCCCCCCCACCCAAAAAAAAGGAAAAAAAAAAAAAAGAGCATGAATTTACTCAAAGCAAGTATCCTTTAATTTAGATTACGTGTGTATTTTTCAAGATCTTAAAGGAAGAGCAAAACAGAAAAAAAAAATGCAATAATATATCTATTAGTTGATCCATCAGTTGTTATGAGAATTTTTGGGAATCAACTGCAAATACTGTCCTTGCTCGGAAGTAAATCATACGCAATTTCCAAGTCCGTCCGTAATTTTGGCCAAGTGACATTGGGTGTACAAAACCCAATTGTCGGAGGGGAGGGACGTTCTGGGGCCTTTACGTATGTTAAAATGTTACAAGTATCATCTAAGAATTTTTGGCTTAAATACGCCACGTGCCCAAAAAGTCCAGCAGTCCCCGTGACGTCATACCACGGGCTGATGAGAGTTGTGTGGAACCCACGGAGTGGGCGCCATGTACTCTGTGTGTGTGTGTGTGTTTGATGTTGAATTATACCTTGCTCGTGTTATCTTGCTTTCTCATACTCGAGGAAAACAAAATTTTAAGGTCCATCCAGTTCTTATATCTCAATTCTGAAGCTTTTCATTCTCCCACCTTTGTTTGATGTGTTCAGCATCTATGGTTTGGTTTCAGAGGATATTTCTTGAAACGCACTTTTTTGGACAGGGGTGCAATCCAGTGGCTCTTTTGAGATGAGATGAGATGAGAGTACAAGGAGCTAAACTGGTTTACAGCAACAGAAGGAACCCAGTAAGATTTTAAGCTTTGTTCATGCATTACTCCCCTTTTTTACAGCCTTTTGATGGAAGCTGGTTGTCCAATGTGCCATCGGTTCTTCCCAGTCCCTATCTATAGAAACCGAAGTTTCCTGCCTACCCACTCAAATTACTACGCCTTCATCGTTTTTTGACTAGTAGTAATGACACAGATCTAATACTCAAGCCGAAAATGTGTAAATTAAATCAAGATCGTCAGCACAGAAATTGATACTAGGAACACCTATCCTTGGATAAGATTCAAATGAGATGCGGAAATCAGTTAATCAGGAAGGCATCGAAAGCCTAGAGCCTCAATTGCTCCATATGTAATTCTAGCTTGAATAAACAATATGTAAAGGCTCAACTCAGGGCAACCAAAAGTTCAACAACACGATGTGCCTTGGGAGGCCAAAGCAACTTCCCGCAACATTAAAACTCAGCAGCTTTTGCTTAGGTTTCATGTGCTTGAATAGCATGACGAACAAGGCGATAGTAGCATTAAAATGAATTGGTTTCATGGCCTTATGGAATTTGGAACAAGTCCAAGTTGCATACGTTCTAAGACAAGACAAGTTTGAGAAAGGGGAATTTACTACGTATCACAAATCACTCACTCAGAAATTGATCTGCAAAATGTGGCTTCTTCAAGAGCCACACTGCTGTCTATAATAGGCTAGTCAAAATGTGCAAAACTTTAACTACACTAATAGGTCAAGCATTTATGGACAAAATGAAAAACTGAAAGACATGGCCAAGCCAATAGTCTCAGGCTCCTCGGACATCTTTTAAAAGAAGAATCGATGAAAGCTGCTGTGAATATGTAACATCATGAATTGGTTCAGAAGTTCAATGTGGTAGAATATCTTAGAAAAGAAGTGGTAAGATCTAAACCATCTCTGGAAGAGAAGCAGCTATGCTTTTCGGTTGAAACAAATGTTCAGTATCTATTGCATCAAGACATTCAACACGCGTGAAGAAAGCGTATCATAACAGTGCTTTCATATCAAACTCGATAGAGAATCAATGGAAGCTATAAAGTAAAAACTTCAGCTTACAGAGAAAATTTCTGCCTTCCAGTTTCAGTTTTATAGTATATACTTTATACAGGTTGTAATACTTACCGGGATGGATTGCGAATTGTTCAAAAACAAGTTTCCAAATACAATGTTACAGTAACATACTCTCAAAAACACCTAATCCATACAAAACATCATATTCAACTAATAAAAAAATAAATAAAATAAAATCTATCACCTCTATCTTCTTCCACCCACTACCACCACCACTCCCCCCCAACCACCGCCCCTTCAGTCCTCCACTGCTACCGCCGCTCCTTCCCCTGCCTCCCCCCTCCTCTCTCTTCCCTCTCCTTCCTCCTAGCTCTTCCTCTTCCTTCCTTCCTCCTCCTTCCCCATCCACCCCACCCCCAAAACCCCCCTCCCTCCCCTTCTCTGGTTGTGACTGATGCGAACAGCTAGTCGCATCACGAGCAGAGAGAGGGGGGGGGGAGGAGGAAGGGAGGGGGGAGGGGCAACGGTGGAGGTAGCTATGAAAGAGGGAGGAGGGAAGGGGTGGTGGTGAGTGGTGAATTTTTTTTTAAATAAAAAATATCCCATTAAAATTCTAAATTTAAAAAAATCTCAAAATACATCCTCAATGTACGCCCAAAAACATCCTCAAAAACACCCCTAGAAACACCTAACCATTTACATTAAAAGTTTTTCACATACATTGTTACAGTAAAATTTTTGAAAAACAACCCAAAAACACCTAGTCTATACTGAGACAATGGATTAGTGACCACATTGTGTCTAGAACATCTATAAAAGTAAAACCACCAAAACATCTATGCCTCTATAGCTTCTCTGGATCTTATGTTAAAACATGGAAACACGTACACCTTTAGGATACAAATTCCAACCAAGCTAAGATCAGCATGTAATAATGGAAATCAAACACCTAGACTTCTTTAGACGCTTTATCCCAATTTAGATATTAATAATCATCTTGAAATCCTTCTACATGTCTCTAGCATTGATATCTAGAAGTCAGCAAAATTGGCTGCTTAAATCAGCAAACTGCTTAGTACAATCTGACAAGAATACCAGAAAGAACAGAGCTGATCATGGAACACTTGCCAAATGAAGCATGTACAAAGATCAGAATAATGGAAGCAGGGCAAGCATAAACAGGCATCTTGGTGCCTGAACCTGTAATTTGTTTAGTTTTTACTGATTGGAAGTTGAACAGTTTGTTTCAACTACACTTTGAAATTTAGAAACGGTAAAAAAAGAGATACTTTGAACTTCTAGGTAATACAAGTAGAGAATTTAAAGTGAATGCATGCAGTTAATTGAAAACAAGTAGGAAAAAAAAAAAGACTGACAATCAAAGAAAGTGCAACTTCTAAAGAACTATGCACAACATTCTGGAACAGCAGTATACCTCGAATGTAGGTAGATTAAAAAGAATTATATTGGATGATTAGTTGCCACACTATTGACACTGATAGAGACCTGTAAAGATAAATTATATGAAATCTAGCCACGTTTAAGTTACATTGTGAGTGACGGTAATTACCGTGTGATAATGTAGAAGTACAGTGGTTAGAATAGGAAGCTTTTGCACACTTAATCTATACCTTGCCAAATTCCATGTATATACAAGAAAACACTCATCTAAACCGCCCCACCTCATTATATTCAATATGATTACATAAAATAAGAATAATAAGAACATATAACTAACAAAAAATGAACCAAATTACAGAAATTAAGCTGTAAAACACAATCTTAAAACAGATTCACCTCAACAGCAATTTGTTCCCTGTGCTTTTCACAAATGAAGTATTATGGCATCAAACCACAGAATGAAAATAAGAAAACTCAATGAACCCCCACCCCAAAACCCCAAAAAAAAAAAAAACCCATAACTAAACACAAAACTAAACAAGATAAAACGGAACCATCTAGAGACCTTTCAGTTCAAGAATCCAAAATCCAACTTCACAAAGTAAAATCTCTTTCTACAATACTAAGCTATATAATTCATCAAGATAAAAGCAGCAACATTGCCTAGAAAAATGCACCAAAAGCACAAAGAGAGGCAATCTTGGATACTGGAGAGCACCATGAGAACATATCATGGAGGCAAACAACTGAAATTTAAAGAAAAAGGTGATCAAAAAACTCACCCTCATTATACTCCATTCCCTGATAAATCAGGAGCTTCACAGAATTGCAAACAGTAACCATTGATTGTAAAAGCTTTCAGTCTAGAGAAGGAGAGAGAGCGAGAGATTGAGGGGTCCTTGAGCTTAGAATCTTAACTGGGAGTAGAATCAAGGCCTTAGTATAGCATCAAATCCATGTTCTAAGCTACAATACGCTATGTAGGTCGGAAAAAATAAAAAATAAAACTCAGTACCGCTCAGTCTCCCTGGAATAAACTGCTGAGAGAGAGAGAGAGAGAGAGAGAGAGAGAGAGAGAGGGGAGAGCAAAATTTACTAGTGTAAAATATAATTGCTAAACAACATGGAAAAGGCCCTACTGCCATTAGATGATGAATCCTGAAAACTGAAGTCTCCTTGTGCTCAGCTCCAGCCTCGTGGCATTTGTTGTTTTCTATGGCTGAGAGAGAGAGAGAGACAAACGAATTTACAATAATACAATACACTTGCTGAACAGCGTACAATAGGCCCTAATCTCCTCTTACTCAGCTCCAGCCTCAGTTAGAAAAATCAGTGCCACAGCTAACCTCTTTTGTAAAAGATTCCTCCCTAAAATGGCTAATGCATAATCAATGCCCTTAAATCTTTCCAAAATTAAGATTAGACTCGCTATATCTCCAGTGGCTGGATAATATTGAAAGCAAACTCTACATGCAACAACAGGAAGAATATGTACCAGGCCTCTTTCCTTCCCAAAAATTAATGGGCACTATTCTTCAGCAACAAACACAGTCAGTGTCCTTTGGATGCAGTAAGATCACCTCTCATGGCTTTCCGTGTTTGTAGTAGGAAAGAATGCCATAGTACATTTGCATAAAACCAAATACTAATGTCAAAATAGTGGAAATAATAAATATCCATTTTACAGGCTTTTGCCACTGCCAGGGTCGATTTCCTACTATTTCTCTTTTAATAGAGTGCACATTCCCAGATGAAACCAATCCATCCAAAGTTCTTAGAAGTACTGGTAAGTTCTTCGACTGTCCATGAACTTGAACAACTCCTTCAGACTCAAGGATTTCACTATCTTGCGATGTATGAATCAGCTCACAAATAAACTTAAAGAAAGAAATTACCTCAGGTTCAACCCCTCGAGGTTCCTGAACTATCTCATACTTTAAGAGACACCTCACTAAGAGCCCTGTGTATCTGTCAACCCTCAATACAGGCAAGTATAAAACAGCCCCAAAAGTACTAGACTCATAACGCATTCCTCTAATCCCTGACTCTCCTTCTAGCTTTCGAAATTTAATACCATGTTTGCATAACTTGCTAGCAGTAAAAATGGCCCCTATGTCATCATCCTTTTTGGCAACACTTATGTTTGAGCGACCTTTTGGACCAAGCATTATGGATTGAAGGCAATGGATTAAGTCCATTGGTTTTGGATTCTGATCAACAACCAAGAACTTGCGTAAGGTCCTTTTTTCCAATTCCGGCTGCTGCTTACATTTAATCGTCAGTTTAAGTACTTTAAAGAAACTAAGATCCATAAGTTTCTCAAGCACTATGAATGGGATTTGATTTCCAACAAAGAACATGGACTCTAGCCACTCGCCCATGTATTCGATGGCACATCCTGTGCCAAAAACAAGATGATTCTCCGGGAACTTTAGTTCTGTGCCAGCTCCAAGAATTGAGAATGACAACAGGAGAAAAAAGCAACCGTCTACTGCCATCATCTTTTGGACCACAGGCCATGTCAAATTATTCACCACATCATGAGCATAAGCAGCTCTTATTTGGGATTCAATATCTCCTATTGCACTCATTATTGCTGGTCGCGAACATTGCGAGTTGCTTAGTACATGGTCAAGAGCTTTCTCTTTAATATTCTCACGAAATTTATTACAATTTGCCCTGTAGTTTGGACCAAGTACCCAGAGCTTTCCAAATTTTTTACCATGATAGTCTGGGTTATATACCAGAATCTTGCGCTGAGTTGCTGATGCTGCCAGAGCAATGTTCTGGTCTTGACTACGTAGCCTTTGCATTGTGATGCCGCGAAGAAATCAAATCTATGAATCAAAACGATTGAAACTTTTACCTGCAGTGATAATCAACCATATGTAAGTACCTGTCCAATTAAATATTACCATCAACCAATGAATTTAAAAGGTAAAGCTACCACACTGGAGTATATTTTAGACTTTGAAAAGTAAATGAAATCACAGAAATCCAAATTTCACACTCATTTTGGTTGGTAAGGACTTTGCTCAAATAGGAAGTTTAGAAGTCACGGACTCCGAGAAGAGGATAAAAGAACCAAAACCACAGTAAATTTGAATTTCCGAGGCAACAAAGATTAATTCCAACAAAAAAAAGGGGGTTCTTAATTAGTTTCAAGTAAAATCTTCACTATCAATCAGTATTTGTAGTCCGATCCTCTAGATTACAACTCAGGCTTTGGGGTCAAGCAATGAAGATTACGTTATAGTCAAGCCCACAATGATTAGAGCACAGTAAGCAGCAAAAAGTATCACATTAGTTAACTCCAAAGAATAGGGGATCTATAATGATGGATATTCCATTTGATCAACTAAAGGGAAATTAGAGCCAGTAAACAGAAGTGAATAATCTACGGATGTGACTCGAGAACACAAAGTAAGATGATGCTTGATCATTCATCATTCATAGAGATTCATTGATGCTTACCGAAAAGGGACGATCCGTCTAGATTATAAGAAGATTCCCACCAAGGAAATAGCCCAGCAATAACAGCTTGAATATTCGAATGCTAAGATGAAAAAGAGTACGTCTTTTACTACTCCAAGAAAAACTGAGGATGTTGCTCTCTGAAAGCTACAGCATAAAGGTAGATGCTTTTATCACTTTCCCACCTACTTTTGCTTCTACCGGCGTCTCAAAATCCAGGGAAAAGTCAACGCCTGGCCGGAGATGAGACGGGAAAGCGACGAGGGACGGAGGGAGAGCAGCTGACGGAAAGTGTAATTCTGGCGGTTTTCCAGTTAAAACTTTAGTTTCTTTACTTGTTACTGGCAATCCTGCAGTTTATACCATCCTCCACTTGTTACCGGCAATCCCACAAGTAACACACGTAGCATTAGTCTCCAATTCCGCAATTCGCAAAGACGCGGGATCAAAGGGCACACAAATGTCACTCCACATCGTCTGTCCACTTTCCTGTCCAGATTAAAACTACATGATTCGTTTGGATTAGTTGTTTTTGGATGCTATTTTATTTTTGGGTAAAAATAGTACTGTAGTATTTGGAATATGAAAAATTATTGTAACTGTCTTTCAAAAACTACTATAGTTATCTTTCAAAAAATTTTTAAGGGTGTTTTTGAGATAATTTTTTGTGATATTTTTAAAAGTAAAAATTTATTTAGATCAATTTTTTGGGGTATTTTTAAAATTAAAAATTAATTTTAGCTTGATTTAGCTTTTGATGTGACAAATGGAGACATTAGCACAACTAGACGTTAGGGAAAAAAACACACACACACACACACAAATACACAAAATAAATTTTAAATCAATAACACTTTATCCCCATCAAATGAAAATAAAATAATATACATTTTACCCAACTAAAAATATTTGATTTAGTTTTTGCGGCAAATATTTCGTTTAAAGAAAAGAGTAGGAAATCCTTTTTCTTTCCTCTTCTCTCCTTTTTCTCTATGACAAATATACAAGTGGCTAATGATTCTTGCTGATAGATGATTGATAGACATTAGAAGCGGGTAATGATTCTTGCTGACGGATGATAATGGACAGATGATCTCTCCTTTCATTCTTCTCTTTTTCCTCTCATTTTCCCCGTCTTTTCTGCCTCTCTATTTTATTTTCTTCTAAAACCAAAGGAAAAATGGAACAATAGGGCCCGTCCCAAGATATGTAGTAGCGGCAGGGTAATTTCACTACCCCAGTTGCAACGAAGGTTGCGGCCATATGTGAGTATCGTGCTAGCAACAACAGGATGAGCGATGACGAGCACATCCTATGCACGTGATCACCAATTGTGGTGCGGTGAGCGAAAACTCCAACTCTCGAGGCGAATATACACGAATAGGTATCACGTACCGTGAAAAGGCTGGTGATTCAGGGAGGATAATAATACTACATTTCGATATTGAACCGGTTTGAGTTGCTTTTTTTTTTTTTTTTGGTAGTTTTCATAGAAAAATATATTATATGTAACGATTTGATGTATGTAAGATAGGGAGGTGATTATAAAATATGTTCACGAAAAATGTAAAATTTTTTGAAGAAAAACTGCAATCCAAAAGTTGATTGCTATTTTTTTGGTAGTATTTACAACAGATTGATTGCCCATCTTTGTCTAAAATTTGAGCAGTATCGATTTTGAAAAAATTCAAGATAGACGTAGTTACCAAAATTGATTGCTTACTTATATTTTCCAGTCACATTTGCATTCAAACAAAAAACACACAAAATTAAAAATCACGATGAGAATGCAAAAGGAGTGATCGGAACTCCTTTAGAGTTGTATATATATCCCATCTCGACAATAAAGTCAAACATAGTTGAGATGCAAATGGGTTACAATAACCTCAATTAGGCTACTAGTGTAAACGAGAAATGCAGTGTCTAGGACTGCTTAACACAAAACTTAAAATGCAATCACAAACCATTGGGATGAATCAAAATGTAAATTGGGATTCTCAGACATGAAAATTAAAATGCAATTCCAGGTTGTTAGAATGAATGAAAATGCAAAATTTGGGCTGCCAAATGTGAAATTAAAATGCAATGTCCGAACTGCTAGACTTGAAAGTTAAAATGCAATCCCATATTGTTGGGATAAATGAAAGTGCGGAGTTATTTATTTATTTATTTATGATTAAATACGGAGTTTTTTATTGTTATGCATGAAAGTTAAAATGCAATGTCCAAATTGCTAGACTTGAAAATAAATGCAATCTCAGGCTATCGGGGATGAATGAAAACGCAAAATTTGGACTACAAACCTTAAAAATCAAAACGTAATGTCCAGTTTGTCGGATTTGAAAATACTACTAATTCTAGAGTGTCAAAGGTGGATGAAAATGCAAAATTTGGACTCAAGAGACTGCAAATGAAATGCTCGACGTTACTAGCGCTGATAAAAATGCGAGGTCTGAATTGCCAGACTCGAAAATAAAATGCAACGGCCCAAACTGCTAGACTTGAAACTGAAAATGAAACGCCAGCAGCTGAGGGTAATGAACATGCAGGATCTTGGACTGCCGGACTTTAAAAAATAAAATGCAACGATCAAAATTGCTGGACTTAAGCCTGGAATGAAATGTTGGCCATAATGAAAATCAAAGGTCTAGACTGCCAAACTTAAATCCAAAAAATGCAAAAATTGTCCAACTTGTTGGACTCAAAACTGGAATAAAACGTCTGGCTAAGGTCTGATTTTATATAAAGTGGAAATTTGACAAAAAATAGAATATGCAAGCCGTTAGTTAAATTAACAATAGTAGTACCCTTGTTTATATCCTAAATCAATCGATGGGTTAACAATCTTATACAAAAATATAGGAAAATTATGTGAACAATTGCAAGAATCATAAGAGGGTAAAATGGATATTTATACGAATCATAAAGCAGGTGCATGGATATTAAGATTTTACCATACGCGCTTTTAAAGTGAGTTTGGTGTAAATCCATATACATTCCGTCCACTTTCCACTTTACATATAATCACAAGCAAGTTAGGTGGCTATTTTGAAACTTTAAGGACGTCATCTGGTATTTCGTGCAATCACATGGAGGTTATAAGTAATTTACCCAAGATAAAATGCAGTGATCCAGACTACTAGACTCAAGACTGAGATGAAACGCCAGATTGCTGGCGGTAATGAAGATGCAAGGTGCGGATTGTTAGACTCAAAGGTCAAAATGCACTGGTCTAGGCTCCTAAACTCAAGATTGAAATGAGAGGTTTGGGCTCCCAAACTCAACATTAAAACCCAATAGTCCATGCTACTGGGCTCAATGTTGAACATGAAATGCCAGGCCGCTAGCCCAAGTGACAATGCAGGGTTTAGGCTGTCAAGAAGAGTCGGATACAAAAACGCAATGTACCTGACACAAGTATAAACGATGCATATTCATTCATGCACAGTGGCATGATTTCTGCAAAACGTTGGCATGCCCTAAACGGGTGCCATCTTCGCAGCAAGCCATTCTAGAACTCTAGCTGAAGATCCCGACGCCTGTTGGTCTCAACTCAGCAATCCTATCAAGAGATGGAAGAAACATAACTACAAAGTAAATGCCTCACCATACGATCACTTTTTACAACCATATAGACGTGAGAGTCCTCAAAGTTATTATGTAGTTTGCTCTATATTCCCTTAATCTGCTTATATCCTGCAATAGTCGTCTATTGTCTATCATCAAGGCATCAATTCCCATTTATTTTTTTAAAGAAACTACCAGGATCGTCTTTTGGGTGATTCCAATCAAATAAGTATGATAAACATTTTTAGGACGGAGAGAGTGATAAATTAGAGCCCAAAAAAATAGGTATTAACTTTTTATACACTAATAGTGTAGTGTTTTTTTTTTTTTTTTATACTAGCAGCTTTTTTATGTATGCCACATGTGAATTATTTGAATTTTAAATTAAAATTCATATCATACGGTATGATCTAAGTCTATTAGTATAAAGAAAATTATACATTGACAGTGTATAGAAAAATTATATAAAGACAGTACGTAAAAATAATAATAATAATAATAATCACCCGTAAAACAAAATAATGTGCAAATATATACCTTTTAATCCCTGTTTCCCTCTCCCATTGCTATATTCTCTTTCCTCTACCACCTCGTATCATACAATCCCTCTATTCACCTTCTATCTTGCAATCTTTTTTTTCTACCACTCTTCTCCAATTCTACAACCTATGTATAAGATCCTACCCTTCCCGTTGCTCTCTTCTCTTTCCCCAACCATTTTCCACCTAGCAATCCATCTTTCCTACCATTCTTCTCCAATTCTATAGCCTATCAATAAGATCCTCATTTCTTTTTGCCACCTACTTTCTTGTTATCACCTTCTATCTTGCAATCTTTCTTTCCTACCACTCCCCCCTATTCAACAGTCTATCCATAAGATCCTTATACCTTCATGTCACCTACTTTCTTGTTAATCCCCTCTTATAGTGTCCTAGGTTTAAGAGTTGACCCAAATAACCTTGAGGTGAAATCATGGAGTCAAAATAACTAATTTAGGTTGTTAGTAATACAATGAGTCGAAACTTGTATGTAGTGATAGTTACTTACTTCTTTTTCCTTATTGTAAGGGGTTCCCCATGCTCCAATACTTCTAAATTTTATGACATATTCTACGTTACACACTCTTTCGTAATTGTCAAATCATCCAATGTTTTGGGTAATATTTTCTTCTGATAACCATCCTAAGTCAGTTGGCTGCATATCAATACTATACTAAGTGGTGGATTCTACTTCTATGCTGACGTTCAATTTTATAAATTAATTAACTGTATGTACCTTTTATTAGCATAAGGTGGCATAGAAAGGAGAAGACGAGAAACAGAATGAAAATAACTTAGAAAGAAATAGAAAACCAAAATATATAGAAACACAGAACGAAAACTGTAACATAAAAGTTAGTACATATTGGTGTTTGGATAGTAGATTATTTGAGATTATTTGATTATCTAAATATTGTAGCACTTTTTGATATGATGTATATGAGATAAAAAGGTGATTGAAAAACGTGTTGATGATGTAAGTAGGGAAATAAGCCAAATAATAACATATCCAAACACTCATGGGAGGTTAATTTGTAATTATTATTATTATGACTTTTTTTGGGATATGTGATGGGAGGTTAATTTGTGTGTATGAATAGGGGAAGACATAGGAATAAATTTTTCGCAAGATAAATAGAAAGAATTATCAAAAGTATAAGGGAGCTGACTATAAAGCACAACATACCCCAGGGAGCTTTTGTAATTACTTGATAAAATAATACCAGTACATGTATCGAAGTTTAATTTAAGGACCAATTTCATAAATATACGCGCGTGGATTAGGAAGTGTTCGTTGGAGAGTAGACAGGAAAATCAGAGGAGACTCGGGGAAAAGGTGAAACAGTGAGAAGAGGGGAGAGAGAGAGACAGTACAGCTGGGGAGGGAAAAAAAGAAAAAGAAAAAGGAAAGGGCCAAAAGAGACAGAGAGAAGAAGATTGTGCTGCAACTCCTAAGGTAGAGATAACCCAAATAGGCGACTGCGAATCGCGGAGATCGTGTCTGTGGAGATGGCTGGAGCGCATATGTGGATGGGGGAGATTGTGTATCGACTCGTCCATGTGCTGATGAAAGAATCTCGGTTGCTGTCCAGTGTGGTAAGCGGCAAAGGATTGGAGGGCCTGGGGTCGGAGCTGGATCAGATGGGTCGGTTGGTGAGGAGGCCGCCGGAGAAGTGGTCGTTGGTGTGCAATTGGCAGGAAGACGTGGAAGAACTGGTATACCAAGCGGAGGATCTGGTCGACAAACTCGTCTATGATGGGCTCAAGTTTGGAGAAACAATGGAAGTAGGTGGCTTAGAGAAATGGGTGACAGGAGGGCTGTTTAAGAAGCTGTTGTTGCTGTGGGTAATGCCCGGAATGACCGAGGAGGAGGAGCTAGTAGATTTGACTCAACGGATCCGCCTTGTCAACGGCCGATTATTAGGAGCAAGAGCCGCTTGTTATCAAGGAGGTGGAATGGGCAAAGCTATTCCGGTCCTCCTCGGTCAACGGGAAGGAGATTATTTAGTTGATGATAATGTTTGCAAGACGGAACATGCTTGGCAATCATCTTCCCCTGTAAAATCATACGACTTGGATTTGGATGTTGACATCTTTTCGGAGGACCGAGAAGATGACTTCGTTGTTGTTGGCAGGGAAGACGAGCGGAGGGAGATGATTTCTAGCTTGCTGGCTGCTGATGACGACGGAAAAGCACTGAAAGTTATTGGGATATGCGGAATAGGTGGAATCGGTAAGACAACTCTCGCCCAAGTGGTATATGGGGACTGCTCAGTCCGCCGCCATTTTGATTGCACTGCCTGGGCTACGGTGGGGAAGGACTTTCGCGCCAGAAAAATTCTGGAAGATTTGCTGCTGCAACATGTTTGTGGAGCCAGGGATGACATTGCCCCATTTTCAGACTTGGACTTGGCTCAGAAGCTTTACGAGTTCCTGCAGCCCAAGAAATTCTTGATTGTTTTGGATGATGTTTGGTCTACCGATGCTTGGGACTGCCTCCGCATTGCACTTCCGTCCCGAGAACCAACCACCGGCAGAGTGCTGCTCACCACTCGGGACTGTGGAGTTGCGGACAAGATTGCTTCTTCATCGGCCGACAGCAAAGGATTCGTTCACCGGATGAGGTTTCTTAACCGAGACGAAGCCTGGGAGCTTCTCCGCAAGACGGCTTTCAGAGGTCGCTCTTCTTCTGGTAAAGGCATCATCTTCCCCTCCCCCTCCCTTCCCATTGGGATATTTATTTGGTTATTTTCTAATTTTACTTTGAAGTTCACAAATTGCAGACCAAAGGAATTAAAAAACTTGTGCCTCCGGCGTTTGAACCCTCCACCCCGTTTCCTCCTCGTAGAGGACACATCAAAACATCCAGCTCCACTCCACTTAAACAGCAACCCCCCCCCCCCAAAAAAAAAAAAAGAGCACTAATCAATTTTCCTAGTTCCTTTCCTTGCCAACTCGTACTTCGCCAGGGGCTGTCGTCGATGTATCCTTTCTATTCCTCCCTTTTTCTAGTCGTATCATGCATGATTTCCGTATGACGGTCTTTTGCATCTGCATTGCATCATTACTAGTAGGAGTATCTGCCACTTTTCCCTCCTTTCATCTTTTTCATATCTATTATTGTCAGCTTGAGGGGTTTGATCATGCTCAGACGCTTATCTTTCTACTACTTGCTTCTATTTAATTCCTCAGATCCTAAGGTTGATGCGGAACTGCTGGACATTGCAAAGGATATAGGAGAACGCTGCCAAGGCTTGCCACTAGCCATCACGGTGATGGCAGGGTTGTTGGCGTCAAATCCTGCACCGCATCAGTGGAAGATGGTTCATCGCAGTATTGTCTCCTATCAAACCATCGATCAAGGTTCTCAAGTCTCTGCAAAATCAAACAGGACTTTGGCTTTGTCATATGACTTTTTGCCAGAGTATTTGAAGCCATGCTTTCTCTACATGGCTGTGTTCCCTGAGGATGTTGAGATGGAGGCAGGGAGGTTATGCAGATTGTGGCTGGCTGAAGGCTTTGTATCGCCAACCCATGGGTCAAGCCAACAGTCAATGATGGACATCGCAGAGCAGTATCTGAATGAACTGGTGGCCAGAAATCTGTTGATGGTGCAGAAAAGAGAATCCTCAACATTTAGGAGTTTGAAAACCTGCCGTCTTCATGACCTTTTGCGAGACCTTTGCTTACTGAAGGCAGAGGAGCAGAACTTCTGTGACTCCATATGCTTCAGACGCTCAAATGACACCGACCTAGCTTCTTCTTCCCCCTTTTCAACAACTAGAATACATAGACTTACCTTGTCTTTTGAAGACGGGTGTGTGGTTCCCCACAATTGGAATACCATTAAACAGCTTCAGTCTGTCTCAATACGGTCCACATCTCATGATCATGGACAGACCTTATCGACACACATGTCATCAGATGTAAAGGACCTCTCGAGGCTTAGAGGGTTATATCTTTCTGGTTTTAACTACAAAGTATTGAGGTTTCCCTCAGCGATGGTGGAGTTATTTCCTCGTCGATTCTTGAGTATGAGAAAATTACCTCATGTATTATCAGATTTTACCTGCTTTAAACGGCTTCGAGTTTTACTTTTCAGTGGTTTTAACTTTGATGTCACGAGGATGCCAACTGGGATAGAAAAGCTATTCCGCTTGAGATACTTGAGCATTAGAGATTGTAATATCACGCGCTTGCCTTCAACTATTGGCAGGTTGTTGAACTTGGAAACTCTCGACTTAGGGGAAGGCACCCGGATCAGGATGCTCATACCCAGTGAACTGCAGAAACTGAGCAGATTGAGGCATCTTTATTTGCCGCGTAGCTATCAGGTCTTTGATGGTGATAAATTGCAATTGGATGGATTGACTAAGCTGGAGACACTTGTTAACTTTGATTCACGTTTGTGTAGAGTGAAAGACCTTCTTAAATTAACCAAACTTCGAAAACTTGTTGCTACTGCAGATATGAATTTTGAGGACCTGGAGGTGATAATTAACTGCATGGAAACAAGCTTAAACTGCTTACGCTTTTCGTCACTCACTGTCAGAACGCATGACTCTGATAACCATGTTCTTACTCCCAAATTATTGCAGTGTGTGAAAATTCACCGTTTGCAAATAGAAGGCCATATAGGCAAGTTGCCTCTGAGAATTTCTCATAGCCTTACTGAAATTTCTTTGATTGGGTCTTTGCTTGATGATGATCCGATGGAAAAATTGGAAAAGCTTCCTAGCTTGTGGGCCCTTGTATTACACAACAACGCCTTTCTGGGGAAGCACATGACCTGTTCAGGCACGGGTATGCCTCAACTCAAATATTTATCTGTCAAGAACTTGCGGAACTTAGAGAATTTGACGGTTAAAAGAGGGGGCATGCCGAAGCTTTCTACTTTAGGACTCAAAGGATGCCAGCGCCTAAAGAATCTGCCTGAAGGACTTAGTTTCCTCATGAGTCTTCGGGAATTGACTGTTGCACAGATGCCTCCAGAATTCATGGACCGGCTTTTTGAGAGTCAAGAGGATTTTCGTAAATTCCAGCTTGCACCCGTGATTAGAATCTGCTGGTAATTGATTCTGTACATCCTTCAAATGAATTAGCAGTAAAGCAAGGGATTTTTGCCCTTATAACTTAGGTTACATTGATGCGTCCTTTTCTTTGTGCTTTCATGCAATTAGGCCTTCTCAGAAATGAAAGATGTTCCCCTAGTATGCAGACGTGGGCTTCAGGTGGCAGGGTGAGTTTCACTGGGGCAGGAGAATTTTTTTAGAGAGTCAAGCACACCACTGCAGTTAAAATCAGCTTTTGGTAATTGATTCTTTACTTGCATCAGTTGATCAGCTTCAGAGTTATTATAACTTATTGCGTGCATTGACTAGTCTTTGCTTTTGGCTTCTACGCCCTTTTCTGTGTTAATGGGCCTTCTCAGAAGACTAAAGATATTCTTCTAGTTTGCTTGGGCTTCGGGAATTAGGAATCTGGAATTCAAAGACTAATTTTAAACAAACTTTGCAGCCTGCCATCAAGGAGTAGTACTGTTCATGACTGTTTTCTTGCACTTATGAAATCAATGGAAACAAAGTTCCTGTTGATCATACAATCTTGACTACTTCTAGTCTTAACTACGAGTAATGATTTCAGACTTCCAGAATTTCTAATTATCTCCCTCAAGCCTAAAATGCTTCTTCCCTTAAGAGCATATAACACTATTTTGTCCTATGTGATAGTTGGGAGATAGTGACATATCTAATGATTACTTGATATTGGGCTTGTTCTTGGTTGATTGTTTTAATTGATTATAGATTCTGATTTTAGATAATTAGTTTCTGTGATGTTCTCAATTGCTTTTGTATTCTGATTATAAATTTTTTAATCACTAAAAAAGCTAAAATCCATAATCACCCAAAGAGTAGCTTTTTCTGATTCTGATTATTCTTTATAATCAAATTTTGTAAAATCTAAAGTAACCGAGGGCAAGACCATTATCCTACTAATAAATAAGAATCACTTTGGTTTTCACTGTTCACTACCTTTCATGTTCACCCCTTGGGGTTATTTTTGTCATTTTATTTGATGCATTAGACCTTTGTTGCATAACGTGCAACTTTCATCTGCTGCCATATGTAGTTTAATTATAATTTTGCCCTCGTATCCTCGTTTTTGTTTCTATTCGCTGGACTCTAATTGTGTGAATTTACTGTTTTTCCCTTGGAGATGCTAATTGGGTGGCATTTTCTGCAATTTTCTTGGTCTTTTTGGTCATTTTCTAGATTTGGTTGGTAGCTTTAATAAAACGCAATCGGGTGAATGACTCTTTTACCCTATGATATGCTCCTCATGTGGAGCTTTTCAGTCATTAGTATTAATGACTACATTTGGGATTTTGCCTCTTTTTTATGGGAACTTTTCCTCAGGAACCATTTTCAACAGCCTGCAATCTTTTATGTACTGAAAACAAAAGCATACTTCCTCAAATTTCATTTGTGCTTCTTCTTTGTCGTCTTCTTTGATCTTAGGGGTTATTTTTCTGCTTTTGAGTTTGTATTTTGCAGTAGTCTATTTGTTCCTTTTTCATATTTTTGTAGTATAATGCTTATGTTTTCTATTGTGACTTTTTGCTTATATTCTGATTTTCGGTCCTTGGTTCCTTTTGTTCTTTTCATTTTGCTTTTGCAAACAGGATAACATTACTAGCCTCCTCTCATACAGACTCTATCAAAGCTTTGTGTTCTTTTTAGTTACATCGAGACTATGAGGCTAATTGGACTGATTGTTGGCATGGCAATGCTGATGGCATTTTGAGTGGGTTCTCCTTCTAATGCAACTGCATTGCAACCATGGCCAGTGCCGGTCAATGAATTTGAACCTCAATGTCACAGATGGGAGACTCTTTTTTTTTCCCCTGATTTTTCCTGCCATGTAAAAAAGAGAAGAAATTGATTTTTTAAAAATATTCTAGAAAGCTGTTATTTTAGACAGATTGGTGATCATTGATTGCCAATTCTGGTGCTGTACTTTTCCTTTTTGAATTTGTAATTTTTTTTTTTTTTGGGTTCATAACTAGTGATGTAAAGTGAATCCAGAAGCATAACAAGTTTCTGGGGAATTGTCTATCATCTCTTCACAGGTACTATGGTATTGTCTGCACATACAATGCTAGCCAACATGTAGTGAAGTGCGATGCAACTTGCAAGGAGGCTTTACCAAACAGGGGAGGCAAAGTGACAGGCAGTTGATGAAGCTGTTGTGCTAGAAATTCTCAGTAAAAGAAGCATTCTTTAACTTAGGCTTACATTTTCCATCTATAGGCAGATTTATGGTCATACCTTGTGAAATGTGAGGTTTTCATTCTTATGATTCTTGAGATTTCATCATAAAGATCAGCTTTTTATCTCATTCAATTTATATGCTTCTTGCATGCCCTAAGCTGAAATAATTTTGCTAGCATAAGTATTCAAGTTATTGGTGCTCCATTTAATTCTTGTGGAGTTTAATTTACCTTTTCACTGACTATTTTTCAGTTCTTCAGGAATGAAAATCAGGAGATTTCAAAGATGTCCTGACAGTGGTAGGAACATGCACATGCACCCCTCCGAAGTATTACACTGAGGTAAATTTTTTACTCCTCTTGAGCACTTTCAACTCTGTCATAGCATGATTTCGCTTTATGGCCACATGCTGCAGCTAGCCAGGGCCATGATGTATGCAATTGAATGGTGAAAAGAGCCAATAAAAAAGGGAGAATAGGAAGATAAGTGAAGAATTGCAAAAAACTTGTTGGCCCATCTTACTAGGACATGTATTTAGAGTTTGGTAAAGTACTAGGTAATTAATCATTACTTTTTCATGATAATATCAGAACTTGAATCTTGAGTTTTGAGGGATAGGTTTTTGCTGGAGATGCTGCTATTATGTAAATATATATGAGAACGCATATCAAAAATTTTGCCAAAAACTTGGACTGGATCTAATACCAGCTTATATGTAAGAAAAGAAGTTTGCTGGAATTGGGATAACAACAACTCTGTATATCAAGAGAGAGGGAGAGAAAAAAAAAATTAATGGCAAATGAAAATCATAGCTTGTATTTTGGTGCATCCTCCAAAGGTAGAAGAGAAGATTGGAGCTGGTTAATTCTAATTGTTTATCCACTATGGATGTTGTCAAGGGAAATTTTGTTTCTTATCCAGTTGCTCTGCTATATTTATTCCATATTCATGTTGGATATTTCAAGCTTTTGGAAGAAATCATTATCTATTTTGGAATTTGGTGATGTAAAGAAGCGGAGTCTACATCAAGATGGACACTTCATGCTAATGCAGAAAAGTTTTGAGTTCCAAGCTGAGGTATCTCATCTTATGAATACCATTATCAACTCTTTTTACAGTAAAAAGGATTTTTTCCCCCTTTAAGTTTGCTCCTCTCCAATGCTTTTGATGTAAGGACAATCTACATGCCAAATTTTAAGAAAAGAAGTAAATTTGTTTGATCACTCAAGATGTGGTTTTATGTTTTCTCTGCTATAATGAATACAATTTAGGCTGCAGATCACTGATAAGGAAATATTGGGGGAAGGTGAAACAAGAGATCCAAGTGAGCATTTCAATTTTTTTTTTTTTGGGTGTATACTGATGAAAGCAGTTTATTTAGCCTTTTGTTGTTATATGTATAGTTAACTTCTTGAATTATCATTTGGAAAATTAAATTATACAAATAAGCAAAAGATCATTTCATTCTGTGATAGAAGTACAGGTATCGCGAAGGAGGATATGATTAAAAGTTGGGAGCCATTGCCAACTTGGGAACTTAATATGTGCATAGTTTCAAATGGCACTGTCTGGGGTTTATTGAACTTGACCTGTCTTTCACTAGTAAAATTTGGCTCTATTTGCATTTTGTTTTTCTGGTGCAGCTTTTGTTCAGGAAATGCAAACAGTCAAGGACCATAATCTGATTGGTCAATTTGGTGTTCCCTTTTCTTATATATCTTCTAGCTGACTATGCTGAAGTCATTAGCAGGCACAATGATGACAAACCGTATGTCTATTGTAGTACTGTTCTCTCTCTCAAGAATTTGTTGTTGTTAATCTCTTTTACAATTGAATGGTTGAAAATAAAGATAAAAAATTTCAAATTTTTTATTTTCAGTGATGTTGGGAGTGCCTTTGCTACAAGCTAAAGATGTCTAAAATGAACCACTTGCCATGGAACAGAGATCCGATTACATTCCAAGATGAAGCACAGGGATAAGTGAATTGCAATTGAAGGTAAGGAGATGAGCTAATTATTGATTTGCATTATATCTCATTATTCTGATAAGTTCTCCCTTTTAATTGTATTAGTACTTAAATTTTTACAAGCCACTCCTAAATATAATGTATTTGTCAGAATCATCTATACCTGTATAGTTATAGGTGTCTTTTGAGATTATATTATTACAAAAGCATGCATCCTGAAATCATGCAAGCCATTTGCCTCCTCAAGTTCAATTTGAGTTTATATTCTGTACAGAATATACGAGTTGCATTAACAATTCAATAGATTTAACTTTTATTTTTCAGCTGTCATGTGGAAGATGGCTCTTCTTTAATTACGATCAGAAGCCTTTAAGTCATTAATCTTCTACTAACCCACCTGGACTGACTACGAAATTGGAGCACATTCTTACAATGCAAGAATGACAATTGCATCCCAACTGTTCTGATGCACGTAGAAGTTATGTTTGAAGCATTTTTGAGTTATGTAATGTACTGTAGTCACCTACGAACACTTACCTTCACACGTGTTTTTCTTAAACAACTCTCAATTCTTTCTTAATCGCTGGTACGTATTCAATTTTGATGTTCATACTCAAACTTTACTACAAATATTCGAGCGTTAGAAGAAAAAGAGTAGTTTGTCATCCTTTGTGTTCATACAGTTCCAATGTCTGAATTGTGTGACTAGGTGAAATTGTACATTGTTTATTGAAAAGATGGCTTCTGTAACAGTAAACACATCTGTTCCTAAAACTGTTATCTATGTTTTCTTGGGATTACAGTCTTGGGTTCTAATTTAATCTCGTTTTCTCCACAACTTCCAGAGCTGGTGCAGAGGTATTCTGAATATATCAATCTCATCATTTATTTGCAGGCAAGAAAACAAGTAAATGTTCAAGTTCCTGCTACGAGAATGGTTCTAGTGGTGAAGATGAGAAGAGTACATGGAATTTGACCTCCTGCAGTTATACCCTATGTTATAGCTGTTTCAAGTTTCCTACAAATTATCTGTTCTAAGGTACTATTTTGTATGCCCCTTTTTCAATTGGCTTACAGCTTTTGGTGGCATTTTTTCTGACTTCATGACATGAATGAGCATTATAATTAACTTTCCACTTGGCTTGACTTTGACTCTAATGCAAGAGATTATATTTTACTCCTATTTTGTCAAATTTTGCTGTGAGAAATTGTTCCTCAATAGTTTTTTGTTTTTGGTTCTTAGTTGTTTATTTTGATAATTGTTAATAAGGATTGGTGAAGTTCGTGCTGGTTACTGTGTACTGGATCAGCTAAGCGAATAACAAACAAATCTATTAGAAGCTTTGTTAAGGATAGAGTCTACATTTCTCATAACTCCATGGACAAGTAGATGAGGTTTCTAAAGCACTCAGCAGTTTCTGAATAACATATATATTAGCACGGGCACCAGGTGCTCGCACTTTGTTTTGGGGGTTCCTTTTCTTTCTTTCTTTTTTTTTTTTTTTTTTGGTTTTGGTTTCTTTGAGGGGGTTTTGGGGAGGAGGCTTTGATTACTATTCGGTCTAAATAAATAACTGGTACTAGTTGCGGTGATTTGTAGTCGACTGATACAACCATGTTATTGGTTCAGTTTCTGTCTGAACCATTATGTAATAGAATCCAGATGGTTTTTCCGCATTTTGACTTCTTCTGTGGAAGAGTGAAATCTGGAATTCTTTGCTTGTTAAATTCATTCCTTTTGTTATTTTGAAGGTAATGCCCCCAGATTTCCTTTCTACCTGTTCCCCTGTGTGGCTTTTGTGCTGTCTGGAGGCTGAAGATCTGGAGGATTTTGATGACTCCTGTGTACTTAATACATGTGTATATATATGTGTGTGTGTAACTAAATTATTCACTGTCCAATGGTTTTGAAATTTTCTCCTCCCTGGGTGAGAACTAATAAAAAGAGGATTTGTATCATGGTACAAGATCGTGACATGAATGAGCAAATATTATTGGTCTTTTAGACGGAGTATTGCGACTATCAGGGATTTTGATTGAAAGCCTGCCATCTTCTTTCTGCAAAGTCTACAACGACACGATGTCCAGTGCTAGTTATTATATCTCTTTTATTTTATTTTTATTTTTATTTTTATTTTTATTTTTTTCAAAGTTCTCTGTTCAACTTGAACTTTATCTGGCTGTGTGGTACTTCCTTGAACCTTTTGCTTGTTTGGAATAATTACGAGTGTGTGCTTGCAAAAAGAATATAGTATGAGTAAATAACTGACGGTGTGTACACTATTTCTGTTGAATCCAGAACAGGCGCGTTGCTAATTTCTCTTCTATCGTTTATTCATGTGTTTTGGCTTTAATTAAATAAATAAATAAATAAACGTGAACGTCCATATCAAAGTCGAATTGGCATTAGCCAATAATAAAATAAATAAATAAATAGACGTGAACGTCCAAGTCATGTCGAAATCAAATTGGCGTTAGTCAACACTTCTCGACTCTGCAATTTTAGTCCCTCGAGTTTGTTGCTTCACTCAATATGGCCTAATAGTTTTCAGATGGTTGTATTTTTATTTTCGTTTTTCACATGAAATTAAATGAGAGTTGACACTAAATATATGATAAATATGTTTCAAGAATCCAAAAAAGCACTTTATCTTTCAGCCTAAACAGAGCCCGTTTGTTAAATTAATTACAATTGAATAATACTACAAAGAAAATAAATAGCGGGTTAATTACATCCACCTCCCTTGTCCTCTGGCCAAAGTTCAAGCAGATACCCTGAGACATGAAAAATAACAATCGACTCCTTTTGACGTGACAATTGCTAAATGCTGTTAAAATTCTACGTTTCTGGACAAACACCCCTTAAAGGAGAAGAAAGATTCATCCTCGGACTCCTCCCTCACCTCTTCTTTTATGTTTTTTCCTATTGCAAGGTTTCGGCATCAAACTTTGCCACCACGGATGCCTCAATATCACACCTTCACTACTCCTATGAGCCTTTGCAAGTGATTTTTGTCTGAAAAGTAGGTAATTCAATCTGGTTTTAGGCCCATCATAGTTTTAGATCAATGTAGAAGCAAGGATAATCGTGGGTTTTCGGGACCTGAAGTGGGGCATGAAAGATGTTGTTTGTGACTCGATCAACATGGAGGGTTAAAAAAAAAAAATGAGAAGGATTGAAAAGATTTTGGATTTTGGGTTGTTTTTCTATTTTACCCTTTTCCTTTTTTCTTTTGGTAAAGATGTAGAGGGGTAACCTTGGACTTGTGAATAGTCTTTGCTTGGCTGGGGATCACATGGATGTTAATAAAGTAACGGGAAGGGCTCATTTGTTAGATTTATGTTTAGTCAGAGGAAAAACCTAAGGGGGTGTACTTTTACTTAGGCTATAGCACAAGAGAGATAAATGTAATTAACCCATAAATAGACAGCTCACTGGAAGAAGTGGAGGATTTGATTTTGAATATGTATTTATTCTAACTACTATTAAACAAACTCTTGCATGACTTGTAGACATATCCATTTTTCCTTCCCTTTTATATTGTAATTAAGATCTTACATTCCAATAGTGAAGTTTTAGTAATCGTTTATAATTTTATGTAACAGTTCAACTAATTCTATAATCTATGTCATTTGAAACTTAATTGATGACATATTGCAATACTAAAAATGCACAAATTATATTTAGATATGATCATCTTACTTGACATATAGTATATGCTGTTCATATGATAGAACTCATTACCGCTGAATCACTCACAATGAAAAACAGTAAATACAGTCCGTTTGGATTAGTTGTTTTTGGAGTTGTATTTCAAAAACAGTACTGTAGCATTACTGTAGCGAAAAACAATTACTGTAGCTGCATTTCAAAAACTATTGTAGTTATCTTTCAAAAACTTTTTAGCATGTGTTTGTTTTGTGGTATTTTTAAAAGTAAAAAATTATTTGGGTCAGTTTTAGGAAGCATTTAAAAATTAAAAATTTATTTGAGATAATTTTTTAGGGCATTTTTAAAATTAAAAATTAATTTTAGGTATTTTTTGGGGATTTTCAAAATTAAAAATTTATTTGGGGTAATTTTTTGAGGTATTTTTAAAATTAAAAATTTATTTGAAGTAATTTTTTGGGGTATTTTTAAAATTAAAATTTATTTGATGGGTGGTGGTGCTGGTGGGTTAATTTGAAAAAAAAAATCCCAAATAAATTATTCTAAAAATACCCCAAATAAATTTTTAATTTTAAAAATGCCCCAAAAAATTACCCAAATAAATTTCTAATTTTAAAATGCCTCAAAAAATACCTCAAATAAATTTGGAATTTTAAAAATGCCCAAAAAATTGCCCAAAATAAAATTTTAATTTTATGCCCCAAAAAATTACCCAAATAAATTTTAATTTTAAAATGCCCCAAAAAATACCTCAAATAAATTTGGAATTTTAAAAATGCCCAAAATAAAATTTTAATTTTATGCCCCAAAAAATTACCCAAATAAATTTTTAATTTTAAAAATTCCACAAAAAATTACCCCAATAAAATTTTTTGTTTTAAAAATACCCCAAAAACTTAACCAAAATAAATTTTTAATTTTGAAAATACCCCAAAAATACCCAAATAAATTTTTAATTTTGAAAAATACCCCAAATAAATTTTAAATTTTGAAAATACCCCAAAAAATTACCCCAAATAAATTTTAAATTTTAAAAATGCCTTAAAAATACCCCAAATAAATTTTTAATTTTAAAAGTGTCCAAAAAATACCTCAAATAGATTTTTAATTTTAAAAGTGCCCAAAAAATACCCCAAATAAATTTTTTATTTTGAAAATGCCCCAAAAAATTACCCTAAATAAAATTTTATTTTTAGAAATGTCCCAAAAAATACCCTAAGTAAATTTTTAATTTTAAAAATACCCCAAAAAATTATCCCAAATAAATTTTTAATTTTAAAAATGCCTCAAAAAGTACCCTAAAAATTTACTTTAAATAATTTTTAATTTTGAAAATACCCAAAAATACTGCAAATAAATTTTTAATTTTGATGAGAGGAGGAGGGAGGGAGGGAGGGAGGAGGAGGGGAGGGAGGAGAGGGAGGAGAGAGGGAAGGGAGAGGAAGGAGAGGGAAGGAGGAGTGGTGGTGGTGGGTTGTGGTGGGTCAGGAAGAAGAATGGATAATTTTTTTATTTTGTATGTATAAGTTGTTTTGAAATACTTGTTTGGATTGGTGTTTTGGGATTGTTTTGTTGGTGTATTAAAAGTTTTTCAAAAATAGGGGTAAAAACAGTGAATCCAAACAAAGCCGATATTATGCCAAATTTGAGACAGTGAAATTAAGCATACAAAAGCATTCATTATGAGTATGCAAAATAGATGAAAAATATGATAAATTAGTTACATGAATAAACGGAATAAGTAAAAGAAAAATATTAGCTTTCTCGAGTTTTTGTAAAAAAAAAAAAATTATTAGCTTTCTCGAGTTTTTGTTTATTATATTCCTAATACACATCCAATGCAAGTTCAATCTAATTCACATCTTATTTCATCATAAAGTCCTAACTATCATTATTTGAAACTTAAGGAACTATAAGGATTCTAATTTTAGACATTCAGTGACCTTGGGTAACAAAAATTTGTTTTTGACAACTAGATGTTAAAGTTTGTCAATTATCTTAAAATCTGCCTAAAGTAAAAAACTGTGGGGACTCGAGTTTGTGAAATGACTTGACAGGTATAGGATGACTGGATAAATGAGAATTGAAAGGCCAAAGTGAAACACCACTATTTTCAATGTTATTTTACTTATTCCATGAATCAAAGGCGGGGCTCTGCCCTTTCATTTGGATCCAAGGCTTCCCTCGACAGGCCGATCCAGGTGGAAGACATTATTAGGTTTAGCTGGGGCGGCACATCTGTTAAAAAATAAAGTAGGTGTCCTAAGATGAGTTCAATAAGAGTAGAAATATCATATGAAACAGAAGGGTAAAAGCACATTTGATTTTGATTTTCAGTACAATTACAAACAGTGAAAGCGCGGCCTAATGATCTTTTAGACTTTTGGAATTTGAAATCAGAGGTGTCAGAAAAGTTATTACATGAATAACTAACTTGTAGCAATCAAGCCTTCATAGCAACATTGCCATGAAAATATGAAATATTATGAACAAATTTAATATGAATGGGAGTCAAAACTATATTTCTCTCTTTTTCTTTTTGGAGACAATGTCGCGGGAAATGGACTAAGGACTTTTCCAACCAGTAAGATTTATTTTTAAAAAAATTAAATAGAAATGGTAATACTTGGTTGTAAACGTGTAAGATACTACTGGGACTGAAGATCGTATAGATATTTCCTTGTCAATTGAAATATAAATTAACTTGCTGGACTTACATGTCAAACCAAAGTGCTGTCTTTTCATACACGAATTTGCACGATACTAAGTGGTTAACGGCAGCTTGCCCATATTTCGTGATATACTATATCTGCCTAGCGAAATTTTATATAAAATGAAAAGGGAAGTTTTCCAGGTAACTGATAAATGAAAATGAATATTGTTGGTATCCTTAGCTTATATTGTCTCAAAAATAGAAATAGCATCATCCATATCTTCAACTAAACAAATTTATTCGAGAAAATAGTGACACCAATTCATCAAGAAACAACCATATTTCTATTGTTTAACGGGAAGAATTAATGTACTTATTATTATTATTATTATTATTATTATTATTATTATTATTATTTTATCCTTCCACCTCTATCCACACCCAACTACTACCAGGCACAGGAAGAATTAATGTTCTCGATTTCGATAAACAGATCATTTTAACGTATTCTTGAATGGAATGAATTCCATGCAATCAACCGTTTGGATTATCTGTTTTTTGACATATTTTTGAAAAACTGTTTTTCACACCCCAAATGCTACAGTAATACACCAACAAAAAACAAACCAATCCAAACAAATATTTCAAAAACAACTTATACATACAAAAATAAAGAAAATTACCCCCTCTTCTTCCATCCCAACCCACCACCACCTTCTCCTCCCCCTCCCCCAATCCCCCCTCCACCTTCCCTCTCTCTCAAATAAATTATCTCAAAAAATATTTCAAATAAATTTTTAATTTTAAAAATAATCCAAAAATACCCCAAATAAATTTTTAATTTTAAAAATACCCCCAAAAAATTATTACAAAAATACTCTCAAAAACACCCCAAAACAGCTACAGTAATTATGTTTCATATTCCAAATGCTACGGCAGTGTTTTTGAAAAACATCCCCAAAAAACAATTAGTTCAAACGGAACCACAACATGGCATAAAGACATGGTTTCAAGGAGGCAACTGGTTAAACAGGCATAAAAGATCGGAAACTTGTTAAACAGGCATAAAATATACTTACAAAATTCACAAGGGCCAATTTCCAACTTCTTCGAAATCTTTACCAGAAAAGTCGAAGGTTTCCAGTTGTTCCTGCCTAGGGAAGATAAGAGCAAGAATAAAATCAACTGCAGCATCATGGAACTCAGAGCTCGAAACTGGGTTGGCTCTGAATTGCAGATTCTTTTGTATCCGTCCACTAACATAATTTCAGCACGAGGCTAAAGACTTGTACACATATCCTGTATCGGAATTGTTGATCCATTGCAAAGCTAGAATAGGAATCCAAATTTTATCGGCATTCCTGCACTTCACCACATCTCCCAATTCACTCTTTAGTGCCCCCAGTAGATCCCACTGCAGAAACATCAATTATGGTGTGCTACATCAAATTTATATCTAGTAATATTTATAATTGAACAAAGAGCCCTCAAAGTCGGATTTTGTTTGTGCCGCAATAAGACCTGTGATTACGGATGTCCCTGTCTGTAGTAGCCAAGGACCGTATAGTCTGTTTGCAAGAATCCAAGTATAAGCAAAAGAATTGCAGGAGTTATGCTAATGAAGCTGATAAGCCTTTTGCATTTCCACCAGAGCCGCGGGGGATATTCTTTGATTTCTCTCCTGACATTACAAAGATGTTCACACGATGCCGTGCCATCAAAACTGCTCAGACATAACAGCAAGCCCTCTGCTCTTCCTTGAATGATGCCTTGGGAGGAAAGTACTGCAAAATCTTGTGGTGAGCGAATCAACTCACTTAAAAGCTTAAGGAAGGAGCTTGATTCAGGTTCAATCCCCCGGGCGCCTTGAACAATTTCATACTTGCGAATAGATTCCACCACCAGCTCTGTGTACCTGTCAACCTTGACAATAGGCAGGTTAAGAACAGCACTAAAGAAACCAAACTTGTATTGAATTCCCCTACTTCCCAGGTCTTTGTCTAGTGCTCGAAATGCAATGCCTCGTTCACACAATTCCATGGCAGAAGGTATATCCTCAGTTTCATGACATACATCATTGCCTACTATAGGAATAACTACATCTGAGCCACTTTTTGTTCCAGGCATAAGTCTCTGGAGGCAATGTATCAGATCAACTGGTTTTTGGCCCAGCTCTGTCATGAGTAACTCATAGATGGCTCTTTTTGCCAATTCCAGTGGTTGTTTCCATTCATTGTTTGTTTTTAGTTCCTGAAAGAACCTCAGTTTCATCAACTGCTCGAGCACTATAAATGGCATCTGGTTCCCGACAAAGAACATGGAACTAAGCCACATGTCCATGTTTTCTCTTACACATCCTATGCCAAAGATAGGATGTCTATCTGGAAACTTAAGTTCGATGCCAAGTGAACCCACTCCAAGAATAGAGAACGCAACCAGGAGAAAAAAACAACCATCCACTGCCATCAATACTAGAAAATTGACTTGGTCCATATTCTGCAAAGCTTCCTCAGCATAAGTAGCTCTTGCTTCGTCTTGAATGCCTTCTAATGTACTCAAAAGGTCTGCAAGAGTGCATTCCGACTTCTTCAGTAGGAAATCCAAAGCTAGCCTCTTCACATCCTGTCTGAAGTCCAGCTCTTCTGTAAGATAATTGGGGCCAAATACCCAACGGTTTCTAAATTGGCCACTGTGATATTCTGCCCAGTAGATGCATATCTGGCGCGGAGTGTCATATGTTGGGCCAACTATATTTTGCATTAGGATCCTAGAAACTCAGCTCCCACCTGGTATTATATTCAAACAAGCATACACGTCCTGTCCACTGTATACAGGTATATATCAGGTTTAACTGTATGACCTAGTTATTTGCATTCATATAACAAAAAATTTATTGATTGCATATCACAGTAAACCGAATGTATTTGTTATCTGACTACATACATTATAAGTACATGTAGTACTGCAATTGTTGAGACGGTATTGGAGATGATAAGGTGATCAAAGGTACCAGATGCAAATAAAGCAAAGACACACCAGAAGATATCTAATGTAGTTATTATGCATCTTCCTCCCCACTGAAATGGAAAACTCAGTCATTAAAAAATTTTAATTTGAACTTTCCAAGATGGGCAAATATGTCAATTTAGCACCTCATAGTGAACATATTCTGTTTAGCAATCCAAATTCAACCAAATAACCAAAGCTTAATAACGCATTCTTCTTGAATTTGGTTCAAATTTGGAAGGTAAAAGCCAACAAAACAACTTGAAAATTAAAAAAGAAATGCTCGCAGCATCTATACATACCCCACGAAGTTCATATTCACATTCTATCAGTGCAGTCGAACAGGCACCAAAATATTATAAGTACATCTAGGGCCCATATTAACAAACACAGGCATCCTCCATTACTCCGTAAGAGGTACCTAGACAGACCCATGCATAATGGCACATGCTTACAGCCTTGGACACTTGTCCACACATGGACCAACAAATCAATAAAGCCCAGAGCTATATCTGTATACAAATATCACCGAACGCATTGTACCTTGTCATATTTATACCTAGTCAAACCAAAGTACATGAAAGCATTATCAGATGTCCCCTAAGAGAACTAATTGAACCAAATATTTTAAATGTGATTTGGCGTTCCAATGAGACTAAAATCGTTCTTGATCTTAAATTGATTATTAATAGGCTATTAATGTGTCTCACGTTGTCATGACCATGCTCATGTTAAATGTATCAAAACCAATATATCACATATTTGACTTTTGTGTTGTGGTTGTAAAATTATATATGAAACATCCAAAACTGTAAAACATGAGTCTTTTCAAGAAGTCACGTTCTCTAATCTCAATAAGTATTGCTTATATTAAGTCTTGAATGCATCATTTTCTCATTAACAATAGGGAAAAAAATAATTTTTTTTAAAGAAACAAAGAACAAAGAATGTTAGAGAAAAAAGAAAAATAAGAACGGGCAAAACCATATGAGAGGAGAGCAGTACAACCTAGAATATGTTCAAAAAAAAAAATAGTCTAAAGCAACGGTAAACTTGTAGAAGAGTTTAAAATTCACATAGAAAAGTTTGATCACAGTGAAGGAACAAAAAATATGCTACCATTGATCTAAGGGCAAGTATTTGTCAATTTGAGAAAGGTAGAATGAAGGCAAGATGCCAAAAATTAAAAGATTACAGCGGCCGTATGTGTGGATTTATGAGTTTAATTTTGTAATTCTAATTCTTAAACTTTAAATGCAGGAAGGAAACTAACAATTTATTGGTGTAAATTTAGGCGGAAACCAAGTTTTTTTTTTTTTTTAAACTTCAGTATAAATTCTGGAGAAAATTCAAGAAATAAAAGGGCCTATATAATTTTCATTCCAGTTAAAACCATGTTGTTTGCTACAGGTTTCATATTAACATATTAACCCATAAATTTTAATGGTTTAATTGTGTCAACCCACCAGCTCACCTGTTACGCAACATTTCATTTGCACGTCATGTTCTCATCAAAACATTTATGATGCAAAATTTTTTACCTTATGTTTCAGTAAGACTTTTTCTTTTTTATCATGTTCATCTTGTTTTTGTGTGTCGGGTCCAAAATTGTCACCCCTAATTATTATCCAAGCCAAACTTAAGGGGGTTTATATCAGGTCAGTTCAATCAGACTTGAGTACATACTGGTCCATTAGCCAGATCTGCTAAGAAAGCTCGTCTAGATAGGCTCAAGAAATTTGTGAGCTATAATCAAACTGCTTCTACCAGATTTTTGGCTTAATTGGTCAACACTCAACAGTTAAGGTGGTTTAGATAAATTGGGTAAGGAGAGAGGCAAAAAATGATTTTTGTGCACCCTTTTCTGGAAGAAGTAATATGTTTTGAACGGATTGTGGGCCATTATTCAACTAATGTATACAACTCTTTAACAATGATGTAGTCACTATTCACATTTATCTGCACATGTTAGTTACATAGCATTGCTTAGCCTTATAGTTCCAAATTTTAGATTGTTAGCCAAATGTTGGCCATATAATGTTTCCAGCACCTTATCCTTGAATAACCCATCCTATGAATTCAAATTACTGTTTTCTTTTTCCAAGAGAAGAAGAAATTGTATTGATTTACTCTTTTCATTGGAAATTCTTTCTTTGTAATTAAATTGACTCACTTAATTGTCTACGTACTCAAAATAAGTTATCATTAATACCAAAATCAATTAAATACAACAACCAATTGAAAACATGCCAACATATTTGTTTTTTTTTGGGTTGGGGGGGGGGGGACCTATTCAAACACTGTCACGACAATATATCATCCAAATTATTTTTTTGAATCATCCCGAAATCGAACAAAGCGAGTATGCTTTCTTCCTTTTTTTTTTTTTTTTTTTTTTTATACATATAAGCAAGTATGATTTCAACACAAAACATGCTTAAATTTCTTTGGTGGAGCCATTACTCCAAAAAAAAAATATTCAAGGAACAATAAATGATGAAGTAAAAGAAGAATTGAGGAGAAACCATTGCTTATTGATGAGTTATTATGATAAACGTCAAACAGCAACGAACAATTAATATTGAAGCAGAAAAGCATAGGTGTATCACCTGATTCTAATGTCCAAGATTAGTAATCAACCGATCTTTTGCTGTGGCATAGGCACGTGCATTTGGAAAAGAATGTAAACGTCATTTTATCCTCATAGCTACAGTAGCTGTCATCACCAGAACAAATTACAGCAAAAAGTTCAGATGGTGCAATAATACTCCAAATTGAACTGCAAATTTTCACCCAAAAAAACAAAAATTACAAATGACTTTGCAAGTTACAGGGGAAATAATCACCAACTCATATAAACTAAGAATGAAAGTTTGGCTTACTGGATCAGCGTGACCGTCACCGTTCCGGGGACAACCACCAAAGGCAACCGTAGCGGGAAGAGGGTCAATAGCTATAAGAGTAATCAACCTAGCCACTCATATTGATTGCAAGGAAATGTAAGTCGAAAAAGCTAGCGCTAACCCTTTAAAACGAAATCACTATCATAGAGGAGGTTTAGATCAGTTTGAGATTTTCCGACCAAAACCCAGAAAGGCAGCCATGTCCTCCTCCCTACTTCTACCAACTAACAAATACTACCAAATTTGTTTCCCTTCAACAAGTAGTAGACTAATAAACCCGGGGTACCAGAGGGGAGATCAGCCACGGTGGAAAGAGAGGGAGCTCTGGTGGTGGGTACTGTGATTTGCGACACTCGTCTCTTGTCTCGGTGGCCAGCCGTGGGAGGAATAGTAGGAGGAAATAATAAGTAAATAACCAGGATGTTTCGATCAAATTTTATCGACTTTTCCGAACTCACGGTTTATCTTGAGCTCCTGTCGACTTCTTTGCATCTTCCCTGAATATTATACTTGGCTCTTCAAGAAGTACAAACAACTACGCTTCTCCCCCGTTCGACTGTGAATACAAGTTGGTTCAATTAATAATAATAGCTACTTTCTTATACAAAATCATGTGTTTAAATTTTACTATAAATGTGACAACTGTACTGATGAATAAATCAATGTAGATACCTCTCCAAGAACAATCTATAAGCACCTCAGCGGTAGTAACAGGAGTCAATTTATTCAAACTTTTTCTTTACTGAAAAAAGAAGAGAACGCTAAATCCATCCAAATTTTTTCATTATAAAAAAAGAAGAGGAAAAAAAGAGGGACAAGACAGCTTTGCCTTTTTTCATTACTTCAACAAAAAAATTGCCTTTACTCATCAAAACTTCTGGGATGAGGTAGGAAGGGCTTGGAAAGCTCCAGGAAATTTACTGGATAAAATAAATGTTTTCAAAGAGAAAATTAGCGTATGGAATAAGGAAGTTTTTGGTAGCGTTTTTAGGAGAAAAAGAAGGTGCCTTGCACGGTTGGAGGGAGTACAAAAAATACTCTCCCTAGGCCCTAATAGAGCTATGGAGAAGTTGGAAAACAAATTGATTTTGGAATATAATTGCATTCCGGAACAGGAAGAATTGTTTTGGTTCCAGAGAGTAAGGGTGGAGTGGCTAAGGAATGGAGAGAGAAATACCAGATATTTCCACACCACGACTATCATTAGAAGAAGGAGAAACAATGTGAAGTGTCTGCGAAATGAAGAGGGCGAATGGCAATCTAATCCAGCAATTCTCAAGCAAATGGCTACAACCATCTTTGAGGATCTGTATGCAGGGAATGATCAATTTATTGTGAAAAGTGTCTGCACCAAGGTATTCCCTAAAATTGATCAGAATGTTTTGAATGGTTTGACTAGAATGGCCTCACCGAAGGATGTTAGAGATGCCATATTTGACATGGGAGAGTACAAGGCACCTGGGCTGGACGGCATTCACGCTAGCCTTTTTCAGAAAGGGTGGAGCATTTTGGGCAGTTCAGTGGTGGAGTTTATTCAACAGGTGTTTAGAGAGAAAATAGTTCCACCAAGTATAAATGGTACGGTGATCTCACTTATACCGAAAGTGACATTCCCAGGGAATCTTGCCCAATTTCGGTCCATTTCCCTTTGCAATGTAATTTATAAAGTAATCTCCAAGATTTTGGTTCAGCGGATTAGGCCAATAACAAGAGAGTTGGTTGGTGCCACTCAATCGAGCTTCATCCTGGTGACACGGTCCGCTAGCGGTCGTGCCTACCCGTGTGCGCGACCATGCCCATTCGTCGCACGGTCGGCACCAAGACATGCACTACTATATAAGAGGTATAAGGAAAAAATTGCAACTGGTAGTTAAAATGCACATTTTGGTGACTTATGAGAATAAGGCCATATAGGTCATAGTGCATGTTTAGAGGTTATTGTAGAGTGTTGGTAAGTGTGTTTTAGTGTGTAGAAGTGTGTGGATAAGTTTAGAGGTTGCCGGAGGTTTCTAGACCATTCTAGAACAATTGTGAAGCTTGTAGCAAGTAGGAAGAGTTGTAGAGAAATCTAGAAGTTGTGCAACTTGCACAAGTTGTTTAGGAAAGTTCTAGAATCATATGGCTTGCCTATAAATAGGCCAAGCCCCTTCATTTGTAACCACCCAAGTGTAAACCAATGTTCAAGCAATATAAGCTATTGTTGTAAAAGAGCTTTCTTTCCTTCTTCTTCTCCCCAAAACGTTTTTCTTTCCATAGCTTCCGCTAAATCGTGCAATAGAAGTTAAAGGCTGAACTAGCGACCATTTCTTGTTTAAGTCTCGAACATCGCTAGTGCCACACGACATGTGTGCTTATAGATCGATAGGCAGCCCATGACACTGGGAAGGTTAACAACTGATAACATTGTGATTGTTCAAGAAGTGATACACTCCTCTAAGAGGCTATAAGGGAAGAAAGGTATGATGGTGATAAAGGTCGATCTAGAAAAAGCCTATGACAGAGTGGATTGGGGTTTTCTCGAGGAAACACTTCAGATGATTGGTCTGGACGAAAGCAACATGCAAATGATTATGAGTTGTGTAAGAGTGCCCCAAACTGAGATCCTGTGGTATGGGGAGAAGACTAATCCTATTCTTCCTAAACGTGGGTTGAGGCAAGGAGATCCACTTTCTCCATATCTTTTTGTTCTTTGCATCGAAAGGCTAAGCCATCTAATTGAGGAAGTAGTGGAGGACGGCAGATGGAAACCCATAAAAGCTTCACGTTCAGGTCCAAAGATTTCGCACTTGTTGTTTGCGGATGATCTAATCCTATTTGCTGAGGCGTCGTCCCGTCAAGCAAAGGTAATAGAAGATGTTATGAGGAAGTTTTGTAGTATGTCGGGCCAGAAAGTGAGCATCAGTAAATCAAAATTGTATTGCTCTCCGAATGTACCTATGAGGAGAATCAAGAGGATTAGTAGAATTACAGGAGTGCAGTGGACGAAAGATTTGGGGAAATACCTTGGGATACCGATTTTTCACAAAAGAGCTAATCAGGAAACCTTCTCAAATCTGCTGGATAGAGTGCATCAAAAGCTGTCGGGTTGGAAGGCTAAGTGCATGTCCTATGCTGCTAGAGTTGTGCTAGTGAGATCAGTTTTATCTGCTCTTCCCAACTATGTTATGCAATCTACTATTTTACCTGCCTCGGTGATAAAGGAAATGGAAGGTTGTATCAGGATTTTTTTGTGGGGAGACAAGGATAATAAGGCTAAAATCCATCATCTGGCTTGGGGAGTTGTTACGAAACCCAAAGATGCTGGAGGATTGGGGATTCGTAGGCTAAAGAATATGAACCGAGCCTTACTAGCCAAACTGAATTGGAGATTACAAAATGATCGAGATGCTCTGTGGGCACAGGTGATTAGATGCAAGTACGCCCAGAAAGTATCCAGCAACCAACAAAGTTTCGTCTTCCGGCAGGGAGCGTCTAACATCTGGAAAGGGATATGTGAAGGGCAACTAATTACTAGTAAGGGGACAAGATGGAGAGTGGGTAATGGGGAGACGATAAGGTTCTGGGAAGATATTTGGTTGGAAGATGTTCCTTTGAGGGATAAGGTTTTGGGTCTACTATCTAAAAATGAAGTGGGGAAGCGAGTGAAGGATTATTGGAAAGACGCGAATAGTGGGATGTTGATTTGTTGGAAAACTGGCTGCCACAAGAGAGTCTGATGAAGCTCCAATCAGTTTGTGTGGTGTCCGGAAATAATCCGGATAAAATCTGCTGGATTCCAGAAGTAAGCGGGCAGTTTTCAACGAGTACAGCCTATAACTTAGTCTGTGATGATGGTGTACAGAGTGCTATGGAGAGAAAAAGATGGAGGAAAATCTGGAAGCAGAAAGGGCCGGGGCGCTGGCAATTCTTCCTATGGCTCATACGGCATGGGAGGCTACTTACAAATGAAGAAAAGAGAAGACGGCACCTTCAATCGGAAGGCAAGTGTAGCATCCGTGGGTATCGTACAGAGGATACACTGCATGTGATCAGAGATTGTGGCTGGATTAGGGATATCTGGAAGAAATTAGTGGATGCATCAGTATGGGAGAAGTTTATCTCTTTGCCGCTGATTGAATGTATTGACTGGAATGTGGATGGGAAAGATATAGGGAAGACTGAGAATGTCTGCTGGCAGATTGTGTTTCAGCAGCTGATATATTTTGCTTGGACAGCTCGGAATGAATTTTGTTTTGAGGGCAAACAGTACAAACTGAACATAACAGCTAGGAAATGCACGGAACTAGCTAAGCAAGCCTAGGAGGCTCTTCAGAAAGGAATCAATGGTAGGAGGTCTGAATGGATACTTATCAATTGGACAAAGCCTCAAAGAGGCTGGGTGAAAGTCAATGTGGATGACGCGTCTGTGGTACCATCTGGAATTGCTGGAGCTGGTGGAGTTTTGAGAGATAAGCAAGGAAAATGGCTGAAAGGCTTTACGGCAAACCTGGGGTTCGCGAGCAATAACGTAGCTGAGCTCTGGAGTCTGGTGTATGGGTTAGATCTGGCATGGGATGAAGGTTTCAGAAGGGTGGTGGTGGAAACGGATTCTTTAATCAGCACACTGTTATTGGAGAAAGAAGACACAAATAGTCCCTATGCAAATCTGATATTGAGAGTGAAACAGAGTCTCAATAGAGACTGGGATTGTCACATTGTGCATCAGTGGAGAGAGGGGAACAGGGTGGCAGATGAGCTTGCGAAGATGCGATTAACAAGAATGCCAGGCTTTCTAGTGATGCGATTTCCCCGGACAGTGTCAGACGAATTCTATATGAGGACTTGATTAGAGTTGCTACTCCCAGATTTGTTAGTCTTTAACGGGTTTGCAACCTTCCTTTTGTACCAAAAAAAAAAAAAAAAGAAAAAAATTGCCATCGGGTAATAAATGTCTTCGCAGGGACAAACACGGGGATAGGGCACGGAGTGAGGGGAGTGCCAGCCGCCCCCTAAAAGTCTTTAAAATCTTAAAATTCTCCCCTATAATTTTAGCTGTCAACTAAAATTAATATTATTTTGACCCCTATAATATAATTATCAGTTGTTCTTTTCAATTTGTTTAATTTCTTTTGATGAAGTGCTCTATACAAAACTAGCAATTAGTTTTTTTATAAACCGTACTATTAGTATGTACTTTACCATAGAATAATGATTACAAAAACACATTAACTTTTCTTTTAACAAAATTTCTTATGACAAATTGACTCTTTGTTTCTTTAATTATTACAATTTCAAAATATCAACTAAAGTAACAGTATACTCATTATATTAGATATCATACAAATTTGAAAAATTTTCAATCATGGTTTTAAGTGCCTCAAATTGATTGCAATTAAAATGTTATAGAGTCTAATTTTCATACTTTTCTATACTTTGTCTTTATTCTTAGAAATTTCTTATACCTAATTATAGTTTAGTGAACTTTAATTTTATAATTAGTATACATTATTTGCTATAAAATCTTTTTGCTATAATTATTTTGATGATTCCCGTTCCAAACTAAAATCTTGGTTCTGTCATTGTGTACTTGTAGTAGTTTAACGATCATATGAATTTTCTAATAAAGCCATAATATCATTTTTTTAACCACAAATTAATAGGGGTATAAACAAGTTTAATTAAATTGAACACCGTAGTGTTCAAACTTATTTAATTATTTTAACAAATTTGAAATTTCGTTCGAGTTTGGTTTGTTTACTTATTAAATCGAACTTGAACGAGTTCTTTATCGAATTTGAATGTTGTCGAACATAAAATGTTGTTCAACTTTGATTTGACTAGTTAGTGAATCAAGTTTGAACGAGCACGTATCAAGTCGTACTCGATTCGAATATCAAATAATTTAGTTCATTTTTCAATCCTGGAAAGAGTAAAAAATCACGAATATCGTCATATTATATTATATAGAGATTTTCACCCTAATTTGTTGCTCATTTTTTTCTTAATTGCTGCTCTATGATATTCAATAAATCTATTGCGATGAATTAGGAATGTGACTAAAATCAATTATGTAAATCATATGCTTGCTATTTTAGAAGATATTAGTAAATGGGAAAGAAAGAACTAGAGTTAAGAAAGAAACTATAAACATATTTTTATGAAATTTATTTACCTTATATGTTCATAAATATATCGAGTAGAACAATGTAAAAATCGTAACTGGTTCATTAATATTTTCGAGTTTGAAATCATGTTTAGCCTTGAATTAATGCCTAAATAAACAATGTTAAATGAGTCTGACTCGAACTGAGTACCAAGTTGTTTGATTCAATTTACAACCCTACGAACTAAATCCTCTTCTTTCTGGACCCCTAAATAATCTCCAACTCTCCAAACCCCAAAATAGTCATAGCCACCAAAATTAGCACTTCGCCAAACTCTATAGCCCATCTATCTACCTCATCTCCTCCTTCCTTCTTCGCCAATTGCAATCTTCACATATTTCTCATCTCGCTTTAGTTCATATTCAGTTAACTTGTATGTAGGCGTTAAGAGAATTGGTGCGAAATGTGTTATCACCACTTAGGTTACAGTACAATTAGTGCTTTTTACATAATTTTCCTGACTTTTTACTTTAAGGTTATTGCAAGAACGAGGGAATAAATTAATAGTATTTATTTTGACACCTATCTTTATGGAAACAGGTAAGCGTGATTACTAAAACCTAAGAGGACTGAGTGCGTTTGGTATAAACCTTAGATGAGATCTATGAAGTTCCCTGCCTCTTTTCTATTTTGTATATATTTGTTTGTTTATTTATTTATTTATTTTGTCTTTTGTCTTTTGTCTTTTCAGCATGCCACCCTTCTCTCCGCGACATGCTAGCACTTTTTGGCCAATGAGTATCTTGATCCATTTTTTGGACGTATAAGTCGATTTGGTTTATTCTTTCTTCTTTTGTGGTTAAAAAAATTAAGAGAAAAAAAGTAAGAGTTATTTTCTGAAAATGACGATATCACTTGGAGCATAAGCATATGTGTCACGCATGAATTTGAAGAAAATGTTGGAAAAATTTTAACCAAATAGGATGAATTATGGACTCGAGCTCTAAATGAAACCTATGTTGATTTTGATACATCCACAGGTACTTTGAACTTAAAAAATTAAAAAGAAATCACTTTGTTTGTAATTATGATGAAACCTTTTGCTACATGGATGTCATGATACTATTTATACTATAATAACAAAGTTTTTGATATATCGACTAGGGAAGAATGGAGATCTTTTTAGATACATATATCGCAATTTTAATGTATGGAAAAGACAATTAGTTGCTACAGTGACAATTTATGAATGCTTTTTTTTTTTTTTTTACCATTTATCAATTCCACAAACGCAAAAGACGACCACTCTCTCCAAGTGCTTTTATTGGGAAAAAGAGAAATACGATGGTGAAATGATTGAATCTACGGATGGTAATTACACCTGTGCAATATAGATACTTATGCAATACAAGTAGATAGTATAACAAAAAAAAAAAAAACATTAAGATAACAATATGCAAAAACATAAAAAATTTGTGCCAAAAATGTAATCTTGACCATTCAATTTTAAATTTACGCATCTCCTATCGTCTGAAGTTTGCCGCAACAAAACTACTACTCACACCATCGAAAGTATCTTGTTTTTTATTTTAGTCTGTCCTAAAATTATTGTCAATTTGTTATTAGATACTAACTTTTTTACACTGTCATAATTGGTAATGAAAACTTTCATCGATTTCCATCTCATACCATTAAATATACTAGACTGGGCCCCAGAATACTCCAAGAATTGCATTTGACACTGCATGAGTCCCACGTCAAATGCAAACAATGGTCGTGCATGATATTTTCTCGCCGTAACAGCTAGGAGACAAGCTCAAGGATTAGGTTCCACATATCTTGTCACTTTTTCATCATCTTTCTGCCGTTCAACACGTTTTAATGCATAGAGCAAATATAAAAAAAATGTCACCAGACTGTTTACCTGTGTTATTTTCACAAAACTTTATTTTAGTAAAAAAAAATTGTCATTGAAATCATGAAATCGTCTCTTTTTTACCATTCCGTTTAGTTTTTAAGTTAAATTAGACGGAAAGTCTATCAACCGACCTACACACATGGGTTCTTGAGAGCAAATTCGTCAATACAAGTCTTATATTCGTAAAAAAATACAACGATGAAGAATCCTTGACTTCTCAATTCATACACTACACTAAATCACATTGCAGTAGGAAAAATTTGCTCTTTTTTTTTCCAACAATGTTTGAGGACTAATGTAGTAATATTAGAGAATTTGGGATTTCAACTAAATTATATACAAGTTCCTAAACTATATTGAATTTTCAAACAAATATTAGCTCATCAAAACATAGATTTCAAACCCACTAAAATGGATTTCTTTTTCAGCTCATAAAAAAAACCATCGAATTTGCTAGATGCAATTAGTATTCAACTTATCTCTCTTGTTTATTATCCTTGTCAAAGAACTCTTGTAAAATCATCAATTTCTTTTTCTAACAGTTACTTATACTGTCGAAAATATGAATTTCATAGCCATGAAATCTGGGACAAAATAAAAAAAAGATTGAAAGCTGAAGACGGGATGGTTCTATAAAGGGTTTGATTATGTTGTGGAGACCCATTTGTTCCTGAAAGATAAGGCGTGCAAGTCACCGATGTGTTTTCCAACTCCCTTAACTCCATAATTAGACGGAATGGTAGAAAGAGAAGGTTTTACAAGTTGAATGATATCTTTTGCTAAAAAAAAAAAAAAATAGTGACAAAAACACATAAATAGTAATAGTTTAGTGACATTTTTTTCCATTTGCTCTTAATGCATACAATTTGAAGAAGGGTATTGCTGAAACTTAAACCAAATCATTTGAATTCTTTAGCACTATTGAAAATAAATGTGAGTCTCAAGGTGTGACAAATATTTCGAGATGAAAGGAGTAAGATTTTAGAGAACCTTAATACGAAATGACTAGTATACACCTTGTTTGGATTGGGATTTTTCACAGAAAAATTTTTATATTTTATATGGTCACATTTTTTCAACATCTTTTTACCTTACCTACATGAAATCGCTACGGTATATTTTCTAAAAAATAACAATCCAGATGAGACCTTAGTTTAAATGGCAATTAAGAGGAATCAAACGAGAAATTTGATACTCAACAAACAGCTGATGCAAAGCGACTCAAAGTCTTTAACCACTTGGTTTACCTTGGGTCACTAATTAAATATTTATTTAGGTTCAGAATAAAAGCTTAAGATGCAGCCAAAAAGGAATTTTTTTTTATTCACCATATATAAAACTCCTAGATATTAAAATGACAAAAATGAATAACAAATCTTGTGCTATCAAAATTCTTTTGCATTCAAAAGAAGACAAGACTCGTCAACTATAGAATTTCGATGTCAAGAATCTCAAATCCAGTCCTTTAATGAAAAAGCTAAGGCTTGAAGTTCTTTTTATCACACCATTGGATTGTTCTTGTCATCTAAAATTGTGGCTTCGTTAGCATGCAGATTCTAGAAAAAAGGCTTGTATTCGACAAATCAAGACAAATCAAAAAACTGTGCATTGATGTTTTGCTTACTAAACTTGGAAGAGTGTGCCGTAATCCTTCTGAACTAAGCTGATTGTATGTACAGCCAAAAAGAAAATAAACTAGGTCGATTATATGACCTATCAGAGACTGCTGTCCGTCCGTCCGTCCGTCTTAAACTGAATCGAGTACTTAAAATCAGTGCTCAAGGAGCTGATAACCTTAGAAACAACATCCACCTTGGAAACAAACAGCGATATTTGAGCCATTCATCAAGTCGAATCTCAAGGCATTAGGAACCTTAATTTGGATTTGCAAAAACACAAGATAAGGAAAGATGTTGAACAGAACAAACTTCTAAGATGGGAGCACAAAAGAAACCATGTGGCATGTGGCACAAAAGAAACTTGAACATGGAGTTTGGAAACCCTAAGAGATCAGTTAATCAATCCTGGATGTTTGCGCAATTTTTTGCCAATCAACGAACCTAATCCAATAATAAAATTACATGTCGGACTTAATTGATTTAGAGAGCGTGCCGTAATCTCTTTATTGAAGCAAATCAACAAGGCCGATTGAATAATCAGCGTGAGCCAACATGACAAACAAGTTGAGCCTCCTTGGATTGCTATTTTCTGGAATGTACATATATGTAAAGGTAAAAAGGTGCTCGGAAGACGTGTTCACAGAGAACGTAAATATTTTACTCTACAAGAATTAGCCTAGGGCCTAAGAATTGAAATGAACATAAAGTCTGAAAATCCTGAAGTTAACTTAGAGAGAATATTATCTAAGCTGAGATCCTAAAGTTACTATATCCACTTCTCTCTATTCCTCAGTCCTCATGCTAGGAGTTGATGGCGGTTGTTGAAGTCGAGAAACTCCCACCACCCGAACTTGGATTAGCCACTTTCCCCACCATTCCTCAGACGGTGATCCTCGACATCATCCACTTAGCAAAGCTACCCGCTACTCTTACTTGTATGTAGGCCACAAATCTGCACAGCTCCTATTTCCACAAAAATGAGCAGCTCCTTGGATCCATTTCCAAATCAGCCTACTCTTAAATCGTTGCTGGAATCAACCTCTTGAATCGGCGTCCAGCATCTCATTCACCAGGGTGGCTGTGATACCCTACAATTTTTGGTTCCAAGATTGACACTAGTCCTAAATTTATCAGGTTTTAGAGATTAATCTTATTTGAAAAGAAAATTTGTGAGCTTTACAAATTATTATCGACTACGTGGATGTTGCTAGAACATTTATCTTTGTATAGAATAGTTAGCATCCAATGATAAAAATAGCAATTTAAGAAACAGTTAAGAGTAAAACTTAGAAGAAACAAAAACATCAAGATATTTACAACATAAATTGATTAGAAAAAAATTAAGTGGAAGTATTCAGCATGAAGAGATGAAGAGATAAGTTTACATTTTAAAAAAAAAAAAAAAAATTTCAAAGCATGGAAGGCAGAGTCATGGAGTTACCGATATTATGTATCTGCAGCTATGCTGTGGAGCTTTGAATATCAGTAGTGTTTGAAGCTCCATATTCAAACCCTTCGGAGAAGGAAAGAGAAAATGTTCAAATCTTTTTTGTGTTAGTAGTAGGATGAAAAAAGGAGAAAGGAAGAAAAGCACCAAAAAGAAGAAGAAAATAACAAAGGAATGAACAGAGAGGAAAGACAGATTGGGCAAAGCAGAAGATGAAGAATGAGGGAAATTTCTGAGAGAGAGATGAGGGAATTGTCGTTTTATATGATTGTATCCAACCCTAGTAGAGCGACGAAAATGGCCAAAAACAATAAAAATTTAATCTAGAAAAAAGGAAAGAGAGAGATAAAACACTGTCGTCAAAGAACAAAGCACCCCACACGAGACACAGATACTTCCACAACGAGATTTTTGGTTTGAAATCTGAATCCCATTCAGACTTTATCTACTTGTGCTGATAATGATAGAACAAAAGACCAAAGTTAATCCACCAGGCCATAAAGAACATAATACTAGAATGCAAGAACGAACTTCTTCGCAGGGGTGTCTTCATTTACTAGTGTCTATATGTTCCAAAGACATACCCATTTCAGAAGTCAGAAGATGCATGAAGTTCACCGCAGTCTCCTAACCCCACAAGAGAAAGATCTCCACCACCTTACCGCTTCCTCCCCCCTTTCCTGTCAAAAATGATAAAAACAACCCCTAATGTTTTCAAGTGCATGCATTTCAAATTTCTAAATGTGAACTTTTAGCAAAGAAGCTTAGAGATTACCTTTCTGATTGCTAACATTCACTACTCAAGTTTTTTTGGTGCAGAAAATAAATAAAGATGATCTTCAAATTATCCAGACAGTTCACAAACAATATGAAGATGGAGTAGATGAAATGGTGAACAGTAGCAGAGGCTTGAATTCCTGTGGGCACATGAAGAGGACGCATAATGAGACGTCTCCGTAACTGAACTAATTATAAATTAAATCAACAAAGAACCCTTAGGGTGTCAATGAGGAAAAGACTTTGGGCTGAAGAAGTTAAAAATGAACATAAACAGTAACAACTGATCATACATTAAACAGAGGTGTCCTTGTCACATTTCCTACACAGTACGGAGCCATCATAATCTCTGAACACCCAACTATTGTTCTCTAACATGAACACCAGCCAAGTCAATAAAGAATGGAACCAAAGTAAACAGGCTAAATGTCCTTCTGGAAGCATCATGTTGTCCTAGACAAGGATAAACTTTGCTCAGCCTAGCCTGCTAACCATTCACTCTACTGCAAAACAAGAAAACCAGTTGATAATGATTAAATCTGTACTACTTTGCAGAGATTCACTCTTTTTTTCACACTCCAAAAGGAAAATAGGTATTTACATGATTTGAAGGGCATTTAGAACAAGCAATATGAAACAAAAAATAGCTGTAACAAAATTATAATTTAAATTTTTGTGGTGGAAAAAACTTAAGGGCTGATACTTGCAGCATTTGAGCAAATGTAACAAATTTGCTAGGACCTCACAAAAAAGTTAAACCCTTTGTTTTTCTGCCCGCAATAGCAGATATTGACCACATCTAGCCCAGAGTTTTACAGAAAAATCTGCAAAGAACAACAAATATGTCACCTGTAAAATCTCTCCAAGGTTATGATAATTGCTACTTTGTACTTGGGTATGAAAAGCCAACACATAAAGAAAATCTTAGAAGCAAAGATTTGGCTTCTGCATCATATCAGACACGGAACATCTGAATCAACAGATTGTTTATGGATGAGATTAATCTGTGTTTTTCACTGAATTGCATCTTTAGATTCGAAGTGGTCTTGTGGATGGTGACATGTCATGATTAAAAAGCTTTTCAATGAACAGGAGTCCTTGTAATGCACATCAGTTAGACATCAAACATGTTTTCCACGAGTAAGGATTAAATTGAAAGGCTCAGCCTTCCGTGATAACAAAGAAAGGTCCAAATTCTTGTATTGCTCCATGCCCAACAGACAAACATCCAGCACCTGAAACCTTAACCATTTGTAGCTTACTGGAGAGCAAACTATGAAAGCATGAATTAAACTTATTTTATGCATGGCTTCATGCAATACAAGTGGCAAGAAAAAGGTAAGTCTACTCAATGATTATGAGTAGGACCACTGTAATCTACTCTAGTACTACGAAGAGCTTGAAACTTTTGTAACATTATTTGAGTTAACAATAAAAATAGTTAAAATTGGACTATCAACAGCTGCCTTATTTCCTTTGCTTTCATTAGTGTATGCAAACAGCTGTGAACACTACTCATCTTTGACCCAGCTTAGAGTTTGTCTGAATATCTTCTATGACTTCAGCTGCCCCACTTCGCAAGCTAGAGGAATGTCTTCAGTTTTTTTAGAAGCCCAATTAACACAGAAAAGGGCACGAAATCCAAAGAAAATGCAGTAAGTTGCTATTTCTCTGAAGTTGATCAGCTGATATGAGTAAATAATCAATTATCAACAGCCAATTTTAATGACAGTGGCACGCTTGACTTTTGCCTAATATATTTTCTTACCTCACTGAAGCTATCGTCCTGCCATCAGAATCCCATGTCTTTATGTTAGGGGAACATCTTTTGTTTTTGAGAAGGCCTACAATAAAACCCAAGTTATATGAGAGCACAAAAAAAAGTATGCATCAACATAATCAGATTATAAGGGCAAAAATCCTTTGCTCTACTACTAATTTATTCGAACGATGTATAAAATCAATTACCAGCAGATTCTAATGACAGGTGCATGCTGGAATTTACGAAAATCCTCCCGACTCTCATAAAGCCGGTGTATGAACTCTGGAGGCATATGTGCAACAATCAATTCCAGGAGACTCGTGAGGAAACTAAGTCCTTCAGGCAGATTCTTCAGGTGCTGGCATCCATCGAGTGCTAAAGTAGAAAGCTTTGGCATGCCCCCTCTTTTAACTGTCAAATTCTCTAAGTTCTGCAAGTTCGAGACAGATAAATATTTGAGTTGAGGCATACCCGTGCCTGAACAGGTCATGTGCTTCCCCAGAAAGGCGTTGTTGTGTAATATAAGGACCCACAAGCTAGGAAGCTTTTCCAATTTTTCCATCGGATCATCATCAAGCAAAGACCCAATCAAAGAAATTTCAGTAAGGCTATGAGAAATTCTCAGAGGCAACTTGCCTATATGACCTTCTATTTGCAAACAGTGAAGTTTCACACACTGCAACAATTTGGGAGTAAGAAAACGATTATCAGAGTTGCATGTTCTGACAGTGAGTGACGAAAAGCGTAAGCAGTTTAAGCTTGTTTCCATGCAGTTAATTATCACCTCCAGGTCCTCAAAATTCATATCTGCAGTAGCAACAAGTTTTCGAAGTTTGGTTAATTTAAGAAGGTCTTTCACCCTACACAAACGTGAATCAAAGTTAACAAGTGTCTCCAGCTTAGTCAACCCATCCAATTGCAATTTATCACCATCCAAGACCTGATAGCTACGAGGCAAATAAAGATGCCTCAATCTGCTCAGTTTCTGCAGCTCACTGGGTATGAGCATCCTGATCCAGGTGCCTTCCCCTAAGTCGAGAGTTTCCAAGTTCAACAAGCTGCCAATAGTTGACGGCAAGCACGTGATATTGCAGTCTCTAATGCTCAAGTATCTCAAGCGGAATAGCTTTTCTATCCCAGTTGGCATCCTCGTGACGTCAAAGTTAAAACCACTGAAAAGTAAAACTCGAAGCCGTTTAAAGCTGGTAAGATCTGACAATACATGAGGTAAATCTCTCAAACTCAAGAATCGATGAGGAAATAACTTCGCCATTGCTGAGGGAAACCTCAGTACTTTGTAGTTAAAACCAGAAAGATATAACCCTCTAAGCCTCGAGAGGTCCTTTACATCTGGTAACATGTGTGTCGATGAGATCTGACCATGATCATGAGATGTGGATCGTATTGAGACAGACTGAAGCATGGTATTCCAATTGTGGGGAACCACACACCCGTCTTCAAAAGACAAGGTAAGTCTATGTATTCTGGTTGAAAAGGGGAAGAAGAAGAAGCTAGGCCGGTGTCATTTGAGCGTCTGAAGCATATGGAGTCACAGAAGTTCTGCTCCTCTGCCTTCATTAAGCAAAGGTCTCGCAACAGGTCATGAAGACGGCAGATTTTCAAACTCCTAAGAGTTGAGGATTCTCTTTTCTGCACCATCAACAGATTTCTGGCCACCAGTTCATTCAGATACCTCTCTGCAATGTCCATCATTGACTGTTGGCTTGACCCATGGGTCAGCGATATAAAGCCTTCAGCCAGCCACAATCTGCATAACCTCCTTGCCCCCATCTCAACATCCTCAGGGAACACGGCCATGTAGAGAAAGCATGGCTTCAAATACTCTGGCAAAAAGTCATATGACAAAGCCAAAGTCCTGTTTATTTTTGCAGAGACTTGAGAACCTTGATCGATGGTTTGATAGGAGACAATACTGCGATGAACCATCTTCCACTGGTTCGGTGCAGGATTTGACGCCAACAACCCTCCTATCACTGTGATGGCTAGTGGCAAGCCTTGGCAGTGTTCTCCTATATCCTTTGCAATGTCCAGCAGTTCCGCATCAATCTTAGGATCTGAGCAATTAAATAGAAGAAAGTAGTAGAAAGATAAGCGTCTGAGCATGATCAAACCCCTCAAGCTGCCAATAGTAGATATGAAAAAGATGAAAGGAGGAAAAAGTGGCAGATACTCCTTCTAGGAATGATGCAATGCAGATGCAAAAGACCGTGATACAGAAATCATGCATGAAACGACTAGAAAAAGGAAGGAAGAGAAAGGATACATGGATGACAGCCCGTGGAGAAGCACCAGTTGGCAAGGAAAGGAGCTCAAAAATTGATTAGTGCTCAAATTTTATTTTTTTTTTTTTTGGGGAGGGGGTGGCGGAAGTAGGTGGAGAGGAGCTGGATGTTTTGATGTGTCCTCTACGAGGAGGAAAAGGGGCGGAGGGTTCAAACGCCGGAAGCATAAGTTTTTTAATTCCTTGGTCTGCAATTTGTGAACTTCAAAGTAAAATTAGAAAATAAACAAATAAATATCCCAATGGGAAGGGAGGGGAAGGGGAAAATGATGCCTTTACCAGAAGAAGAGCGACCTCTGAAGGCTGTCTTGCGGAGAAGCTCCCAGCCTTCATCTCGGTTAAGAAACCTCATCCGGTGAACGAATTCTTTGCTGTCGGCTGATGAAGAAGCAACCTTGTCCGCAACTCCACAGTCCCGAGTGGTGAGCAGCACTCTGCTGGTGGTTGGTTCTCGGGACGGAAGTGCAACGCGGAGGCAGTCCCAAGCATCGGTAGACCAGACATCATCCAAAACAATCAAAAATTTCTTGGGCTGCAGGAACTCATAAAGCTTCTGAGCCAAGTCCAAGTCTGAAAATGGGGCCATGTCATCCCTGGCTCGGCAGACATGTTGCAGCAGCAAATCTTCCAGAATTTTTCTGGTGCGAAAGTCCTTCCCCACCGTAGCCCAGGCAGTGCAATCAAAATGGCGGCGGACTGAGCAGTCCCCATATACCACTTGGGCGAGAGTTGTCTTACCGATTCCACCCATTCCGCATATCCCAATAACTTTCAGTTCTTTTCCGTCGTCATCATCAGCCAGCAAGCTAGAAATAATCTCCCTCCGCTCGTCTTCCCTGCCAACAACAACGAAGTCCTCTTCTCGGTCCTCCGAACAGGTGTCAACATCCAAATCCAAGTCGTCTGATTTAACAGGGAAAGGTGATTGCCAAGCAGGATCCGTCTTGCAAACATTATCATCAACTAAATAATCTCCTTCCGTTGACCGAGGAGGACGGGAATAGCTTTGCCTGTTCCGACCCCTTGATAATAGGCGGCTCTTGCTCCTAATAATCGACCGTTGACGAGGCGGATCCGTTGAGTCAAATCAAGTAGCTCCTCCTCCTCGGTCATTCTGGGCATTACCCACAACAACAGCAGCTTCTTAAACAGCCCTCCTGTCACCCATTTCTCGAAGCCACCTACTTCCGTCGTTTCTCCAAACTTGAGCCCATCATAGACCAGTTTGTCAACCAGATCTTCCGCTTCGTACACCAGTTCTTCCACGTCTTCCTCCCAAGTGCACACCAACGACCACTGCTCCGGCGGCCTCCTCACCAACCGACCCATCTGCTCCAGCTCCGATCCCAGTCCCTCCAATCCTTTGCCGCTTACCACACTGGACAGCAGCCGAGATTCTTTCATCAGCAGGTGGACGAGTCGATACACAATTTCCCCCATCCACATATGCGCTCCAGCCATCCCCACAGATGCGATCTCCGCGATTCGCAGTAGCCTGCTTGGGTTATCTCTACCTTAAGACTTGCAGCACAAATCTTCTTCTGCTTCTCTCTCTCACACACACACACACTCTCTCTCACTCTCTCTCTCTTTATGATGTTGTATTCTCTTATATGTCCCTGTCAGTCTCTATCTCGCTCTTCCCACTTTTGACGGTTTTGCCCAAAGTCTCCTCTTGCATTCCTGCGTACGCTCCGGCGACAATAAATTAGTACGTGGACGAAGGTTCGGGAAGGCAAAATGAAAATATAATAAATTAGTTTGGCAATGGCAAATGAAAAGCGATAATTTTGGAAACCTTCCCTAGGATTTCTTCTAATATCACTTTAACACTTTTAAAGTTTTTAAAATTTCACTTGCCTCCTCTATGAGCTTGATATGGCTAGGTTTCCTCCATAGATTATAATGATCATAAATTGATGATATTACCCTTATATTCTTAATAATTATTTAATAAAAATTCCAAAAAAAAAGAGAATCTTTGACTCAAATATTAACCAAATGACCATACAATATTGGTCCATATTATTATGTGTCCAAGAGGTGGTAGGGCAACAAAAGAGATAATTAAGTTCAATTTAGTAGCGTTAGTCAATTAAAAAGATTTCAATAAGTAATTTACACATTAAAGAAATTCTATAGAACGAATTTAAAGAAGTCAAGCAATGTATTTAGGAAATAGTTCTAATGCATGATGTAATACAAGTAGTACTCAAAATTAAAATAATCTTTTTTATACATGTGGTTGGAATGCACCTTCTTATAGAGGAAAAACATTGTAAATCAAGTTAATATTGAAAAAATTAATCAAAAGAATGATCTTGTGATAGAATATAAAAAAATTGCGCATACTTTCTTTCTTTTTGTAGGAATAACATAAGCAAATTCTAGATTTTTTTCAAGTTTACTTTTTAGCCTCATTTTAATTTTTATTATTGATGTAAGTCTCATAAATAGGATAACATACGGATAGTATTGAAAATAAAATTTTATCTCTCTTGCTTTTCCTTTAAAGGGGACTAAACACTATAGAAAATGTCAATTTATGGGGATAAGTGAGATTTAAAAATTTTTAGAAATACAACAAGAAAACTTCTAAAATCATCCCAAATGAAAATGACAATGGTGGGTCCTAGAAATTTTAGCAAGTGGCCCACCAAAACATTTTGGGGTTACTGTTTGTAATGCAGTGGTGGGTCCTAGAAATTTTAGCAGGTTAGGTATAGGACCCGCCAGACATTTGTTAAATGATAAAATATATAATTTAGCAAGTTCAGTATAGGACCCACCAGACATTTGATTTTTTGGGACCAAATGACATATTTGCCCTTAGTAGTCAACAGGCATAATTGAGCAAAGTTACGGATAAGAGGACCCACCAAACATTTGGATTTGGTTCGTCCTCTTGGCTCTGCTCCATGCTTCCCTGTAATGACAGGGGCATGAAAAGGCGGGCTTAAATAGTTAAGTCCGGTGCCGTTGATTTGGGCGGAAGAGCCTGTGGAGATGTTCGCTCGAATACTTTCACAAGCTTCTGCATTTTTGAGCACTCAATCTGGACGTCAACAAATGAAAGTTTATTCTGCTGGTTTCCTTCTCCCTCTCTCTTTCTCAGTTTCTCTTTATCTCTTGTTTCATGAACTCTGCTGGACTCTTGAGCTGTTGCATATCAGTCAAAGTTTAGAACTATACCCAAACCCAAGTCTTGTCGTTTAAGTTTTCTTCTTTCTTTAAATCATCTGAAGGGAAAGAGAAAGAGCAGCCAGGGACATGCATGTGCTGGGGAATCTCAACGGCCTCCGTATGCCACCGAGCAATCTCCGGCCTCTGTTACTGTTGATTGCCGGACTATGGGCTGAGCATACAAGTTTTTCCAGTTTTCGCAGAGGCAGATATTAATAGGGCATGGTTTCTGAAGAAATACATTATTGTAAAAGGAGGAGCCTTTTGGGTGTCGTGGGTGATATATAGCATGCTAATAATCCTCACTACCATCTTTCTTTTTTGGGTGCCAATAGAAATAAAGGAAATATGGCAGATGAAGTTGATGTCCCTCCAATCTGCCAGACGCCAATCTTGCTCGGAGCCGATGTTGAGGACGGGAGATATTAGGAAAATTTAGGATTGAGGGATGACTCAGAAGAAGGGATTTGCTTCCCATGCAAAACTCCGCTGAATTCTGATAGTGACTCTTAAAGGGCAAATTTGGTATTTAAACAAAATGTGAGGTGGCGGCAATAACAGCGACCCTCGCACGACGTTTCCCCTATCTACTTGCACGTCTCTCGCTCTTTCTCTCTCTCACGTTTCCCTCGAGTCTTCTCCCATTTTCCTGCCTACTCTCCGGCGAACACTTCCCACTCCACGCGCGTATATTTATGAGATTGGTCCTTAATTTGGATTTCGATACAAGTAATTATATAATCCCCCCGGTATATAATAATTTATAGTTAGCTCCCTTGTGCTTTCAATAATTCGGTTGGTCTTGCCAAAAAGATTGTTCCTTGTGTCCCCATGCAAGCAAATTAACCTCGTTATCATATACACCCACGAAAAATAGCAGATTAACAAAACCAACATTCTACCTAACTCAATTTGAAACAATATTGGCTCACTTTCTCCAACATGCTTTTAGGGAAACACCACAATAAATATGTAGCTTTTGTGTTACATTTTCTCTTTTATATTTCTATTTTGGTTTTCTATTCCTTCTTTCTGAACCGTTCTTATTTTCTCATCTTCTTCTTTGTATGCCCCCTTATGCTAATGAAAGGAATGTACAGTTTATTAATTGATAAACTCGAATATCAACATAGAATTAGAATCATCCGCTCAGAATAGTGATTTGTAGCTAGTTAACCAAGGAAGATTATCACAAGAAAATAAAATTCTATCACCCTAGTTGATTTAACAGTTATGAACGCAATATATAACGTAGAATATGGTCATAAAATTTATAAGAATTGGAGCATAACGAACCCCTTACAAAAACGAAAGAAGTAAGCAGTTAACACTATGCAAGTAGGCAGTTAACATTGTGCACATGTAACTGATAAGACTGACCCCATTTCATTGTTCCACATCAACAGAAAGATGGAAATGAAATGGCATACAAGTTTCAACCCATTGGATTACTAGTAAACTAAATTAACCATTTTGACCCTGTGGTTTCACCTCAATGTTATCAGGTCAACTCTGAACTTGGGGTACTTCTACAAGAATGGAAGGGATTAACAAGAAAGTAGGTGGCAAGAAGGTATAATCGAGGATATTGTAGAGAAGGTATGAGAATCCTATGGATAGGCTATAGAATGGGAGAAAAGTGACAAGAAAGAAAAAGAGAGATAGCAACGTAGAAGGTGGCATGAAAAAGAGAAGAGGTTAGCAGGAAGAGAGATGGATGAAAGTAAGACGGTAAAGGTTTAATTTACAATAATTGGAAATAGGGGTGCGGGCGAGTAAAACTGCTTACGAGTAATTCACGAGTACCTTAGTTAAACACTCGACTTAACTCGATTTGACCGAACTCAAACTACTCAATCTATATAGTAAGTCGAGTCCAAACATTAGTATTTAGTACTCGAGTGCTTGACGAGTCTAATCAAATAATTGTATTATTTATATAATATATATATATATATTAATTATGAAATGAATATTATGGGTTCATATCTTAGTAAATCGAGTTGAAAAGACTCATAATATTCTCGAATTCAATCGAGAACTCAATTATGACAGTATCTGGTCGAGCTCGAGTTTAATGTTATGTACTTGTTCGAGTTTTCAAACTTGAGTAGCACTGCTATTGATCGAATTCATGCTTGATCATAGTGCTATTCGAACTTAACTCAACTCCATAGCACTCCTAGTTAGAGGGGGCGAAAATAGAGTAATAAAAATGTCTGTGCATTAGTTTGTTTCTTTTTTTTTTTTTTTTTTGCTTTCCATGTACTATTTTATGGGTTTTTCCATTGTTATTTAGATACTGTTTTATCCATATATATCATAGATTGGTGAAAAATAATTTTTTTCCTTCAAACTATACAAGGGGTAAGAATTTGAAAATCAAGGACCTCTCCTCAATTGACAGTTTAATAGCAGCATTATATTCTAGTAAGTGATTTGATTAATCTAATTTAAATTAATATTTTGATAATAATTTGAATGTACGAGCCATTCTATGTATGTAAGTTGTGAGCATAATTCATCAATATTTCTCAATACTTCTATAATTTTATATTGTGCGAGATATTTACTCTAATTCTTCTTTTATTTTTAACATCTTCAATTCATATCCTTCATGTGCTGTCTCGTTAAAGTAATGGGCTAGAACTAGTTTTGATAGATAAGCTGAAGAAATAGCCAGTATGAATATATAATAGTTCTAAAAGTCAAGAAAGCAAAGCACCATGCATTATTGGCAAGTATCTCTGTGAGTCATTTATAGTTCCGCTTTGACTCGCGGTGATGATTGGAATTGAAATCACTCAAACTTTTATTTTATGAAAAAAAAAAAAAAAAAAGAAGCATCATGCACCATGTCCTTACGATGCGGAAGTTGATGACTACAGAACCGCCGGCAGCTAGGCTAATCGCTAATCTGGCTGACCCGGCGGAAAGTTATCACCACTACCACTAATTAAGGCGTGATACGATCAATGAAGAAGTGGGCCAACGTGACTCTTGAGATGAGGAATTTTTCTTTGAAGACTACATCGAAGAATACACAACAAATGTAACTTCATAGAAAAATTACAGAGATAGTCCTAGAAATGCTCTCAATTGAGTTTAGGAATAGATTCTTTTAAGAATTGTTCAGAATCTGTATGCTGAAGCTAGGATTTCCCATTTTAATAATAATTCTTTGTTTGTGTATACCACTGTTCAAGTAGACAATCAAGCTCACCACTAATATTGGTCCAGCCTCCAGTGGTCTTTCAACTCTTCACATTTGTTAACAATAGGCTCAACAACAAAATCAACACTAAAATTGGTATAAGTTGCCGGTGCTCTGGCAACATCAGTGCAAACACCTAATACCCTCCAAAAAAAATAATAATAATAAAGCAACTCTTTAGTTTATTCAATAGTCCAATTTATTTTTTTCTTAGTTTTCAAATAGGATTATAATGTATACACATGGGTAAAAGTAATTCAATTATTTGACTAATCTAGCAATCATGAAAATCACAATTTAACAACACTAGAACCCTATACAGTGGACTAAATTTCACATATTTATATTTATTTAAAGTTAAATTTGAACCAAAAGAGACTAATTCTTGATGCTTTTAACCTTGGATCAACACGTTTCATCTGTTAATCCAATTCTAATTCTGTAATAAACCCGTTAATCACTAAGAACATCCACAATGAATTCTTTTTTGAAAAGCATAATCCATATATCACATTATCATTTTGTTATCCCTTCTTGCACTACACTATATCTCACTACTATATATAGATTACAAATGGAAATCGCAACCACTTTATTATCCCATCTTTCATTGCACATTATAAAGATTTTACAATTTTCAAATGAAACTCACAACCAGTTTTTTGTCTTTTGCCATGTCTATTCTGCATGTAATGGTCATGATAGGCACCATGACTGTCTATTACATTCCAACTGCAAGAGTAGATATAATTGTTGGGTGTAATACAAAGTATTATATCCTCTATTACAATCTACTGTGGATGCACTGAGTTTTCGTACCCCCAGTCTTAGAAAGATTTCCGTATTACATCTAGCTACTCAAGCCTAATTCAAGATAGCTATAGTAGTATAAAATGTGTACTGTAATAAACCTTTTCTGTTTAAGCTTTTGAGTTTTCTTTTTCCCTTCTTCTCTGTTTGAGTTTTCTTTTCTAAGAAGCATAATCCATATTTCACATTATCATTTTAAAAAGCAACTCTTTTGAGTTTAAACTCAACAGCTTTAAAAGCTTATGAACTTGATAAATATGATTAACATCAGTTTAGCATAATATTTGGACGACCATAATAAATGACACTCATATTTACTTCATATTTTATTTAAGCTTGCATTATAATTAAACTCAAAGGAACCAAATTTCTTTTGACATTTATTTTTTGAAAAGAATTTCTACATTTTAGATTCCTTATTTTCATAACCATATCAATCTGACTTTCCATGTTCTTTTTGGACATGATAAATTCCACATTTCATAGATTAAAGTCAAAGTGAACAAATTTTTTTTTTTTTTTAAAAGAAGAAGAGATCAAAGTGAGTTCATCTGTCATCTTATATTTCTAGGTTTGAGTGATTTTAAACGGTTGAAATCCTCCCCAAATGACAAAATGTAATTTCATACATAGAAATTGTACATTTTTACTTTGTGGAAACACATACAATTTGCACCAATGTAGACAGAAAATATGAATCCTGTCGTGTTATTTGAAACAGAAACCACTTCATTTTCCTAGCTGATTTATGTCCCTCTCAAAGCCTAGTCTCGCTGCTGGTCACACGACTCTTACCATCTCAAAGTCGTCTTTTAGACTTTTCCCAGTTTTCTGGGCGAGGAAGATGATGAACTCGATGAAGGGGTAGCGGTCAAACAACGATCTTTCATTTCTCAGGTCGCAGAGAAGTTCTTTTGGTGGTTGAATCGCAAGTTTTTTGACGTTGATCTTTTGCCCCAGCTCGTTACGGAGCCAGTACTTCTGATCTGAGACTTTCTGAGCAGCCAGAACAGTGAGTCAACGTCTTTACTCAGCTTCAGATGTAGATGTTCACACAGCATCTTTCCTGGGAAATTGATTTTCTTTACTTTGCCTATATCCTAAAGGATGCACTCCCTCTGATGTTTCAGGTCTTCTGGAAGGGTATGACTTTTGTGAAGAAGTTCTTTTAGTGTTGATAGAATTTGCAGACCTTGATCATGGCCGTTTCACCTGCCTATTATCGGACGACAACAAGGAGCCGTCTTGGGTACTGATTGGGAATGTGGAGTTCTGTAGATGCAATTATGCAAGATCCACTTGTGGTTTGCGGATATCTTGGCCTGAGGTATTAGTTAAGTAGTAAAGAACGTTATCATAAATTGATTTAGCCATGATCCTTTCCTTTGATATCTGTTGATCCTCGTCTCTCCCCATTCAGAAAAATATTTCTGATTAGACAACGCAGTGGATTGAATTCTGTTCTTTGTTCATGGTTTTTCTTCTAAATTCTTTGGCTTGTAACACAGGTAGATGTAGCATGCTTCATTGTAGTCATGTTATATAAAGTTCAAACATGAATAGATCAAACTTCCTTTGTTTTCTTGTGGCTATACAACTCCAAAATTTCCCTTCCTGATGATGTCTTTGAAACATACGTAGAATGCTAACTGGAACGACTACGAGATTTCAGCTTCTTCACAGTTTGTGTCTGTGTATGCGCATGCCATTTTTTTTTTTTTCGGTTCACGTTACAAAAATTACAAGTTTATAAAACTAATTTCTCAAACTTGTGAAAGAGCTACCCTTTAATTCTATATATACTGACCTTATTCGTATCCCATTGTGGATAATGCTTTCTTCTTAGGTGTATTATCAATTTGTATGATTACAGTGAAGTACAAGATTATCGAACTTTACTTCATTGTCTTTCACTGTAGACCATGCACCCCACTTTGGGATCATGCATTGAGCACTTTTTGGATTTTCAAAGTATTTTTGGTACAGAATCAATGGATAGACAAAGAATAGACCAATTGATGCGTGCTTAGTTGAATGTTAACTGCAGGCGGAACTTGGAAAGCATGCTCTAGTGTTGAGATTCTTATTGGTGATAATCATCCAAATGCAAAGCACGCTTATGCAAAACCAGAATTTTCCACGGCAAATATGCAAATATTGGCCGGAATTTCATAGCGGCAGGTTTGGGAATCTTTGGGTATTTGGCCCCCATTACAGGGTTAAGGAGCTGGACTTCAGATGCAATGCTAAGAAGGATGCTTTGGACTTCGTACTGGAGAAGTCAGGATGGAGTCTGCCAAGACTTCTGACTACACTAGGAGATATTGAAGAAGAAGCAAGAGGTACTTATGCTGATGATACGTTAAACGACTTACAAAGAGTCAAGTTCATAGAAATGATGGCAAGGGATGGGTGTTTTTTCCTCCTGGTGGCATTCTCCATTCTTGGAGTGGGATCAACTGGCACAGAAGTAGGATTCCCTGAGAAGCATTTGATTTTTGGTATGGGACGTGTTGGAGAAGAAATGGACCTGTGGATCCATTCCATGTTCTTCGTGGGGAACCAAATTCCGCTCATAGTACTGCAGGAAATCATGAAACTAAGATTCTTTCAAGAGTTAAAGACAGGAAAGCAATGGAAGCAACCATTGGACTTTGCTAAAAAGGCCTTGTATAATTTCCTCATAGCGGAGCATCAACAGAAATCAGTTGATTTGATCCATTGCCTCCAGTCAACCTTCCTTGGGAGAAAAATTGGCTCACATGTTACTGTACCTGTAACGGACACTGATGCCCGTGATGCTATAGAGGAGATACCTTCTGCGACAGAATTGTTCACTCTAGGCATAAAATTTAAAAAACTAGAGGAAGAAGTGGGAATTAGAGGTATATGTTATACATACTCTGCCTTTGATCATGTTCTATACTTGCCTGTTTTCAAGGTTGACAGATACACGGAGCTGAGTGTCAAATGTCTTCACAAATACGAGACAGTTCAAGCATCCAGAGGCATTGAGCCAGATGTATCCCCCTACTTCAAAGTTTTCAGCGAGCTACTTCGCACACCAAAAGATGCTGAGCTCCTTTCCTCGCAAGGAGTCATCCAGGGAAAACTAGAGGGCTTGCCACGACTTCTGAGCTCTTTTGATGGCATGGTACCATCCGAACATGTAAATCATGTAAGAAGAGAGATCAGAAAACATCCTCCACAGTACTGGCAGAAGTGCATGAAGCTCTGGGTAAAGCTGATTGCCCCCATTGCTGCAATTCTCACATTGATTTTTGCTTTGCTGCCAGCGGACTATAGCCTTCTTGGCTACTATACATAGGAAAGCGCCCGCTCGATGATCCTGTGGCATCATAAAGGAAGAGCAGACTTGCTGCTCGATGACCTTATGGCATCATAGAGGGAGAGCGGACTTAGAGTTTTATTTTGCTCGATGATCTTATGGCATCATAATGTGAGAGCGGATTTGACTTTGCTTTATGAGTTTTTGTAGTAATACAACTATGTTACAATCAATCAACTATGATCATTGTTGCATTATTATAATATTATCCACCTTTGGATATTCTGTGATCCGAATCTCCCCAAACCCCAATCCCCACACTCCAATAAATATCCATTGAACTCTAAAATCAGTGGTAGCTTCTCCTGCAACTGTGTCGATCCGAAGGTGGAGTACAGGGAGGTGCCCACATAAATCTTATTCTATTCAATTAATGCAGCCCTCCGTTTCTCAATTAATGCAGCGCATTAGACTTCGTCCGAGGATTTCAGACATACCTGGACTGGTTGCAAGTAACACAGGCAGAATGGCCCAGTTCTGGTTTCATTACCCAAGCCCATATCACAGGGGCCTACAATGCCCAACTTCCGTTTGAACGTATCCAGTAATCCTGACAGGAAGCTTCAGGACAGCAGAGTATGATGTTTTGTCTCAACAACCAGTCTTAAAAGAACTTTTAAGACTAATTGAGGGCATTAGTGTGTAGGTTGAAACCATATGTATGTGTTTGTACAGAGCCATGCGATGCCCTAAATTGTAGGTCTCAGCATGGAATCTTTTTTTAATCAACCGATTCTGTTCTGGGCACACCAGCTACATCCGTAAACGCTAACATGACACTGCTGAGAATTTGACTCTGACAAAAAAGTATGACTAATATGGTCCATAACACTACATGCAATTGATCTTTTAATTAAGAGAGATAATCTTAGAACCAAGCAAAAAGATTACAGCACAGCACAGAATATATCGAAGCATGGACACCCTTTTTCCAGCAGATGCTTCATTCTCTTGAGCATTCATCCACGGGATCTAACACCTAATAAAAGAGACAGTGAGTGAGTGAGTCAGTCACACAGAGAAAGTAAGTACCATAAAATTGAAGAGCTGGATTAGGTCTCGGGAAAACATCTGAGTAGAAGGCAGGAAAGGCTCTTTAACTGATGGGGAAAAAACCCAGGCGAGCTAACCAGTTACTTTAAACTGATGCAACTACAGTTGTTGAAAGAAATACATACCGATGATGAGAAATGTATAGGTTCTACTCCGCTGGAATCAGACGAGAGAAAGAAGAATGGTTGAGCATTCTAGCAGTAATACTTGCAACTAAATGTAGCCAAAAAATCAAGACTACTAATGCATTAAAACTGTGTTTGCATTCTGACAGTTCAATTTGAGCAGTACATGCAATTACTGGATTCCTCATATTTTCTACTACTGATCCAGCAACGAAAAGAAATGATATCTGAAAGTTGCACTGCATAACAAGCCAAAACATTTTAACAAAGCTTTTATTAACTTGTTAACTAGTAAAGTGAACATCTAACGTAAGACTAGCACCATTGCCATGTAATAACATTTACGAGTGTCAAAATTAGGAACAGTTTAAGACTTCAGAACTTGTTTCAAACATACGGCTGTTGAGCCTTCAACTAATAGTAAGACTTCAGAACAGTTTAAGACAGCTTTTTCAAACTTTTAACAGGATACAAACCATATAAGAAAAGAAGAATTACATTTGCTTTCCTAGAAAACCAAATAGTTTCTCAGGTTGGTTAGTACAGCTTTATTACTAGACAAAAAAACATTTGTTTGGATAGGAGATTATCTCCCAAACTTTACTTGCTTGCATCATCAACACATTTTCCAACCACCTTTTTATCTCACACACATCACATCAAAAAAGTGCTACACTATTTTTTTCAAAAAATTATTTCAAATAATCGCCTATCCAGTAAAATTCTGCTATAACATGAAAGTTTTGAGCTTAATGGATTTCTAACTATTAAATCACAAAAATAGTAGGAAGCCTTTCTGCTTAAGAGTTTTCTAGTCACAGCACCTTTCATGATTTACAGAACCGTTTGCAGAGAAAAAGCAAACCATTTTGCATGGACGGTAACAAAGACAACGTGATCAACCACTTCCAGAAAAGATAGATGGAAAATTAAGTGATCGTATCTTGTTTACCAAAATCAAGTTCAACTGAAAGTCGAGTGCTTAGAGGTCACAAAGTCACTCTAGCAACCCTTGTAAGTTTAGCATCTGATTCTAGTAGATCAAAAAGAGCAAAAGTTCCAACCCTTTTCTATAAAGACATCATATAAACCAACAACAACATTGACTTTTTGACGTCCTCTTGCAGCCACAATCTTCACAGTTTAAATGGTGACACTAAAAGTTCTGAAAATAGGCTGTGCTTCTACTACTGGAGATTATAAATAGAACAGAGGCATAGGACATACCCTCATAGCTAACAAACATTGGCACAAAAAAAGGCACGCTGGAAGCAATTTTTAGCACACACCCAAATATGTAGGAAGAGAAGGAGAATAAAAACACAACAAATACTCAATAATTTATTAACTCAAAACTCAAAATAACAATATCAAGTCATAGCCTTTCGCTTATGATAACTCATAAATCTCAACTCACAACATGGAGGCTTTCCCTCAACTCAACAAGACTTTACTCTTCTCAACTCTCTCCAAAACTGAACTCAACTCAACTCTTCAAGTAATAATCTATAAGACTAATAGTATTCATAGATTGGAGAGCTTCCTAAACAAACATAATTGTGAACCAAAACTTATTTGAAATTGATATGAAATTTCCTAATCTAATATGGAAACTAGACAACTAAGACACCAAAACAAGAAACTTAAATAATTAGGAAACTAACTACTAAAGTAGCTTGGTTTAATTTATTTCATATACAACATTCTGTAGAAAATATTTGTAGATCAAATGCCAAGCTGAAATCTGCTCAAGTTTGTCATTTACGAAAGAACCGGAAATTTTGATCTAAGCCACGTCATTTATCCATACAAAGAGTTAATACATTAAGGCATATGTACTTAAGTTACACTCTCATCCTACAGTTTCTAATTAAGTCTGTAAACAAAATATTCATTTGATTCTATAAAAGACACTACCAGAAATGCTATCTTCATGATGCCCAAAGGACATTGAAATAACTTTACGGTTTTCCTTCAAAAGCTGGCACCAAGTCATCTCTTGCTCTTATTATGAGGACCTACTGAAGAGGGTAATTGTCATTAGAATCCCAAAATATCATTCAGGCAATTGTCACCTCTAAAGGACCACTATTACGTGTCAATGTACTGGAGAGGGTCACTATGCATACAAAAACAACAAGAGCTGAGAAGACAAACCTAATTTTTGAAGATTTCTTGTCTCGGCAGAATTGACTACCACAGCGACATATGAAAGCCTTCACTGGATGAGTATGATCGCTGAAGTCAATGCCATAGTCCTGCAACATGCAAAAAAACTTGTTTCACGATTATTAAATACGAATGTAAATGAGCATAAATGAACTAAAAGTCAATGGCAGTTTTACGATGTGAGCCATGCCAGGAAACTACTTTATAGTTTATAACCGATATTTGATAAATACATTTTAAGAGAACACTCACTTGCCGCTCATTTTTTGGATTCTTCTCCATACATCTACAGTACCATTGCTTCTAAAAAATTGAACAAGATGGACAGGCAAAAGGGACAAAGAAAGAGATTCTGTTTGGGGACATTATTTACCCATTCCATTTGACAGGTGCCTTGCATCTTTTTACCGAAATAGATTCTTAGTCCATCTTATGACAAAGATACAAAGTTATTGTAGCATACTTACCCACGTCAACTCTTCAAAAGCATCAACTTTCCTTGTTGTGAAAAAAGCAAGCTGCAGGTTGTAGGAAAGAAAGAGAATTCTGGATGTTAACTCCCTCGAAAATTCCTTCTTTAGGCATATATTCAAAGAGAAAAATGTTTTAAGACGAAGCTACATAAACTATACATGGTAATAGTGATGATCTGGAGTCTCCACTTCAACTGGAATCTCAACCAAGTTTGCGGTGTCACATCTAAACAAAAGAAAGAAACAAGCATATAAAAACTGCTATACACAGCTAGGCAAAAATATACAAGAGTCAACCTTGCATGACTAAACCAAAGAATTAGGTTAAAGCCTCCAGAACTTACTAGGCACAGACCATCAGTACATTCAAGACAATGGGAAAAAAAATCAAAGACATACTTTAAAACAAGAAAGTTGCACTAGGATCCTGCTGTCGAAAATTAGTTTCATATCTTTTATCTTCCAACAGTGCAACCTACACTGACCAAACATTGATAAGAGTATCAACTTAGATGTAGACCTAAACACTTTATTCTCACTTTAGTCATTAAAAATTTTAATATACTTTGTAATAGTAAGGGAACCATGGATTCAAAGGAATATTAGGTTTATCAATTAAACCTAGAACGCTAAATTTACTACATCTCAAAGAGAAAATAAAGATCCTTTGACTAGGGACTATTAATATGACAGAAGCATTGCCAGAAACACTTAAGCCCTTATATAATATACCTGTGATTCACAAATCTGGCAACATTTCCATAAAAGGTAGCGTCCAAACAAAGGGCTTCCTCATCCTTCAGGACTCCTTCAGTACACCAGTCCGCATCAAGTAGCACAGGGTATGTATGCTTCTTTCCAGTGTTCTGTGAATTTCGGTCAAATAGTTCCATGTTGGTCACTATTTCTCCCACGTACTCGCAAACAAAGGCACCTTTGGGCAAGTCTTCGAGGGTTCTAAGACCCCATCCCTTTCCTTCAGGTGTCATAAACACCTGATATGGGAAGCGTGAATATCTCAATCACAAATAAAAGCATAATCATGATTAGATTAAGTAACATACATAACACAGAGGATCACACTGTGCAGCACAAGTTTTATATCAGCAAAACAGTAAGGCTGTTATGTCATTAACAAGGTCTAACCTGCAATTTGCGTGTTATGCCGCGCTGAACAACACGATTCCCACAAATTTTAGTACAGCCACATTTATACCAGCACTCTTTTATAAACTTCCTGATCAGATGGCCCTTGCATTTGCCAGATAATTTTTTATCCTTGGACCTTTCTAGTGGACACTCTTGACAGTAGAAAAGATTTTTCGGCTGCGGATTGCAGTTCATCAACATACAGTCTTCAAGAAACTTTTCTTTAAGAGTACCCCCGGGCATGTAAGCAAACTCCCCACCAGTTTCACCAGCACAAGCACAAGGGATTTCGGAAGACAAACAATCTCCAAAGCAATTGGAACAGCAATTGTCATCAGATATACGAGCAAGAAGAAATTTAACATACGCACTTTGGTAAGTTATGTTTCTGGGAATGTACTTAAAAATAGGCTGATGCTCATTGTTAATTTCATTTATCAATGAAATCTCCAAATCCTCTTCCCCTCTTGTAATATCATCAATATAATAAGCAGAACTGAGCATGTCATTAGAAAAATGTTGCTTCTGAGCAATCACGATACTGCTTGAAGTCGAAGATTTTTGGTCTCCAAGTGCTGGACTGTTTTTGTTCCATTCACTGTAGAACCCCTGCATGGTTGAATCTATCTTGCAGCGGCTTAAGTCCAAACAATTCAAAGTTTGAATCTTTGGAATCTTGGGTCGGGCTTCATTTAAGCTTTGAAACTCTACAGGCCCCACTGAAATATTCGGGGCAACACAAAAACCAACTTGATGACTGACATTCCCATATAAAAAATCTTGGGTATCTAAAATTCTAGAAGCAACTGGATTCGCATGTACATCAGAAGAATTTACTCCCTCATCAAGAGTGATGTTGGTCCCCACTGCTAAAAAGCCCTCACATATATCTTTCATCAGATTCATCACAGAGAAACCAGGTTGACTGATTTTGTATGATTTATGAAGCTTTTCCTCCATCCGGCTAAAGAGTGCATCTAAACTCGGAATACAAAAATTTGATGGAAGGGAAGATTCATAGATTATAGAAAGTTTAACCTCCCCACTGGAAGAAGAAGAAATGTCTATCTGTGAAGAGGTTGAGGATTTATTTTCCTCTTTAGCTGCAACTGAACATTCATATTCCAGACTATTTCCTTGAGGAAGAGAATCCTTTCCACTTGAGCAACCATCTTCATAACATAGAGAGAATGCAGCTAAAAAGAGTACAGATAAAACGTACACATAAAAGCACTACATTACTAAATCACTAAAGTGAAAAGATCAGTTATTATCACAAGCAACTTAAATTGTGATAGTATGTACCAGATTAATGAAGGAGAACCTTTCCATTTCACATTCCAAAATAAGGATATGCTTGGAAAAGGATGACAACATGCAATCATGCTTTACATAGCGTATGAGTGTGCAAGTACATGTTTGCTGTATCATGCAACTCAGGAGTTCCACTTAGAGAATGCTCCTTGTTGGAGTTGTGGGATGTTAATTCTCAAACATGCATAAAACATTAACAATGCACTTCATTATTTTGAGAATTTAAAGTAAGGCTAATAAAACGACATAAGTTCTGCCTCAAAAGGGAAACAATTTCTTACATGGATCTTCCATGTCAAGGTCAATCACTTCAAGTGATGTTGAAAAATGTTCTTTTGCATTAGAAGAATCACCTTGAGTCAACAATTTCACGTTATCTGGACATGGAGACAAAGTAAAATCAATTTATACAAGAGGATACAAGTAGAGAAGATTTGAGGCAATGAAATATAAATCAGGTATTTAATGACATTCATTGTACATGGAGCAGTTATCTTTGCTGTTCACATATTTCCAGGAGAAATGACACAAAATTTGATATTCTCTTTCTTTGCGAAGTGAAAATTCTCACACTTATCTTGTTATCTTTCTTTCATCCTCACAGTTCTCTTCCTTACCTATTTACTCTTTCTAAATTCTTTTCTGCCTCAAACAGGAAATAATATCTTACTTGTATCTTCCATGTCAAGATCAATCACTTTAAAGGATGTTGAAATATGTACTTCCGCATTAGATGAATCACCTTGAGTCAACAACTTCACATTATCAGGACGCGGACATAAGACAAAATCCATTTACATTCAAGGAATTAGAGAAGATTACATGCAATGAAAGATATATCAGGTGTTTAGTGACATTGGATATAGAGCAGTTGTCTTTGCTGTTCATATACTGCCAGGAGAAATGGTAAAATCGATTCACACAAAAGGATACAGGTAGAGAAGATTAGAGGCAGTGAAATACAAAGCAGGTGTTTAATGACATTCATTGGACATAGAGCAGTTATCTTTACTGTTATCATATTTCCAGGAGAAATGACAAAATATTTGAGATGAACAGTCTTAAACCATTTTTCTTCCTTACCTATTTACCATTTCTAAGTTCTCATTTTCTCCATTTCCACCTACTATGTTACTTTCCCCATTAACTTTATTCCTTCAATGTTTGTCTGCCAGAGAGTCAAGGATGCCTACGCCTACTTTTAAGCAACTAGTGCACACAGAGGAACTCTATGTATCCCTGAAGTGTTTCATACCTTATGCATTCAGTTAATGCTTTCTAATTTAATAGATGTGCAAGGAACTGAAGGCATGAAGAATTACCAGGAGGAACTACAGAGAGAGGAACCTCAAGCTCTGATAGGCCATCAGGCAACAGCTCTATTTTACCTGGAATAATGGAATGATTTTTCATAAGTATATTCGTCTGAGTCAAAATATTACTATCATGTAAAACACTGTTCTCTCCCCAGGAAACAGTATGCTTGCCTGTTTCATTTACCATTCTGGGAACAATTGAACAGGAGGTGCAAGTATCACAATTCTCATTAAGTTGTGTTCCTGGCGACAGCAAACCAGACTCATCAGTTTCATGATGAGCCAGCACTTGAATTTTCTTTTTGGGTTTTGATCCTGAAGAAGAATTTGGAGTACTGGTTTTCACTTCTCCTCGATAATGTGGCACCGGAGACAGGACCTTGGCTTCTATTTCATTGTCAAAGAGATGAACATGAACCGACTCAATCATCTTTTCCTTCCCATTAGATTCAGGAATTACATATTCAACATGATGAACTGGCTTATCCGTAGATCCATTAAAACTTGGACAGGAATTACCAGGAGAAGACAAACCTTGAACAGCTTGACTTCTCAATCTTGACCCTTTCAATGGTGGCTCATCCTCTTCTGGCTCATCTACTAAGTGGAATTTCTGTTGCTCCTTTTCCTGTCTCAAGAATAAAACCATTAATAATAAGCATAGATATCATAGCCTATGGCATGTCAACTTTGAATGGATGTACCAGAAGTACATAGATTGCACATCCAAAACTTAGCTAATTGGAAATATTTGTTCTCCTCAACTGACACAACAGGTCAAGGAATATATGACAACTATGTGGACGACCTGACATAACAAGCACTCAAGTTACTAGAGGATTTGTAATTGCAATAAAGATGGTTAAACCTTGCATTCCTCACTCTCAAGAATAGCATCCACCAGAACAGTATAGTTCCCATCCTCAATATGCTGCCAATTTTGGTTATAAACGTCCAACAGACTCTTTAATACAGGTTTTACAATATGCTGAGGATAACCAAGAGCTCTCATAGCCTTGTAAGCCTTTGCAAACTTAGGATTTGGTGCCATAAGTTTGTAATGCTGGATTTCTACATCTACTGCAGAAAAGTCTCTGGTTTCCAGTCCTACAACAAATGTCAAGCTTCAAAAACTACACAAACAAGACAAGCAACATTTCGGTTGGATGCAACTAAAGGAGTCACCCAGGGACTAATTGAAATGAAAATAATAATAGCACAATTACAATCAAAATGATGATTCTTAACATAGTTAATAAAACAGAAAAGCAAAAATGTAACGATACTAAGCTGAGTAATAAACAGGTTAAGAACTAGAACAATTAGAAGATTAACAATGACAGTGGAAGTGCAGAGCTATATTACATTTCCCTTGGCATACTGAACTGCTAGCAGCCTTACTATTGACCCAAGCCCAAACCATGAGCACTGCAACTCCAGTTACAATCAGAGAAAGTTATGATCCACCTCTGATCTAAGCCAGAAATCCATGCTTAAGAAAATTTAGATCTCTTCCAAGAAATATAAATCTAAAACTTCCTAGAAGCATAAGTGCCAATCTCTAAAATCAACGACTGAAATCAACAATTTCTAGCAGCTATTTTGGAACAAAAATTGACAAAATAGATATAAGGAGTGACATATAGAGTCAACAAACTCTACAGGTTCATTGGTAGATTCACCTCCAGTCAAGTTACAAGTTTAATTACAACTCAACAAAGGAAACACAGATATTGTTACATCGAAATAGGTTGGTGATGGTTAAGTTTTTCCAAATATGAACAAACCAATGTCAAAATAGAGCATAAAGTCCACTACACGATCCCCCTGCTTTCATTATCATGTTTATGCAAATCTTTATCGTAGCCTCCTATTCAACTCTGCTAGCTATCAGATCGGCAATTCAGCTAGCAATTTTTAATGTCTTTTAGCCAGAGTTCATAGAGCTTCAGTTCTTTCATCAAATAAAATTATTAGTCAAGTGAAACAATTTACCTTTTTTATCAGGTTAACTAAGGACATAGACATCTCATCAAGTTGTGTCCACTCACATACCATTATTCAGCAATGCACCTATTCGGGTGTCAGCTACATAATTAGCTAGTTAGCTACAGGAAAAACGATTAAATACTAAAGATGTTGAAACATATCTGGTTCCAATTGACCTCTAGTTCAACTATTTTTTGCAGGGCTGCAACCTAGTCGAGTTACCACTATTTTTTATGCTGCTTAGTACATATTCGAAACCGGAGCTAAAATGGTGCTGTAACTCAATTTAAAGAACACTTTAACACGAACTCGAACTAGTCAAGCGTCAGCACTATCTTCACAAGAGCTAAATAATTTCGACTATTTATTTTTTCTCCCTTGTATTATTTCATGACAGGAAGCATTCCTTTCGAGCCCACCAACAAAATAAATGAATGAACAAAAACCACCTCACTTTGTAGAAGCATTCTTGCCAAACCTACAAAATTCAACAAGACACTCCAAAAAAAAAAAGAAGAAGAAAATAGAAAAGGATAAAAATCAACTTAAACGAGAAAACACATTTTCTTCGTGATATAAACGAAAAGAAAGTATTAAAAAAAGGATAAAAATTGACTAAAAGGAAAAACCCGTTTTTATAAGAGAGAAAAAAAAAAATCCAAAGACTTTGCCTAAGTAAATAGCACGTTAAAAATCCCAAAAGGAAGAAATATTCAAAAACCAAAAACCCAGAAAAATTCTACAATCAAATGTCCTTTTGCTAAACCCTTCAACCAAAAACCCATCAATAATGTTTATAAAGTTACCATTTTTATATGCCAGCTTTATGAAAACAGGGGTTCTGGGATTACTTAGGCAGAGGGGTTTGACTTGCCCATTTAAATAATCATTTCTGAGTATAAAATACTCGCTGATAATATAAGAAAAATCGAGCAAATTTCTTGTAAGAAAACAGAAACCCGCTCTACGAGTTATCCTTTCTTGTCCAGGTTTTAGCACAGTGATTGATATAAAAGAGTTCAACACAAAGTAGCCCTGATAAGTTCAAAGGCCTAAAGCAAACTCTAAAACCCTAAATCTGAGATTTTGACCATACATTTTGCACAAATCACAAGTAAAAAATTAATATTATAAGATCAAGGAGGGAAAGGAGCTTACCCCCCTTGGATTTGGAAGGAGAGACTTGTCTTTGAAGTCAAGAAAATTGGAGAGAGAATAAAAGAAGAGTTGGATAAGAATATGAATAGACTAATATGAGAGTTCAAGTTGAAAGTATAAAGGTAAAGATATACTAAATCCACACTCCAATGCCTCAAATCTATACCTTGTACAAGCTTTCATGTTGTCAGTATAAGTTGCATTTAATAGGTATACAATTTTTTATTTTTTATAAAAGTGTGAGTGGAGGTCTCAAACTCGAGACCTTTCACTTACACTCGATCCATCCAACCCATCTCTACCCCGAGACCTATGGATTTAATTACTCCTAAACAATTATTGTTTTAAGTGAGGAATAATGGGTTGCTAATTTGTTTTTCAACTTGGTAAGGACAACACAGACGTTAACAACAAAATAAATTTTGTTAATTTTAAAATTTAAGTGTGGACTCATTTCTTATATATTTTGTTCCTTTCTAGGGTAATGTTGAATCCAGATTTAAAATTGTAACTGTTTTCGATAAATTGGATGTTTTATTAGATGATTTTGTAAATTCCAAATTCAATGTCCAGATGTTGTAAAAAATTGGATGTTTTATTAGAGATGCAATGTGATCTGCAAAGGACAATTCCAGGCTTTGTAGTCTAATGTTTCAACTTAACTTTACACGAACCTGATATTTGAATTGGCCATTTGTCTTTATTCTCCGGTTGTGTCAAAAATGAATATATTAGGAACCAAATTTTATTTTTGTCAAAGTTTGTGGACCACTATGGTTAAATTGAAGCTTGAGAGACCACATTTATTTTATTTGAAGTTTTAGGGGACATTTATTTTGGTGCAATGCCCAAACTTTGGAGACCACAGCGAACACACCCTCCCCTTCAATGCATTGAAAAACATGTCAAATTTTATAAAAATCACACAACGATTTTGTTTCTTTTCATTAGACACGAATAATTATCTAATAAATCTATTTTTTTATTTCTCAAATAAAGATGAATACGAGAATCTTTTATTTCTAAAAGTTGTCAATGATGAGACAAAAACCTATACTAAAGCATATTAGAAAAGTTAACCCCGAGTTTCAAGCCTCCTTCATGGGCTGGCAAATTTGTGCATATCCTTCAACAGTACAGAATTATAGATGCAAATAATGCAATAAACGAGTTGCATTATTTCACAAGCTTTTCATGTCTCAATTGTAAATTTGACAGGGGGTGGGATTTGGGAAATGGAGACTCAAGCCCACCAATTACTTGAAATATAAATCTTTGACAACAAACCCATAAACGTGGCAAGTAACCATTCAAATTCATGTCTACAAAAGAAACTACATGGTAAAACCATTGGCCCTAGCCACAACTATTCTGTCAACTCACTAGAAGGCTTGGAAGTACTCAGAATTTTCATATCCATTTGGTAGTAAAACTTCAGAATGAAATTCATGCAGCTAAAAATGTGGAGATCATAGCATAACAGACCACAACTGGAGCATGTATTTCACCTACAGAATTGTTAAAACATATCAAGAATTCTGTTTCCTTTTTCTCCATTGGCAGCAGCAGATAGTTTAGATACAGTTGAGTTTATTAGCCTCAACTACAAATACAGCAGGACAGCACCAAACCCAAAACCATGACAATCAAACTTGGTATCTCAACATTAAGTATACTATGTTAACTACAAACTACGAACTTTGATATGATTTGAGAGATGGAACTACATTAATCTTGAAGCCTGAATTATGTGGTTTCAATTCCTGTACAATTTGGGTCGAAGCGGAGGACTATTACTATGAATAATCGCTACAGCAATTGAGAAAGACTGGAGAGCTGACAGAGTCGACTGGAAATGAATATAGTATAAACCGTCATGAATGTTTGTCATTTTCATGATAGGTGAAATTTGCTGTGAACCCTGCAAAATTCAAAGAGAAAAAGGTTATCCTAATTCTTCATCTGCAAATGCACGGCTGTGTTGCAGGAAGTTTCCTTCCTTTTCATTTCACCTTGACAAATTAGACTTAGTAAAGCAAAAGACAGCATCTTTCTGAGTTCCTCACAGAAGAATGATATGACTTCTGCTTAGATAGGCTTGAGCCATTGGCGGAACTAGAATTTTTGACTAATACAAATGGGGTAAAAGAAAAACAACCAGAGAATAAGGAAACTTGGCATACCTCTACAAAAAGGTCAACTGTCTTGCACTCTCCAGAATTATCTGTATCGGGTAGATTCTCAAATCTGTTTGTTCTTGTATTGATTACCGTGAGAGGGCACCCAATATCCCAACCTCCACAGTCACAATGCCCACCAGAGTGCCATCTCTCCAACAGGCTTGATGGCCCACCTTTCCTGGCTCTTGGTCCCCCGTGAAAACCTGCTGGAACTAGAATATTCATGCTTGTTGAGCATTCTCCACCATCTCGTTGGCAACATTCTGAAATCAATGAATATTCTGAAGCTGCATCCGTTTGGCTGTTCCCAGATTTCTTCAAAATTTCAAACCCCAACCACCAATTTTTTGCTCCTTAGGTTTACAAGATATATGCTCCTTCACAACTATGGCAGCCAACTCAAGATTCGGAGGAATGTCATTTTCCAGAAGATTGGCCGGACTCTGATCAAAACTGTCACATACATCATCAGAAGACTCCCAGGATGTGTCTTCGAGGATAATACTTGTCCCCCATAACTTAGAAGACGTTCTTTGTTTACGAAACTGGCTTGTCCTGAAAACATCTGCTACCTTCTTCGTCAGCCCTTTGTTCTTTTTAAGAACACCAACAGGAGTTTTGTGTCTCTTGCATCCAACTTTCACTGGAACCAAACAAAACAAATTGTGTCTCCATGATTTCTGAATTCTTGGGGCAGAGTGTAATTGAAGTAGACACTTTCATCTTAGCAACAAGATCTAACTCTCTACCCTGAATATCCAGTTCTCTTTTGGGACCTGATTTTAAATGAAATGAGTAAATATAGTCGAGAGATTTATCCTCTGGTGACTGGATCTTCAGTAAGTTGGTAGCATAAACCTCCCCCTGATCATCCACAGAGAAAAGATAATTGGGGCATCCATCCTTCCACGTGCACTGCAGCATTCCTTGGAAAATAGCAGCAGATGCAGAGGAAGAAGACTGATCAGAGCAGGTAGAATTTGTGCTTGATACAGAAGCCAGTCTCTTGTGCACTGGCTCAGATCCATATTCATTGTCACCAAGCACCACGTCCTTCAGTTTATTAGGCTTACTGGTGTTTAATTTAACAGGAGAGCTAATAAAATTAGAAGCAACTGCTTCTTTTATGTCCACTAGACCTCTTCCTCCATTGCTGGTGTTAGAATGAGGGCACCCAACTGATGAAGCAACGGGCTCCTCAAAATGTTTATCATGCTTTTGCTGGCAGAGATTGTGCCCAGAATCCTTTCTCCTGCAGAACTTATTGCAACACTATCTGTCAAAAGAGCCAATGGATGTTCAATAACTAACCTAGCCATATCATATGCACGTCTACTACTAATTCCTCTCGAACTAAGTCATTGTGAAAGACACCAGTAGACGAAAAATTGCATGAGGGTGCTCCAAATGCGCTGACATGCATCCATTCCAGACAGCGGCGAAGATATTTTTCATCAAAACTTATAATGCGCTTCGGAATTGTATTATCTAGACCATACAGCTTTTGGAAGAACCATTGCTTGCTGCAACTATTTCTTCCCGATATGCTTAGAACAACTATAAGGTCAGACTCTTTCTTTCGCAGGAAATCTTCAGACAAAGTAATCCCTTCTGCTGAGTCTCTACTCTTGCTTGCAGACTGCAATGAATCTTCTTCCTCCAGGGCGTCTTTCTCCATGACATTTTTGTTTCTCATTTTCTGCTTGTAATAGAAATGAAAACATCTACTGCACTCAAATGGCCGAATCTAATTTCAATTTAGGCGCAAGTTGAAGCTTGAAATGGAAAACAGCTCAGCCTTGACCTTGATGATGTTCAACTGATAATCTGGAAATCAAGTAGCACTGCATAATTATTTTATCAAGGGCCAAAAAATAATTTAAGAAATAAGTAAGATGGATGCAAATTTTATGCTGTAATTAGGATCAGCTATCAAATTAAAGATAAGGAAGGACAAAGAGCATAATTTTGTCAAAGCCAAGGAAGATGCAATCTCTTTTCATGATTAAATCCTCAAGAAAAATTGGTACAAGGGCCAGCGTATACTTCTGATTCAGAAATAGAGGGCTAATTGCCCAATGGTCAACCTTGATTTCAACAGAAAATCCCTAGCAAATTAGGTAAAAACATCATTGAAATGTCAAAACTCTTTCATAAGGTCAGAATAAATGCAGTATAAAATTGAAAGAAAAGAATAGAAAGCAAAGCACAACTTGTAATAGACCCGGGTATCAAGAACAAACTCAGCACAATCAAAATACACATCAACCAGAACAAAGGAACCACGAGTCCAGTATGACAAGCAAGCTAAAGTAGAAACAATAAACAGACCTCACTAAAGAAAGTGTAAACTGAAAGTTATACAACTAAAATTCAACAAACACAAAAGAAAACATAGACAGTTAGAGGATGAGGGTGGTTGGTGAGATTTAGAGCTATACAGAACGTCTAAGAAGAATTGCAATTGCATGTATTAATTAATACTGTACTGCAAATATAAACAGAAAACACAAGCAATCGAAGAAACCCTACTGCTTTATTTTTTATTAAGACTTTCATCAGCAGCTGCATGTTAAATATGGAGGAGCAAATTTAACTTAAGACGCCTCAGCTTCACACCAATCAAACATTTCTCAACCAAACCCAATAAAATTCCCAACTTTCATCAATCAACACTAATAAACGAAACAGGGATGGAAGTGTGAACCTTTCTTACCTCAAAAACTGGATTCACAAACAAAAACCCACTTCAACTCAGTCCCCACAGCAAGCTTTACCTTAGAACTTCTTCTTAAGCAGCTGAAAATGAAACCCATTAAAGAAAACCATTTAATACTCAGGTACAACCCAAATCCCACAAAGCAAAAACAGGTACTGCAGCACTTAACAAGTACTACAGCATTAAGTTCCAAAGTCAATTTTGTACTAATGAAAAAAGGAGAAAACTTTACCAACCAGCAAAACACATGGAAGAATAAGCTCCACCACTTTCAAGTCCTCAACTAGAAATAACTGTATTAAAGAACAATTCTAGAACCAAAAAGTTTCAACTTTGAAGTGCTACATTAATAGTAGATAAAGAGTGGGAATAAAGAGAGCAGATGGGATGGGAAAAGTAAGAAGAAGCTAAAACCAAGATTAACTGGATTGGTTTATGGTTGATGTAAGCCACGTTTTGGGATTTAGCAAAAAAAAAGAGGGACATCATCAGTCACCAAAACATCAGATTCTGGCACTACATGGGTGGGTCCACACCAAATGCCAATTTCTTGAAAATTTCTTGCTTCTCCAATCAAAAGTTGAAAACACCCATCAGTAAATTTCACAGACAAAGAGGTGTGGATATGGAAACAGGCCATATGGGCAATGACATGCTACAGGCCCGGTAGTAAAAGGCTTCGACATGTGGGCTGTAGCTGTTAAAAAGAAAAACAAAAGAAAAAGAAAAAGTGAAAAAACAAAAACCAGGTTGCGAGGTGAATAGGATAATAGATAAATACAAGTAAAAAAGGTAACAAGAAAAGGTGTAAAAAGTTTTTCGAAAACTGCTTCCTCAGGCAATCCAAAAAAGGCATTTGTTTGTCTACATGCTTTTCGATATATAGTGTAATGATTTGGTTTAGAAATTCTCAATGAAAATTTTATAAAATTTTCCAGTTGGTGTCTAATGAACTTTAGTTAATTTACACCTAAATTAAAAGATAAAAGCTCAAACTCGCCTCTATTGCCTACCTTAGAGTTAAATACTTTTCTTATTTAATAATTATTATTTCTCAAAAAATTTGTTACCTGCATTTCTTTTGACAATATCTGTTGAACAACTCATTAGACAAACATAAAATTTATTACCATGTAGAGTTCGCGTTCTAGTGGAACCAAAGGTGTAAGGTCGGGTTGGATTGCTATTTTTTTTCATAAAGATATTAAAATATTTTCTTAACATAAATTGCTATCAATTACTGGTAATCTCGAATCATCATCATATCTCTATCGTGTATATTTTTCTATAAAAACTCTCGACAACTCTGATCCAATTGAGTTGCTCCAAAATTTTCTTTTCGGGAGAGATGGGAGCGTGTGACTGTTTTTTTTTCTTTTCAAGTGGAGAAAGTGGGAGGAAAGATATGGGAATTGTATGTGACATGAGCTGGTAAGCATGATAGCAAATGGACTCTTATATGCACACTACTAGACGTCACCAAAGCACAATTAGCTGTTGACTGAAAAAAACTAGACATCAACAAAGCACAGAGGAGAGAGAGCCCAACCGAATAAAAACAGGACACGGGAAAGAGTTAACACTAGAAACAGGACCCCAGAAACGACACATTGGCTGACTCTTGATCCCTTTCTTTCCCTACCCGGATACCATAGATTTCTACCTATTGCGTTATCTTCTTTCCCTTTTTTTGCGCTTTACTAATGCACTATTTTAATGCTACATGGAAAAGTTGAGGGTGACCTTCAAATAGAATAGCCTTTTCAATGGAGGAGGAGAAGAAAAAAAAATGGATTGTTTTACTCTCATCATACAATGATGCCAAGAATGTCATTTTCACCAATAGTAGATGTTCTATTGCAAATGAGCCCAGTCAATTGTAAATACATCTACCAGTTACCTCAAATTTTTAATGTATTTCATTATATATGTGGATAATTTTTTTACACACTGTCAGTGTATAATTTTTTTTTTACACTAATAGATTTGGACTTTGTCATATAACACAAATTTAAATTTAAAATTCAAATCATACACATGTCGCATGCATCCAAACTGTTAGTGTAAAAAAGTTACTACACTATCCTTGTGTATATTACCAACCACAGACTTTGCATGTGTTTACATTTGCCAACTACTACGACTATCAGACATATCACACCTTACCTTGTTTATATACATAATGCACCTCGCGTACATATAAATACGCACATTCTTAAACAATTCTTCATTCTTTAATCTTCTCTCTTGTTAATCATGGCTGAAGCTTTATTTCCATGATAACTTCTCTTATAACAACAGAACTGCTCCTTTTTAGGTCCAAATTGCATTCCGACTTAAGAAGGGTAGATTTCACATTTCGTGCAAAAATCACTGTGAGAATAGAATCTTAAATTTTTGGCTTGGGTTATTAACAGCGGCCATATTTTGTGTCTGCAAAGATTTGGTGCATGGGATAATATTGTATGTTGGGAGAATCAGGGACAACAATATGGGGTTGTAATAATGTCTTGTGGGGCGGTAATTAAATTATGGTGCCCAAGTAGTAAAAATAGATTTAAAGCTGTCATGTTCTTTTTCTTTTGACCGACTTTTTTTTTTATTAAATTGTATGTGCGGCGGGAAGGCACGAGATATTTGAAATCATATGTATGGCATAGGTTGCAATAAATATTTGAGTCCAATAATACATTTATGTCACCCCCGACATCATTCCAAGTCCAAACAAATCCTGCTCGCTCATGCATAGTCAGATGTCCTGACACGTTTTTTGTGGTACTTTTTCAAACAATTGTTTGAATTTTGTTTTTTTTTCTTGGAGAAGGCAACAATGCATTTTTGAATTTGAAGTAATAAATGAAGCAATTTGTAACGTTCAAGATGGTTAATATAGTACTAGTAGTGATACTAACAAGGCCTTGAGATATGTACAGAGCTTTTCTTGAATTTGATCTAATTTAAAGCAATATGGTAGTATAGATTGTTGTATTATTTTGAAGTTTTATTTCTTCGAAAAAAGGAAAAGTTTTCTTTGCAAATATAATAAAACATAAATGATGAAGTGACTCCAAAAATTCGGCAACGCCTGGTGTAATTTATTTCTTATTCTTTTTGTTTCTTTGGTTATATCAACAAGATATATAGTAGTCTATTGCAAATCATTGGAATCATGGCCTATTATTATTTTTAATAGATTATTCCGATGGATAAAAACTATCTTTCAGTCACCATTAGTGGTCCAAAGGAACCAGCCATTGATCATTACTAATCCCTTGACGTTTTTCGAAAGAAAGAGAGGACCATTTAAAATTTGTATCCATCTGTTTTTATGCTCTTCAAGAAGAAGATGAAGTCGATTTCTTTAATTCTAATAGTTTGTTATTTATTTAATTTTCCATAACTAAAGAGTCTTGCGATGCTTGTTTTAGAGAATAATAATAGAGAAGCAGACAGTACAAAGCTACGTTTTAATTACTACTAATGAAAGAACAAGTATTGGATTCGTGATAATGGGATTTTTCAAATATACAACCAAGTTCAAAAGTTTGTTGCAAAACCAAAATTTTGTACTACTTACATTGCGACAAAGCGACGATAAAAAACAAATTAAATAATAACCTAACTCTTTAATTTTAGGAATACCCATATTTGTATCTGTATTTTCACCAATAGTTTTATTATAGCATATTTTCACTAATAGTTATTTTCCACAATCTACGGTAAATGGTAAATTTACTACATTACCCAAGGGGGAAGAATTCACGACTTGTTAGCTCAAAAAATCACCTTCCTCGAGGCGGATTTACAGAATCTCAATTCACATGAACTTGCAAAAGTCCACCTTCTTGTTGATGCCCATCCATCTTGGCTTCATAGGCATATTTCCAGTATTTTGCTTAGTGGAAAGTCACCACGTGATAGTTAAATTAGCCCAAAATGCTGAAACACGTCATTTTCAGTAATTCAGTGGACCAAATCTTTCTCTGCAACTCAGCATGTGAAGCTCATTAATCTTTCAAATACTCCAATTGACTTTTATGTGATTTGAGTCCCATCCTTGCATCCAAATATCCAATACATAAATATTGCAAATTTAAGATGTAACTATCTGCTTCCCTTAAATGCTCTCCAGTTCCTCAGGTGCCCCATGTTTATCTTTTTGCGTTTTTGTGCGCCACATGTTTACTAGTAATTTTCTATGAAAGGTTTGCCTTAAGGGTGTTTTAACAAGCACTGAGAGAAATTTCCATGTTAGTTTTTTGAAAATTTAAATTTGAACAAGTGTGTGTGTTTACATAATAGTTTTTATATAAATCTGGTGCATTAGAGAGTATTCTGTTAAAAAACTTTTACTGGTTGATCTAATCAAATATTTTAAATAAAATATTTTAAAATGTCAATTGAATATTTTATTTCATAATATATATATATATACTAGCGAGTATGGATACATGCAACCTGATTCCATGTACTTAAATTTCAATTTTTGCACACGTAGCTTAGCATGCATGTACGGCAGCTAAAATATATACTATTAGTATATGCAAGATTAATCCGACTTTTTATATATTATAGTTTTCTCAACCGTTGTCAAATAGGTACTCATGAATGCACCTATTTTGTACCTAATTAAATACCATTTCCGTACACCGACTTACTGAATTATCACTGTCAAGTAGACACTTATTAATGCACCTATCTTCATCACCTAATTAATTTTTTGTTTGAGTACGCCAACTTATTGGATTAGTGGCACTGTTAAATGAATTCCACCAAACGGCGCTGTTTGCATAAATTCAAAAGTTTTCAAATCTTCAATTCTGGGATCTCAACAGTCTTTGGTATGGACAACTCAAGTCTTAATTGGCCGAATGCTTGAATTTTACTTAAACTTTTGATTGATTGGGACAGACATTTGTTTCTTAATTTAGCTGTCCGAGCAACAACCCCAAGAAGAAAATGAACGTAAATCTTTGTTGGTTTGTTAGATAAAGTCAACAATTTCATTTGTACCAGATGATTAGTCAGACCAATATTCCTACCTCTTACGCAATTTCCAATATCACGGGCTTGGGATTAGGTAACTTTTGCGCAGCACCATTTTAACACTCTTCAGCCTGGTTTAACTTCTGTTTAAGCTGCTTTAATCTTTGTAAAATTAAAGATAATACTACGCGCTTTCTTTCTTTCTTTCTTTCTTTCGTGAAAATGTCATCTTCTTTATTAGCCATAAAATCTGGGATTTGAAAAGTGCATTTGTTGAATGCAACAAATCATTTGGTTTTTGACCAGGACCAGGGCCTTTTTAAAGTTTGGGGACAATAAGTTTCTAATGATAGTATTAGATTTGAGTCTTTTGACAAAGTAATTAAATAGACTAATCATAGGCAGCTTTCTTGATTCATGATTCCACCACTGTATCTGGTTGGTACAAAAGAAAAGTCTGGTCTAACAGCCTTTGTCCGTTCTGATTTGAAATCCAAATCCAATGGCAAAATAATGCTCTGTATTTGAGATCTAGTCTTATTGTTTACCAAATTACGTGAACCTCTACTGTAATCCTGTGGGTTGCCGGTTTGCATTAAAAAAAAAAAAGAATAGATAGATTAAAGGAAAAAATACAAAAGATTCCTGGATTCTTCTTCTTTTTTTTTTTCCAACCAAAATGAATTTTAATTTTAAGCTTTAATTAATGTGTAATTTACGCACATAGCGTTTTTAAAGCATAAATTCTATGCTCTCAGCCAAATAACATATCCTCTGCTTGAGCAATTTCTGTCGATTTATATATGATTTTTTTTTGTTTTGTGGATATCTATTTTTTGTACAATACTTTTTGCTTGCATCGTTATTATGTCTCCCATTCACTATTTTATTTTTTGAATCATTTTTTTAATCTCACATGAATCACATCACAAAAAATGCTATAATATTATTCTAAAAGATATTTCAAATAATCTTCAATTTAAATTGAAATGCCTCTAAGCAAATGGCTCTAGATGGTTGGAAGTTGCATCCTTTTCTATTCCTGCTGCTGTTTTTATAAGAATTCCTGAGCTGAACTCTGGAGAGAGGATTTTAACCCTTATATAGTGAAGCCCTTATTGTGTTCAAGGTTTAGGTATTAAGGGGCATCTGCGGTAATTTGATGCATTCTTTGATATTCCGATTCCTCTTGTTTGACAAGAATGGAAGACAATTAGAAAGAAATTTCAGCAGATACAGACGAAAAATAAGAAGTTGCCGCACTTTGTTTATGACTTGTGAAATTTGACCCCATTGTTTCAAAGGATGATGCTTCTATGTGGGATATGAAAATGATCTACCTTGCAGCAAATCATCTATATCCTTTGACCCAAAAAACAAAAAAAAATCTATATCCAGTTCACATCATCTCGATCCCTCCCCCCCGTCTCTCTCTCTCTCATTAACTCTTTCACTTTGTTTTTTCCCCTTAATTTTTTGTGAAGAGCAATGGAAGATTGATCGAGAAAATAAAGTAAGATCGTCATAGGTTAGACTAAGAGAAGGTAGAGTAACTAAGGAAGGGAAGGCGTGTCATGTCGTGATGACAGGAGTCGAGTCTACCTAAACTTTTTATTTACAGGGAAAAAAAAAAAAGAGGAAGGGACACTCGAACAAGAAATGGCCCCGTCAATAGCAGCACTGTGGCAATTGGTGTTGAACTTTACGGCCCAGGCGGCCAATCCTTGTGACTGTCCTACGGAACCTAATCCTAATTAGTCACTAACACTAGCCCAATCCAGAAAGCAAAAGACATGAGCTAGCGTATTTCCTTTTGGATTGCATTTTTTGACGTTGTTAGAAAAGAAACACAGTTCCCTCCCCACCCCACCCCCCCAAAAAAAAAACAAAAAGAAAAGAAAGGAAAAGGTAACACGGTAGTATTTTATTGAAAAGTCAGTTCAGAGTTTTCTTTTTAAAATAAAATTAAATTTAGTCCGACTCTTGGTATTTTCTTGATCTGTTTGACTTGCAATGATTTAAAATGCACAGAGTAGGTTAGCTGCTGCTGGCGACCTCAAGGCATGTAGCAGAAATGTCCTTACAATTTAGACACCCTTTGGCCCAGAGAGATGTATTCTTGGTGAATCCATAGGAAATCAATAAATGAAGTAGTTGGGAATTAGGACTCATGAGATGCATAGATGGAAATGTTTTAACTAAAACCATTATATTACTGTATGAATCTTTATACAACTCTGATCTCGATTCTTAACAAATAAAAATGACTGTCAAGATGCACGATGTTTGTGGCTACAACATGTATCAATGATTACAAAGATAACATAATGTTAAACTTGTAGCTCTCACAAATGATTGGCTTGAGATTGGCGTAGGACTGATGACTTGTAATATATACAAAAACTCTCTCTGTTATTTGATACTATGTAGTTATGACTTAGTGATATACTAACCACATTGACCCAATATGTTCATCTTCTATCTCTATTTCAGGATTAATCACTGCTGCTGCTGATAAAAAGCCTCTGCAAAATTGTTGAAAGGAAGGATGCACAAAGTTAAAGCTGCTCAACCCCTAGATGGAGGGGATTGCATTTGAAAGAGTTCACACCACTGATATGTGCAAAAATATCTGAGGAATCAACCATGTCATCTTCATCTTTCACGACCACCTATGAGCAAAACAATGAAAATTTTGTTAGGCATAGCGAAATATACATTCCATTTTATATGACAACATGAAAGGAAAAAAAAAAATTGAGAATAGGCATTTTGGAATCTGAGCATTGGAAGGTGGATGTGTTCATGTTATTATTGATGATAGATGAAGTGAAAATTCAAACTCACATCCTCATCTGTGTCCTCTTCTTGGTTGCTAATGCTACAAGCAGTTCTATTCATCTCCAATTCATCATTTTTTGCAAACCTTCCTCTAACGCGAGGCCTGCTATCTGCCAGCGTTTTGCGGCATGCATACTGCACATTGGTTTTCAATATTAGGACGCTACATATTATTGAGGCATAAAATCTAGTAGATGGATTCTTGATTAATATTAACAGACAAATGAGTCTTCTACATATGGCTGCATGGCTTTAATAGCAAAGAAGGTGATGTTGCCTATTTAAGTACTGTTGTTTATGTAATAATGGCTAAGGATGCAGCAGAAGCTGACATATGAGAACCCAACCATGAAGACTCTCCTCTATTGACAGCGAAAGATGCATAATCCCAGTCTCTTGATTGGTGATACCAAAAAAATAAAATAAAATAAAATAAATGCATATTGTTAAATCTGATTGTATGCACCTTGATTTTCTTGCTGAAGTTCCTTTCATTTCTCTTCTTCATATACCTGTGTATCTTTTCTCTCCTTTCTTCAACAGTGAGCTTGCCCACCTTGAAAGTTGGATCTTCTAGATTTGATATCTCTGATGCCAAGGGAGTAGAATTTCCAGCTCCATTAACAAACTGTCGACTCTCATTACTAATTGCCTAGTAAAAGGAATATGATCAGTGAATGCAAATTACAGTCAAATGACTCTTTAGTGCTCAGAAAGAAATAACATCCATGTATCATATCATGTGAAACTGCTATTGGCAAACCATCTTGTATCCTATGAATTTGGAAGAAGAATTCACAGCCTAGTACTTATAAATTTCTTCAATAGGCAGGATGTCATCTAAGAAGAATACCTGAAGTTCAGTACTACAATTATAAACTCGGGGCATGGCATCTGGACAAAAAATTCCACCATTTTCCCCTTGGAAATCTAATTCTTGAGGTGGCATATCAGTGCCAAGGAAAAAACAACTTCCAGGGAAAATTCCTGGATTTTCTGCTGCTAATGCAGCATTGAGATTCCCCGGCAGGTACGGTCCAATAGAAGGATCAAGTAGAGAACAAGAAGGCGAAGAAGTACTCAAGCGCATGTAAGGTGGCATGGCAGACAAGCATTCCTCTTCATAAACAGGAGGCATCGGGGGCGCCATAAGTGGGACAATAGGAGGTTCTACAGAATACTGAGTAAGTGATCCATCAACCACATCCGTCACTGAACTCCGAGTGTTCAAGGAGGAGTAGTCAAACTGCTCTTGGTGGTTTTGGACGTAGTGAGGAATGTTATATGCTGTAGAATTACTGAAGTCTATGGAAACAGAGATGTCATTTTCAATATCATCTGTGGAGTCAAAGATTACAGATAGATTACTATTGTTGTTAGTTGTGGTTGTGGTAGTGGTCATGGTGGAGGTCACGGCTTGAGTTGTGGTGGCAGTCTCAGGCGGTTCATCTTTAGCTAGCAAGTGGTTAGTGTATTTGTTCATGTCAGGAGTAAGGGAAAGATTTGTAGAATAGGAAGAGTGCTCTTCATAGCAACAGTTTGAGTTGGAAGCAACTTCGGAATTTTGTAGAGTCTCTGGAAATAATTCAGACTCACAAAAGTCGAAAATCTGAGCATTAAGGGGGCTTGAAATTTCTTCCTGCACAAGAGAAACAACAATTAATTCATCGACTTTAACACAGCATTCTTCTTACGATACTAAGATTAACCATATTTCATATGTAGCGAATAAATCACTCTTTTAGAGGCAACAACAATTCTCTCAAACAAGGTGCAGACTTTACCCATACAATTGGATCAAAGTCAGATTATTGATCCACCTAATGCAGAAGAATGCAATCACATCACTACTTCCTAGGAAGCATATGCAGGCTCTGCTTTATGAGGTTAAGAATCATTATGTGCATCAAGACAAGCTAGTTATTATGTCGTTTCCAAGCATTAAGGTTTGCCCCTAAATTTCTTCAAGGAAAGACAGATTCTTGGAAGAAGAAACTTCGTGGTGGTCAATATCTTGCAAAACACAAAGATGTTCATGGACTTTATAATCCATGTGACCTGTGGGAACTGGTTATACTATGAAAAGAGATGTTTAATGGCAATGGTAAAGAGGGAAGGTGGTGGCATTTGAACTTAGTGCAAAATAGAGAAACTGTCAAATCTGGACAAACAAAAGGAACCTTAAGGCACTAATAGTTTCTGGTGTCATGCATGTGCAGTGCTGCCAATAAATTCTGTTTTCGGTCCAACTAAATTAAAGTGTCAAAACTAGAAACCTTAAGCAATACTGTACCAAAAAGCTAAATATTCCGTCAAAATCCAAAAAGATAACGGAAGTAACCATTAAGATGGATCATGACAAGCATTAGACAAAGTGCTTTAGGAAAATGACAATTTGCTAAAAAAACTTGGAATGCAAGACTGAAAATATCTTCTCAAAGACGACTTGAGAATGCGACATTATTGACTCACTAAGTTGCACAAAAGGATCATGAGCTGCATATATATATGCCCTTTTGAATTTGAACTTGATGCTTACCTAAGTTCAACATCAGAAGAACTAGAACCAAGGTCTATAGTTGCGAAGTGCTTTTGAAAAATGTAACAGATAGAGTTAAAGCAGGCTAATATATTCCGTTTGGCACGACAGAAAGAGCCTCAACTTTCCACTGATAGCTAAAGGATCAAGATTCAAAGTGGAAGTAATGGAAAAGATGATCATGTCTAATTGAGAAAAGAAATCTACATCAAAAAGTGAAAGAGAAGATTAAAGAAATGAACGAACTACAAAACACAACATCCTGCCTGCAATCTGCACGGTGAATGGATTGCAGAGTCATTCTCAAGGTAAGAGAAAGTAAAAATTGTGAACAAAAAATTAAAAAAGGTAACAAAAAAGAGCCATCGACTCTTATGCTCTAACACCATTCGAAGAGTAATCGAAACTACTGAAATTTTTTCACACTTCAATCATTCAAATCAGAGTCATTACCAGAACCCCTGAAGATAAGATTAAAAGTTTCCTTTGGACGCATAAGTAACTCTCCTATACATCACATGTACAACAAAAGCAGCATCTATCCACAATAGTCAAGACAAAGAAACTGCAAGCACGATCAAATCCTCGTTAAAATTTCATCATTTTGCACCTCATGGTAGACATGCAAGAACTTGATAAAGAGAAAAGGGCTTTTCAGAGTCTGAGAAATTATTACAAGGGGAAGCTGCTCTTGATGCTGAACCACGTCCTGCAACATTGTTCTATATCTTCCACAAAACTACGTTGCTGCAGCTGCAGAGTGCAAAACAATTTCAAATCCTCCTCAAAAGCCCGATGATCTTTCTGTTTCTTCCCTAACAAACAAATTCTGAGCACGAAAGAGAATGGCCCTCATCAAATTTCTTCATCCTTAGCTAAAATTGCATGGCTGAAAAAACTGAAGGGATAAAATTTTCCATCCCACAAAAAATTTTAACACATTAAGTATACAGTTCTAAAAATTCTTTTTTTTTTTTCCAAGGAGGAAGAGTATGATATCTAGAGAGATGAGGAAGAAAGGACGTACAGCATGGGACGGAAAAGATGAAAGTCGTTAAAGTTAGTTATATAATGTTTGTGGGAACTCCGTACTTCGAGTCAAACCGAGGTTGTCGTCCGGCCGCACATTGACCCTATGTCTCCGTGGCATTGTTAGGAAACCATATTCATCTGCGGACACGTGCAGTTCCGACCGAACTGATTTTTCGACTCTTCTTTTCAGGAGAAAATGGTTTTTATCTCCCAATTAATTATGTCTAACTAACTAGTGCTACTAAAACTTTTTTTTTAAGAGAGAAGAAACTAATTTAACAAATGATTAAAAGCAGTAATTTCTATGTAGTTTACGATTGTGCTAAGTCAAAAAAGAAAGGCTAAAATGTAGGTAAGCACGGAGGACACAAACGTACACCCAAGTACAAATTTCTGACCTTAACCTGAAATTTTTACATCTTTTCGAGTTTTTCGGGTGATAAAGAATTTCTTTGTTTCAGATTTCCAGACCTTTAAACCTAATTTTTTGGTCCAACTACTAGAAACTCAAAAATAGGAATTTAAAAAAAAACTGGAATTGGTATATTTTTTCCCCTATCACAAAAATATTGATTGAAAAAATAATCAGCCTTAAAATTGAGATAAAAAAAAAATAGAAGTACGGCCAGAACTTTGAAGTTCATCAAGATTTTAAAGGGGGGGGGGGGGTCAAATTAGCACCACATGTGAATCGAGTAACCAGCCGAATGATTTTAATTCCCAAGTAGAACTACATTTCACTGAAACCCGCCTTTTTGATCTAATTTGGTTGGATATGAATAGAATCCTAATGAGATATGAAAAGATTAGTATAGATGCTTCTTTTGACTGTTTCTAGCCAACAATTGTGGAGGCAATGAGGCTCATCGTCTTTGTCGAACTTACAATTAGCAGAACATTGTGGACACTGTAATCTAGGAAGTAGTAATGTTTAGTGCCATAAATCATTTCTAGTCCTTTTTAACGTATGATTCATCAATACTAACTAAAATTGATTGCTTAACTTTCAATCCACAAATTACAATACTTTTCGTGCTTTCTTATGGTAGAAAATTTTTGTTAGTAAGTGCGGTAGTAGCCAAGTTATAATGAACAGAATGGAAAAATATGCATAAATGGTGCAAATGACTAGATCAACTTCATCATGACTCCCTCAAAATATATATATATATATATATATATATATATATGTACATATGATAATATAAAAGTAAAAACATGTGATACCCTTTTTAAATTTTTTTTAAATAGCAAATTTCGTATATGAGGAACGGATGCTAGCCAATCTTGAGTTTTATTAATGGTTCCGAAAATAACTATAGAAAGAGAGGCATAGACCAGACCTCTAAGAAAATTCACCCTACCAAGTTTAACAATTCCTTTTACCAAAAACATTTGATACCCTTTTAGCACTTGACTTTGTTCCTATACTTTTTTCTAGTAAAAGAAACCACATTGTCAAGCACAGGGATTTCGTCTCCTTTATTTTTCTTGCCCTCTTCTTTCTTAGTTTTTTTCCCCCCTCCTCTTCTCTATCCAGACTCACGGAGTTAATGACTCCTCAGTCACAAAATTGTCCCCTTTACTTCAAGCTTACTGGACCAAAGAATTACAAAATGCTTTTAGGAATTTGTCTTCAAATGACTGCGCTCTTTATTCCATAGAATGTTGAAAATGATAGAGCGAAAGAAACGGGGCATTTTACACTCCTGTTTCAGCCGGAAGTTGCATCAGATTAAATAGAGAGAAAAAAAAAAAGGTGCAATTTGTTCCATGGTAATTTGCGTGATGCTTTTCTTTGAATGGCGATCCGAGGATAAAGTTTACACTTGATCATGACATAGAGAACCAAAGGTGGGTAGATATTTCTTGAAATTGACTGCCCATTGAAGAACTTTCTTCACTTGGATAGACCAAAATGGAGCACGCTTTCTGGAATATATGTCTCACTTTAGCTGCTACCCACAAAACACGGGAGTTGGAATTGTTAAAGATGACCTTGGTACTTCGGTAATATAATCTATTCAAGACTATGATTTTTTCTTCAGAATTATTGGGGTCCTTTCCTTATCCTGTTTGTATAAGATAAATAGACCTCATCAGTGCTACGCAGCTCAGTTCTTTCCTTATCTCAACTTTTTAGGTTTTAGTCATGGTCAAGAAGAATCGATGCACATATGGCTATTCAAATAAATAGTAGTAATTCGGAACAACCCACTTGACAATTCTGGCCTTCTTTGTACTCAAGTGAAATATATGATCGAAACATGCAAAATTCTCCAAGAAAAAGAGAGTTCATAGAGTTGTAACAGGATGACTTAGAATAATACTGTGCAATACCTCAAAATTGAATCTCTTCTCTGTTATACTTGCATGAATGGCTTAAATCATGGAGATTATATGCTTAAAAGCAATTATCTATTAACTTCAACATTTACCATCTTCAGCTGTCTGTATTACGATTGGTATATCAACTACGAAAGTTAAATACTCAAAAGATTCATCGATTTCTATGTAATTTCATTTTTACAACTGACGTGGCTAACATTCATATGCTCCCATTTTACAGCAAACCATGATTGATCAGTCCAATGACTATTTTTGGGGGGGGGGGGAGGGGTTGGGGGGGGGAGGTTTTTAGGGTTGATTAAATTCACGATTTTGGAAGGATGGGACTTCAATGAGTCCAAAGTACGTGCATTTTAATTTTTATATTTTTCTTCAAAAGCACACGTCTAATCTATGGACTCGACCATATTTTACTTTACGCACCATTTCTCTATGAGGGGATGCTGTGTCGTGAGTCCGCTCGAGAATCAAAGGACAAATCATTTTAGTCCGATGCAAAATAACAAAGAAAATATTTCGATAGATTTAGTCATGTAAATGAAGTGTTCTAAGTAATTTTACAATTTATATTACTGTACATTTTTAAAATTGTATAAATGTTCTTTTTTTTTTATTGATATATTATAGTCTAATCTAGACCTACTCTATAGAAAGGGAAGGGTTAGACCCAAAGGAGTCATATAAGGGATCCGGTGGGAACTAAACCGTCACCAATCCAGACAAGATATTTTGGAGAGAAATGTAGGTCATGACCTACACCCAGGGAGAGTTTTAAACTCACTGGTGGCCAACTTGACAAAGCCAAGTTGATTTAAATTGTATAAATGTTCAAAGCAAATTGATCTGCCTACCTAACTTGATGTCCAAACGTGAAACAAGCCAATAGTGATGATGACAGACAATAATAACCATAATCAGACTTGCAGCCTTACAAGGATGAAAGAGCTGCGACATATATGGGACAGGTTTTGGAGAAAGCTAGTCTCCGAAGCCACCTTATATTCCAGACTTGTGATAGAAGACGGTCCAACTTCCAGGCACCAGAAGAAAAAAAGGCATATTTTCTAGGTCGCTTTGCATCAGAAACAATCTTTAGCCAGTCTCCTGGACTCCTTTCGAAGATGATCCCTTCTCAAATTTTATGCAAGAACGCACATTTGGTGCAGAATCGACAGGCCTCGTGAGTTTGCATGGTAAAGGGTGTGTCCATAATCTTGAGTTGAGCCAATGCTGATGCTAAACATGGCTAAAAGGATGAAATATCCACCCTATACTAGAAATGGCAATGTACATGACATCTTTTAGGCTTCGAGGACATTTTCCTTGTATCCTGCTTTGGCAAAAATTCGATTGCACGAAGATATTTGCAGTGTTTGTTGAATTTTTCTTTCGTGAATAGAAGATCGGGTCATTTAGAATCTAAGATTATGTTCTAAAATTTCATCGGTTTCTAGACGTTGGAAATATATATTCCCAACAGTGATGGGATGGCTGTAACAATTGTGTTCGAGTCGAAAACCCATGTCCTCAGATGGCTGCATTTATGCCTAAGATTATGGAATAGATCGAGCATCAACATTAAGTGCTAACAACCAATTGATTCAAAGTTGAAAGGACTTCATATCTGTTGGATGATTTGAAGCTTTGTTTAATATCTCCGATAGTTGAAAGGAATTCCCTCATTTAAGCTCTGCATGGCCATGTTTGGTGTAAATTTTTGTAACACACACACACATGTATCCATCCAGGCTCCAGCATCGATATTAGGCTGTAATTTATTCCCAACTAGTCATCTTATCTTGCCAAGTTTGTTTTAAGATTTTGCCATAAATTACTTTTATAAATGAAGGTTTAAGCTTGCAATATTAGAGATCTCTATTTCCTGATAACTAAATTAATTATTTAGTGAGATTATTCTACCAAAAAAATTTTGAGGAAAGATTTAAGAACACAATAGATTCTAGCAAAGAGAAGGACGCTATTACTTCTGCATGTGTAATTTATGAGATTAATCCTCATGCTGATGCTGCAGTATTTGGGATACTAGAACTACTCCTATAATGGTGACATGCTGCTGGTGGTACAGAAATTTGGCTAAACAAAGCCTTAAATTAATCAAAAATACCCATGGGAGAGACTGATGATTCCGCCCGTGTCAGAATTTTATATGAAAGAACATATCTCCCAATTAAATTATGCTGTATCATGATTTGATTCCTAAATATCAATATATAAGTGGAAATGATGTTCAAAGCATTTCGTTTGAATAACGTGATAGCTTGACTGTTGAGAGAATGTGAATAGGGCAAATTATACAGGATATCCTTGAAATGTTTTATATATTTGTTCACTTGACGTCCAATGGATTGCTTTTTCTCCAAAAAGGGAATTAATGTATTACTATGTGTCATTACTTAGGATCAATACCAAGATTCATTAGATTGGAGGCAAGACCTTGAATGATCAAGTTAAATATAGCTTAACCAAGTATCCTATCAAAGTTGAATTCCAATTGAGTTCAAATAGATGATTTAATCGAGCAACTGTGGAGTTTGACTATCACCTATAGGTACCACCACAAACCTAATACAAACTTCAACCAATGAAATATTGAGCAATCGATTATTAGATCAAACTCGAATGGTACATTTTGCAATTAATTGACTCACATATTTCTGACATTAGTGGTAAATATTTTGGTAAATTACTATATTTCGCTTGACAGACCTGTTTTGGCACGTTTTTCTGTTTTTAAAATACAATATTTGTTTAAAACAACTCTAATGATAATCTAACAAATCCTAGGCAGGGATTGTAGGGAAGAGGAATGGATAGAGAGGAAGAGGAGGAAGGGAGAGAGTGACGGGCTAGTAAGAGGAGGGAGAGAGGGAAAGAGAAAAATCTTAGAATTGATTGCGGTTGGATGTAGTGATACAAAGAGTCCAATTGAAAGAGAGTGTTTTGAAAAGAAATTGGATTTGTTTGGATTATAGATTATTTGAAACATTTCTTTACAAAATACTATAATATTTGTTGTGATGTCATGTACATAAGATAAAAAATAGTTATAGAAAATTAAAAAGGTATTTAAAAATATGTTTATAATATAAGCAAAATATTTTTTTAAAAGATATATAATCAACCAAAAAAAAAAGAAGAGCTATAGTAAAAATTTAAACAAACACTAAATACGCAGACCAAGCGGACATTATTTAAAAAAAGCAACTCAACACATGTCTGCAACAATTAAAAAGCAACTCAACCAATGTCTATAACAATTTTTTTTCCTATTAGGAGGGGAAAAAGAAAAGAAACAATCTCATCTCATTTCCATCTTGACTTTTGAGTCAATAAGAGAACCCGGCCCAATGCTCCACTCTCCGGTCCAACCATAATAAACTCAAACCGGACCTTCACCCCCTATATCCCCAAAACCCTCAAAAAAATCGTTTCCTTCTTCCCCTCAGTCTCTCGTCAGCAGCTGCTTCTGCTTCTCAGAGAGCCGGGGAGAAAACCCTAGCAATACCTCTCATTCTCCAATATGAACTGCTCAAGTACGAATTCCCCCCCTTTTAATTCACGTTTCACTCACTTCTTCTTATTTTCAGCTAGTTTTTCTGATCCAAGGTGGTTTATTGATCGTACAGTTTCCGGCGAGGTGCCGGAGGAGCCAGTGGTCTCGAAGAAGTCGGGACTCCTTTACGAGAAGCGTTTAATTGAGCGACACATCTCCGTTTGTTTTTCTTTCCTGTTTCTCCCTCTTTAGTATCTCTCTTTAACATTTCCTGTATGTGAATATTAAGTCCTAGGGTTTACTTCATAACTTTTGTTTAGCTTTTGAAGTTGGTTATGATATTTAGTACACCAAAATTTTGTAACTTTGACTCTGCAGGCGGTGGTGAATTTGTAGAAGCAGAAGGATTTTTGCAGAGTAATGTGACTAGATTGAGGAGGATTTAAATGTCTGAGTCACGAAGCAACGGAAGTAAGATTGGAAGTATCATAAGTGTGAGGTAGAATGTTAGCAAGGGGCCATTTTCTAGGGTGGGAGATAAGATCAGATCTGGTAAATTAGGACGCAATGGAAGTAGGATTGAAAGTATTAGAGGTTTGAACGAGATTGGCAGCCTAGCAGATCTTTTTTAGGATTCGAGTTCAGATTGTAATTGTGAAATGGAGAAGCATTGGAATTACGATTGTAATGAGAATGGTATCCAATAATTTTGTTTTTCTATAGGAACTAAGATTGCGAGTATAGTAAGTTCTTGTCCTCAAGGGAATTGCTTTTATGAGTATTGGTATGCCTGCCATGTCCATGTTGTAAAGAACTTAGATATTTAACAATGTAAGAATTTTGGTGTACGAAGGGGAGGGATTGGCACAATTTTGAAATTGGTCACCAGTTTATTTTTTCTGACAGTTATGGCGACTTATGCAGTGAAAAAGATGCCTCTTTAGTTATTGACCTGCATATATCCAGTTCTTTGTAGAGTCTTTTTGTGGGAGGAGCCTCATTTATTCTTTTATGGAGCAATCATCTGACTCTTCCCCCAAATATGATGGAAGGGGCCTTTTTTTTAAACTTTTCTTATATCAAAAAATTGCTGGTAATTGGGTGGGTGAAGACTAAACCGAATAACACGAATATTTAGGCAATCAACTTTAAGGGTTTAATGGCTGAACCTTCTAGAACTGAAAGTTGCATTTGGAATTCTTTTCTTTTTACGATCTGTCAGGAAGAAATTTAGAGAAGATAGATATGAGTAAGAGAAGATCATGCGAAACTATTTGGCTGTCCTTGTCTCTGTTTGGTGTATAGAGACAATTAATTTAGCTAGCCAAAAAATTGGAATATTGCACAATTTTTTTTTCTTTCATAAGCATGTACGTATTGTTTTTCTTTTTTACTGTGATTTGAATGTTACTTTTTTTTTTTAAATGGATGGGAGGCATTAAATTATTTCTAATAGAAGCTGCATTTTCTGTCTCTTATTTGTTCCCATCTTCTTCTGTTTCCTTCGTTCACCTCTTTTATCTCATAGGATTATGGCAAGTGTCCAGTTACTGGGGATGCTCTTACAATGGATGACATTGTTCCAATTAAGACCGGCAAGGTAAGATATGATGCAATATATATTAGATTTTGTATTTGTTGTATCAGGTGGAAAAGTGCTTTTCTCTTCATGTGGTTTTAAGTACAGTGGATCTGAATTGTAACATTTTGTATTAGAAGTACATGAAAGCGAGATGGTGCATGAAAGGTTATTTTTTCTTCAATTAAATGCAGATAGTGAAGCCTCGACCAGTACAAGCAGCTAGTATACCTGGAATGCTGGGAATGTTTCAGATTGTATGTGTTTCTGGTCCTTCTCTTCCTTTTTTTTCTGATAACATTTTTGTGATGGAATTATATTGTGACATCTAATTTCGCCTTAGAAATATTATACTCTTATTGTCATCAGTTTGTTTCAATTGGCTTTTTGGGGAATAGAAATCTGTCAGAAGAATATTTTACTTTCTATTGACCTAGGCTTATATTCTGTGCTGTGCATAGCCTTCTCTTTTGGTCTTATTCAGCTCCACTAACCGTTTCTTAACACCTGAAGCAGTCTCTAAGACCGATGCTACCATTAAAAGCCTATTCTCAATGTTCATGGAGTCAAAATAGCTCACTTCAGAGTTATTAGTTGTTACTATTGATGTTGGATAATATTATATACATGAAATCTAGAATCTTTGTAAGTTTTATCTCCTGGTCATATCATATCTATGTGAACTAATTTAGCCAGGCAGTTGGGTGCTGGTTATAGTGAAAATCTACATGCCGTGGCTTGCTAGTCCACAATTTTAGCTTCCTATTCATAGCATAAAACATTCGTTAGATTTAACATGATTTGGTGAATAATTTTTACTTTTCTTTTATCAATATAGGAGTGGGATAGTTTGATGCTGTCAAATTTTGCTTTGGAGCAACAATTACACACAGCAAGGCAAGAGCTAAGTCATGCTTTGTACCAGGTAATTATGAGGATTTGTGCTCTTTTAAAGCATGAATCTTTTGTTTCATGTTTGTTCTCCAATTGATTTGTACAATGATATCCTTTGCATATCAACTGTGTATTATCTCTAGTTTTCTGGTACTTAGGAATTTTAATTCAGGCGCAAAATATAGTGTGCATCATTAATGTTGTCCTGGATCCCATGCTATTATCTCAATGTTATCTTTGCTTAATAATTTTCTCCAATGTTTTAATATACTCTACGATTTCTTGTTTGGCAGCATGATGCAGCTTGCCGTGTTATTGCAAGGTTGAAAAAGGAAAGAGATGAGGCAAGGGCAGTACTCGCACAGGCTGAAAGGCAAATGCCTGCAGCTGCAGCACCAGTACCAGCAGCAGCAGTTAATGATGCTGCTTTAAGCAATGGCAAAAGAGGTTCTTCCCTCTCTAGGCTTTGTTATTTAGCATCTTACTATACATGGAGGCTGATTTGTGTTTACAGCTGCTGAGGATGATGAGATTGGTCCTGATGGGAAGAGGATTCGACCAGGAATCTCAGCCAGTATCATTTCAGAGCTCACAAACTGTAATGCTGCACTTTCACAGCAGAGGAAAAAGAGACAGGTAATGGCTGATCATTTCTTATTGCAAATGCTTCATGAAAATAGGACTGGAACTATGCTGTTTCATGACTGCCATCTCATTTTGAAAATCCTTTCTTTTAGTTTTTCTTGTGTAATTGAACATGTTTCTATACCTATTTTTGGCATTTCTGCATATCGCCTGATCTTTCTTTCCTTGTTTATTTAGATACCTCCAACATTGGCTTCCATTGATGCTGTGGAGAGGTACACACAGCTCAATAGTTATCCACTTCACAAAACCAACAAACCTGGTATATTATCTTTGGACGTGCAGTATTCAAAGGTATGTGCACACTCTGACCGTCATGGTTTTTGTGCTTCATGTTTCATTTCTTGTAATCATGTTTGATAGATTGCAGACAAGTCAAGAGAATTTCATTCTTGAGCTTATCCAATCTATTACAAGTTTTGGTTGTAAAGAATTAAAGAGCATGAAATAGAGTAAATTACTCTTCTTAGCTAGAGGCTGTTCACAACTTGAGGAATTTGTGGTGATCATAAACCATATTGTGTTAGTATAGTTGTCTTGGATAAACTTTCTTCGACCTTTTTCTGGCTAAAGGGAAAAAATCGAAAGAGAGGAGAAAATGCACTTGAGATGATTTATATTAATTTATACTTGATAGTCAGTTCAAGCATTTCAAAAGATGGTGTCTGTAAGGAAACTTAAATTCAAAACCACAGGCACTAGTGTTGTTGAACCGAGAGCTCTATGCTGGTAAAGCTAAGATCTTTATGGCTAATTTTAGCTGATATGTTGAAATATGATCTCATAGATGGACTTTACCATTCCAGATAACAGCAATAGATATAGTAGCATTTTGGATTTCAAATAGCTAATAAGCAATAGACTGTTTGTTTACCGAAGTTTGAAAACCTATGTTGAAATATGATCTCATAGATGGACTTTACCATTCCAGATAACAGCAATAGATATAGTAGCATTTTGGATTTCAAATAGCTAATAAGCAATAGACTGTTTGTTTACCGAAGTTTGAAAACCACGTATAATATGATTGGACAATTTAGTTGCATTATTTTATTCTATAGTATTAGTGTAAGTGTATTAAAGTTCTAATCATAGTTTTTTTAAATTTTTATTTGTATCAGGATATAGTCGCAACCGGTGGAGTGGATACAAATGTTGTTGTTTTTGGTCGATCTTCGGGAGAGATTTTATCTACACTGAGCGGTCATTCGAAGAAGGTCTAATTAAAGATCTTGTTTGCTATCTGTGTGTGTCTTTGAAATCAAGAACTTTAACCTGTTTCTTTTCTGTAGGTAACAAGTGTTAAATTTGTTGCTGATGGGGAATTAGTGCTTTCTGGATCTGCTGATAAGGTAAATCTTCTTGAATCTGTTGAAGTCAAGTACGCCTTTCCATTTGTGGCATTTGTTTTCTTGTTCAATATCTCTGAGTACCTTATTGTCCTGTTATTTGTGATTTTTTCATGCATGCGTGATAACCTGTTTTTTGTCAGTCTGCGTGATGTTGATGTGTTTAAATATCCTTTTTCTTTTCTAGACTGTTCGATTGTGGCAAGGATCAGAAGATGGCAACTATGAATGTAGGCACATCCTGAAGGACCATGGTGCAGAGGTAGATCTTGTTCTATAATATCTGACTTGATCACTGGGTGACTAGTTTCTGACTCACTCTCTCTCTCTCTCTTAAAAGTTTTTCTGTTGACTAATAGTAAGTACTGGTATTTGGCATATTATATAGAGATTTGATCGTCAGGATCACATAACTTTTTGCTCTGAGCTTTTCCTTTTTAATTAAAATAAGAAAGTCTAGCTTTTTCTTAGCTGAAAGTTGTTTTTAGTTGTTCTCTTTGCTTTTCACTGTTGCACTGAGCCTTAAGCTGAAGAAGGGTAAGAATATCTTATTGGTAATATATATATATATTTTTTTTTTTTTTTTAAAACTTCTGGATTAGATCTCCTTCTTTTTGTGGCTTTCTGGAAACACCTTTTTTAAGAAGCTTTAGAACAGCTGAAGTGACTGGCCCTTCACATCATTGACTTTCTTGAATACATCTCAAGTAATGTTTAATCTGCCATTTCACTGTTACATTAACTACTGATTACTTTAATCTGCCAGTCATACTGTAAGAAACAAAATTTGTCTACTACATGTTGTGATTGTCATTTTTGGTGGGGTATTGTAATTGTTGTTGTTTGTGGATAATCTCTCTTGACGGGGAGGTTAGTGGTTATAGTAGTGTAGTGCTTATGAAAATTCATCAAGTTATATTTCTTTATATAAGTTTCCCTTTACTTGTTCTATTGTTTTTAGTGCTTTTTACCTGTATGGTGATTGCTATGATTTCCACCATCGCTTTCTTGCTCTTCCAGGAAGTATCTGGTAGAGGAAAGTTATCATTAGGTGTATTATCTTGTTGATGTTGTTTTCTGCAGTGAAATTCTTTCCACAATGACATTTAGTATCAGGGACTTTCTATAATAACTATGCTTTTGATAGTACCAGTGAATGAATATCTCTAGCAGATAGTGAAATATGGTTTCCTTGGTTACAAGATGGACTTTTGTGGGAACCAGGTGATGGAGCTAAATTGTCTCCTAGTCTGTTTTTGTTGAGTTAAAACTGCTAACAGAAGATCTAATTTGTCCTTTGGCTTTGTTATTTATAGTTGTCATACAATCTTTCCTTTGACAAATTTGGTTTGCTGCCCTAAGTTTTCACTTGTTAGCGCAATTTAACGTGACTATGGCTAGTACTGCAGGTGCAAGCAGTCACTGTTCATGCAACCAATAACTATTTTGTGACAGCTTCCCTTGACAACACATGGTGCTTTTATGAACTTGCTTCTGGCCTATGCCTCACTCAGGTTCATCTCTCTCTCTCTCTCAAACCTTAAGTGGATGCTGAGGCATCTATCTAAAATCTACCTACTTCAATTAATATTACATTGTCAGGACTTTTGCATCTTTGCATTTTCCTTTGGCAGGTTTCGAATGGTTCAGCAAATGATGGTTTCACGTCTGCAGCTTTTCATCCTGATGGTCTCATCCTTGGAACTGGCACTTCCGATTCTTGGGTTAGGATTTGGGATGTTAAGAGCCAGGTGACCTCCTATTCCTTTTCATTTTCTTTTTCCTTTTCTAGATTAACCCTGATCACAGAATGTCATGTGTCCTTTGTTTATCACATTTTAAATTCTGTGTAGACAAATGTTGCCAATTTTGATGATCATCGTCATGGACCAGTTACTGGACCAGTTACAGCAATGTCATTTTCTGAGAATGGTTACTTCCTAGCGGTATGTTTTACTTTGGAATGTAGTAGTATGTTTTGCTGTGGAATTGAATTGTGATTAATAAGCAAGCTTGCCTTGTTTCTGACACTTAGTTTCATTTGGCAGACTGCTGCTCATGATGGTGTCAGACTTTTTGATCTGCGTAAACTGAAAAATTTCAGAACTTTTTCCCCTTATGATGAAAATACACCGACACAATGTGGTATGGCTCAGATTCATGTTATTATTCGTGCTTTCTACCGCATTATTTGGTCCTAATAAGTTCTATCGTATCTTACTGCTCTCTTCGACCAATTCTTTTTCACAAGGATGTGCTGATACTCCTTTTTGTAAGCAATTGTAATGGTAGACAAGTTTTAGCACATCTTAAAATTGTTGTTAACCTTGTGAAATTGAGGGAGAAGAACTGTAAACTTCTGACAGGTAGTATCCTGTAGTCACCTGGAACTTTAGATTTGCTCGTATAGCATCATTTTCTGGGTAGACATGTTTGAATACAGAGTCCACGTTCTAATGAGAAGCTTTTTGATATATTTGGGAGAGTACTACAATGTAACACTTTTGGTTTCTGGACCAATGTCTTTGCCAACTCAATCTAGATGATTGGACAAGTTTTGATGAGAAATTTGAGTACAGAATAATGAGCATAGGTTTGGGTGGTTTGAGAAATGGGTAATTTCTTGTACTCCCTGTTGACTGCTTTCTTTCATAAATTCATTGAATGGTTCTTTCCTAACAGTCTGGATGTTTGATTTGGCATTCAACCTGTGTTTTCTGAGTTTTGCAACATTGCCATCCAGAATTCCTGATGCTCTATTTCTCCGCATTTTGCAGTGGAATTTGACCATAGTGGAAGCTATCTTGCACTTGGTGGTGCAGATATAAGGTGAGTTTCTATTTGAACAGTGAATCCACCCTATCCTACTCCATTAACTAGATTTCTGCAACAGTAATTGTTGTTTATTATCATAATTCAAAGTAAGGTCACTTTTTGGTGCATTTTGAAATATAATTGTATTCAATGGTTCTTGACAGAGTGTTCCAAGTTGCCAACGTGAAAGCTGAATGGAATTTGATCAAAACATTCCCAGACTTGTCAGGCATTGGTGATTTCTCTCTCTCTCTCTCTCTCTCTCTCGCTCTCTTAAATAGAAAAAGATGACACTGGCTGTGGCACTCTCAAAATATCTGGGCCCGCAGGCCCCAGGCACTCGAGCATTTTCCTTCTTTGCGCATGTAATTACACGAGAAGTCTGATTGAATTGTTTCGATGGGCGCAGGTAAAGCAACATGTGTGAAATTTGGCCCAGATGCTAAATACTTGGCCGTCGGATCTATGGATCGAAATCTAAGAATTTTTGGCCTGCCAGAGGAGGATGGTCCTTCAGAGTCTTGATCTTCAACTCAATGCATGCAATGCTTAACTGTTTGTGTGATTCTGTGCGGCTTCTTGATTGATTATCCGGGGTGACTCTCTAATGGGCTAGAGGTGGACATTTGAACTAGTTCTTAACCGTGTATAACCTCGTTGGTCTCGCCCCAGTTCACAGAATCAGAGAGAGAAATGAGCCGGAGTGAGTATCTTGACAAGCTGGTGTACTAAGCAGAGTCCACAAGTGTAATGGAATTCTATTCAGCACTCAGTAGTCGTTAATGATTTGTACTTTTGTACCATTAAAGTGCTAAGATTAATTCTTTTCAGGAAGAAGAAAAAAGAAGATAATTAGGGGACGACTAGGAAATAGTGCCTGAAAATCTCTGCTGTTATTTGAATATTTAGTGCTTGTGCTATTAACGGAGCGGATGGGTTTCATCAACCTGTATTTCCATGGCAAATGTGTGTTGTGATTCTTGAGCTTTAAGTGATTGTTCGAAGCTCTGTTGTGAAAAAATCACAAATTTCTCATCGAAGAAGTTGGCAGTCATCTCTCTCTCTCTTTTTTCCTCGGCGTTTGCTTTTGGTGGCGGGCAGTTGTTAAGTAATTTGTGTTGTCTCCATGTTAGAAATTGTTCCACGTAGAAATTGCGTTTAAGTCTTCTTCAGCACCATAAAAGTAAATTAGATTTAATCAAAAAATGGGGTATTCAATGAGAGGAAAGGAAGACTTTTAATGTTTATCAGCAACCACTTAATTTTGTTGTCAAAATACATACAAGATCCTCTGCGATTTATTAACAGAGTCTTGAATGAGAAGGCAGCGCTGTCTCATATTTACAATTTTGAAGATACAAACAATGTATCCAAACTACACCGAAAATGAAACCTTCAGTGAGATAAGGTGGGTAAATTCGATAAAAATAATTTTTTTTGGCTTTTGTTTTTTGTTTTTTGTTTTTTGTTTTTTGGTTCTTGTTTAATTCGCTGCAGATCATGCTGGAACTAGCAACTGAAGTCTTACATGAGAGGAAGGAATGTTTGATGTCTCTCCAGGGAAAGAAGTCGTTTACATCACCAATCAATAGCCAGAAAGAGTGCACAAATCCACCAGAAAGAAGCCTGCAACGTGTTAAGGTTTAGCATGGCGAGCATGGCCGTGATCCAGAGCCAGAAGCTATGAGAATCTAGAAAAGCAAGCGATTTACTTCTGTTTTCTCATCACCAAAGTCACCCAAGATTCTCTAACAGCTGTTTCAGTACTCGAGTGCCTGTTTGAATGTCCTAAGATAAATGATCTACTCGAAGAGAAGAAATATTTCACTCGTGAATGGGATAAAAGGTTACAACTCAATTACTATTGCTGAACATTATGAAGCAAGGCATCACTAACAGCCAAGCAAAGTAATGGTACAAATTACATAACGCAATTCGCAGCAATAGGGGGGCAAGAGAAAAGGTCCCCTTCATAACTTAGGATGAATGCTACATTACCAGATCAGGCAACACAAGGCAAAAGGTACACAATTGACAGCAAACCCTTGCAATCGATGAACTACAAGAATATGAGTATATACAGCAGGGAACCTCCTGAATCAAGGAGACCACTGCTTAAGACGTCAAAGAATAAAGAATCCCATATCAACAAATTCTGGGAGCCATTTTGATCTTGTACTAGGTAAGGTACCGAGATGCATGTGCGAAACCCCACAGCTGCAAAAGGGAAGGAAAAGCAAAATGAGACTTAAGAGATACTAAAGACAATCTCTGTTGTGAAAAGTAAATTGTAGAATTCAGTCATGAAAATTCACAATGAATTGATCTTGATATTTCCCTTTTTTGCTTGTCTGTTTTTCCATTTTGGGTCCCCCCACCCCCCTCCCGCTTCCCGGCAAGGGTAAGTAGCATCTGAAATGAGCAACCACAAAAGATGTGCAGAACAATTTGACACGTAGCCGAGACAGATAATGACCCCAACAATTGTCAGGATGAAGATTCAGTCATGTTGTATTAGCTAGTAATATTATTCACCTTCCCTTATGATTTAAGGAAACAAAACCTACTAAACAAAGCAAGAGTACACACTTCCTTGCATCTGGTAAAAAAAGTTGACCCTATAAAAAACCAAGCGACCAAGGATCTTTAGTCATTCTTTTCTTCAAACTCAGAGAACTGACATTCTGAACTGAAACCAGTGCTTCATATTCCTAAATATACGGCAAGTGAATGTCATACACAGAAAACTTCTTATTTCTTATAGCACTTTGTAGATATTGATTGCATAACCATTATTAACTAGACAGAGGTTCTGATAAAGAAATTGGAAAAGAAAGGAAAAAGCCAAACCCTTGAATTATTAATAGCCAAATAATAGAGAAGGTAAAAGGTCAAAAGTTGGATACCTCAACATTCTTCAGTTCAAACTCTTCATCATGTGCCAAGCATAAGTTTCCAAAGGTTTCAGAAGCTCCACTGCTTCCAGTTAACCTTTTCACAATAAAAGTTTTGGATGAAGATAAATCTGCAATCTTCTAAAGAAAATATTTAGACTATAACCAAATGTGAGAAAGCAGCTCACAGTTCTCCATCCAAGCATAGAGCAAAACTTCCACCACCTCCAAGTGCTAGTAAGTCATTCATGCACAAGTAAAAATATCTGTTTACACCTAGCAATAAGAGGCCTCAAAATTAGTTTACTTATCTCCAGAACCTCAATTGCATAGAATGTAAAAGTTGTCCAGGTTAAATGGAGTAATATATCAAGACTTTGCATTATTTAACATATCAATACATTTTCTCAATAATCAAATGTGAATAACCGTCCTTAGATGGAAAAACAGGCCCAAAGATTAAAAAGAGTAATCACATAGGAACAGAAATTACACATTAATGCATATACATACTTGTTCATAAACATGCTGAGAGATGTACATGTAAATACATGCTTAAGGATATAAACAGACATGAAAGGCAACTAATAGTCATGTAGAAGCATGCATACTGCACATGTACAGTGCGTGTTTTCCTGCATAATTACAAAAGGAGACAGACGAATGATATCTTTTTGCTGAAGTGTTAAAGGCCTCAAATTAAAAGGCCATTAACCTAAAGCAGCACTGCTTTGTGTGATAGCTTTTTATATTGCAGGAATAGCAACTCCACATCAACTATTAGAGCCAAAGCTTTGCACTTGGTTCCATTTTGTATAAATTAGAGATTCCCTTCAATAGTCAATGGAACTTCCCAAAAATCCTCACTAATCATAACATATTCTTCCTCCTACACTCTTTTTGTCCATGAGATCAATTAAGAGTCACCCATTTGACATTCATTAACAAAGCTTGCATCTTGTCAACTATTAGCCAAAGCTTGCACTCGGTTCCACTTTGTGTAAATAAAAAATTCTCTTCAATTTAGAAAATGGAACTTCCCAAAAATCATATAATAATCATAAAATATTCTTCTTCCTACACTCTCTGTGTCCATGAGTCAATTAAGAGTCACCCATTCAAGATTCACTAACAAATGTCACTTGTTGCAAGTGTCTTCTCATCATGTACAAGTAATAACCAGTATTTGGTTAGGTCATGCTTTTAGCAAATGCCCTGCAAATGACTAAGGATGCCACAAAGTCAGCTACAACAGATTTTTCCAAGATCACTCCCTGAGGAGAACATCAAGATAGTGGTTTACATGAATACTCAAAATCATTTCCATACCAGTTGGTCTAAAAAGCCTTGGTTCACCATATAAGGTTGTGAATAGAAATGATTGATTTGTCCCCTGTGCAAAATGACAAATAGGAAATCAGTGTCTGAAAAAGCATAGAACTCTATGCTTTTTATCAGTTAAATAGAAGGTCATGATTTTAACCCACTTGATATTTTCTCTTTGCAGTGGGCTTCAGAGGGCACTCAAGCAACCCACCAAATATAGCACCTTGCTTGTCTCCAGTAATCTGCACAGATCAGGATTGCCACTGATACCTTTGAGGAAGTGAAACAAACAAAAGGAAGGGCAATTGTTCTAGCTACTCAAGAATAAACATAAATGAGTTTAGGCAGATAAGCTTTTATCATCTCGCATATTAGCATACCAGCAAGCAAGGACCAGAAAGCTCAGTGCTCTTGCGAATGAGTGTACGAAGTGATATACCATGTCTCACAGTACTGCCCTTCATTGAAATCAATAAATCCTAAATCAAGATTGTGATGCAAAACTAACATAAGAACTTCAATGAAAAATTGACAGAAATTTATTTAAACTTACCTGTATAGTAAGGTCCATTGGCAACCTTTTACTATATTAGGGAGGGATGACTCAAAAAATTCATATAGGTCTGGAGATATGAAGACAGAATCATCAGTGAGATTGGACAATGACCTCTGAAAACTATCTGGGCCCGTAGCATCTTCAAAGATATCAGAACCACAACTATTTGTGCTCCTTCCAGAGCTGGGCTCTCCATTTTCAACATTGGTATCCAAAAATTCCTTCTTCTGGAAATCTAATTTTCTAATAGATACATGATTCACATTTTCTTCATGAACACTCAGAGATCCACCATTTCCATGCTCATTATACGGTTCTGGGTGTCTGTCCAAAGGTCTGTCTTTGAATGAGAAACTCTTACTTCTCCAACTAAAAGAATCTGACTGCTGTAGTTTGATATCATTTTGATGATTATTTGGTCTCAACCGTTCAAAGCTCAAAGAAGGGAGACCAAAAGAGAATATGGAAGACCAAGATTTTCTTTCATTCATGAACTGCCTGGCCTACACATTAATGAACCAGTATTACAAGATTCTCTTCAAAATTGGCCAGTAATATAATAAACAGACTAAGGAAACGTATAGCAAGTCAAAACTCTACCCAAAACCAAAGGATGTTTCATTTCCATTTTCCTATGTGAGATTTAACAATGCAAATTGAAAAACAAAACTTCAAGCACATTGGAAATTAGCTGCTGATCGCTCCATCAATTTTCTAGATTTAATTACAATAGCAAAGTGTCACAGAGAAATCAGGCTTTTCTTTTCAATTATATCCCTTTCGCAGATTCTAGGTTTTATAAGACAAACACCTTATCATTGAACAACAGATACAATAACTCATCATCAAATACTGCATTTGATACACAGAACTTGAAAAGGAAATGGGACCTTAATTCTGATATTCAGTTTCGAAAGGATTCAGTAAAATTGTTAAAGCTCATACTCATGAACAAGAACTCTTCTTACACTCGCCCCCAAAGCTCAATGAAAGTGTGCACATCAGCTGATTTTCTCACCATTCATCAAACTTGCATTCGCTTTACCTCAAACAAAAATAAAATAATCAACAACAACAATCACTAGTATCATAAAGTTCAAATTTGGAAACCAAATCCAATCTAAATATCCACAAACTCCCACGTTCCTCAAATCGCATTGTCCAAAAACAAAAAGATCAAGCTTTTACACAAAATTAAGATAAGGAGTTATCCTGAATTACCACCACTACTCCAGATCAAAACTCAGAATCCCAGAAAACTTGAGCTTGAATAGCACAATATACGTTTCATAATAATAAAAATTCACTCTTGAACTTTACAAGAAGACAGAAGAGACTACCTGAGGCTGTTGATCTGAATTCTGAGAAGGAGAATCAGAAAAAAGCTGTGAAAGTTTTTCTGAAACTCTGTCTTTCAAAACATGCATAACTTCTCTGGGATTTTTTTTTCTTACACCCTTATCTTATTAATTCTTGATTTTTTAAATTGCAATACGAATTATTAGAGAACAGTCCCCAAAAAGGGAAAAAAAAAGAAAAGAAAAGAGGGTTCTTCAGATCAAAGAATGTGTGTTGAGTGGTACATTGGAAAATACAATAGCAGAAGAAACGAACACTTTTTGAGTTTTGAGAGGTGAAGGAGAGGTAGACGGGTGGACAAATTGTTGCATTAAAACGGAGGTCACCGACCCAGAAATCGGGGGTGGATTTTTGGTGTTTTTTCCTTGGGGTTAGGAGAGGGGTGGGGGGGGGGGGTGGGCTGGCAAGGGTGCTTGTGCGCGGCTGGGCTGGGCTGCAAAGTTAGGTACTAGTGTACAACTCCTAAGACAAGTAAGAGAGCTTTTTGAGTGTTTTTGGTTTTGACTGGTTGGCTGGTTATTAGCTTTTAAGGACAAAAAAAAGGACGTTTCTGTGGTTGGATTGCATGGGAAAAGTCGTCTGGTTTTACCATAAAAAAAATGTTAAGAAAGATTGGAAATATAATATAATTCCAATTAGAGATTATTGTTTAGCTTAAAAATTGAAAAAGGGTCAAAAAGGTAGTAGGAAAATAATAATTACCTTCATGTCAATGGGCAGAAAATGAGAGTGAATTAAGTTAATATGAGATGAAGGGAAAGAAAAATGGAAAGGAACTAAAGAGCCAATGCACAATTGATTCACCAAAATTAAAACAAAGCCAATAGTTGTGGAGTTCATCACAATGTGTACATTTGTTTTGGGTCAAAGAAATTGAGTACCTTGGGCTGATCCGGTCCAAGATAGGCATGCCCAGTACTTGACTAGGGCCGTGTCCAATAGAAAAAAGGGCTCGTTATAGTTTGGCCGGGCGTGGCCTTAGATTTGCTCAACCTCTTCCAAATGCGTGAACAGATACCCTCTAAGGTGACCAAATGTCTCTATTAAAAGCCTTCGAAATGACCAAATTGTCCTTAAAACTTTGTGCCAAAAAATATTGAAAATATGAGAAAAAGAAGTTGCTTGAAAATAGATTTTTTTTTCTTTGCTACTTGCGTAAAAAATTCTGGAGGTATATATGCTTAAGGTGCCAAGTAACATTTTTAATAGCCTTATTTTAAGAATAACAAACATAGCTTTCAAAAAAAAAAAAAAAGAAGAAAGAAAGAAAAAGAAATTTAAGGAACCAGAGGCTCAGCTATTCGTGATCCTTCATGTATGAAGGATTTGTTCAAAAAGTGTGACTAATATACCACAATTTAGACCCCAATTTAAAAGCTAGAGGTAAAAGATAAAAACTATTTTGGTTATTAAACCAATTTACAAGTTTTCTAAGTATTGATGGTTGTTTATCATATTAATGCTTGTCATGAGTATGACTTGAACTTCTTAAAAGATCATGTGCTGTACTTGGGAACGTGGCTCTATGCTACTTCTTAATAAACAATCTCATTCTCCCATTAAAAAAGAAAAAAAAACAGAAATCATTTTATTTTGATTATTTGACATCAACGATCACCACTTCTTTTATTTGTACTGGAAAAGACTGTTTTGCGTAATCTTATCTGAAATTGAATTGAATCACATTTTGTCCTGTATATTATGAGCAAATGCACCAAGTTTCAAGTATATCCATGATTCCTTGTCAAAGTAACATCAAAAATATGCTTTGCACCAAACACCTAAAAGGCTATAGTAAATGGATGAAAGAAATAACTAAAAACTCAGAAGACAGCAAACTTTTCAAAAGATTTAGCGGTGCTAGCCAAGACCATTTATACGTTCATACCATCAACCACAGCAAAAATTGCAAGCCTTGTAGAAAGAAGCAAGAGTTGGGGATTGGGGGAGGAATACAACCTGTAAAAGAGTCACTCTTTTATGAAGAAAATTCTAACGGTGTGAAGTTCTGAGTTTGACAATGGCTAAAAAGCGCAAGAACCAGTTCCTAATTCTTGAAGGTGGCTACCTTTCCCTTTTCTGCTAAGTTGTCCATTTATTCAATTAATGCAGCAAATGTCTACATTGATACATTCAAGTTGAGTTCTCTTCTGTTTCAGGTATGAAAATGACTATTTTTTTATTGAGTCCAGTTTTATTCTGTCAATTGTCACTAGTCCAGTTGGATGATGGTTACGTATCATTTGACGCTTGATCTTGAATTTAAAGATTGATTTATGGCGGAACCAAAGCCAGCGAAGCGGTACTACTACTTCTTGGATTTGCTTAGCCATCACGGTGTGCAAAACGTGAAAGTGAAACAAAGAATATCCAGTCACGAGTTCTCCTCCAATGGGCTGAGTGCTTTTAATCTCTCTTTGACACGACCATCTTTAAAGAAGCTCATCTGTTTCCTGCTTCTTGAATCACCAAGATTTTGTTCTGCCTATTGCCTAATCATCAATAAATGTTCAGCAGATGAAAACAAGCAAATGCGGTGATTGCATTGTACCCCATTATTCAAATTCAAAGTTCTTGATTGAAAGTGCTAGGTGTATGCAGCTGGTCAAACTTGTTTGTACACTTCTAAATTCCATCACACTCCTTTCCTCTCTCTCTCTCTCTCTGACTCTCTCTTTCCTCAGCTCCCCTCCCCGCTGCTACCAAGAGAATATTTTCCCCACTTTATGAGCTGGTATATTTTAATCTTTTTTGTTCTCATTCTCTCCAAATTAGTACTCACTACTGAGCAAAAGAAATTGGTTTTTTTTGAAACAAAATATCGGTACACTACTTCACCATTTCCAGTGAGAACAATATTTATATTTTATCCCTTGGGCACTCCTCAGTTATCAAATGCACTTTGCACATTGCACACATCCTCCAGTAAGAAAGACGCCTTCTTTCCCCTGCAGTCTGCACATCCAAAGATAGGTTGGGGTGAGGTGAGAACTGGGCCAGCCAAAAAGAAAGTGAATCCCAAACACCACTGCATCAAAACCTATGCCCTTTTCTTTGGGTGAAAGAAAAAAAGAATCATTTTTGGGGAGTTGAAATTGAATCCCATTATTCAATACTGGTTCCAAGTTTCAATCTTTCCTCATAATTTTTTAACCAAAAACCAGCTCTCAAAACCCTGAAAGCGCTCCTCCCTGATAGAGCAAAACCATGATTTGATTCATCAAGAATCTACCCGGAAATGGGGTTGCCCATTAGACCCTTTTGCTCATTCTTCCTTCTTCTGGTTTTTTTCCCAATTCTTGAGCTTATCCCATTAGGAAAATCTGCATCTGACTACACCACCTTGGTGTATAAGGGCTGTTCTCAGCAGCCTTTATCAGATCCAACAGGGGTTTATTCACAAGCCATTTCAGCTCTTTTTGGAAGTCTTATTGCACAATCCTCAAAGAACAAGTTTTTCAAGACTAACACTGGAACTGGCCAAACCAACATAAATGGTCTCTTTCAATGCAGGGGTGACCTTTCCAATGTTGACTGTTATAACTGTGTTAGCCAGCTCCCTATCCTTATAGACAAGCTCTGTGGTAAGCCTACTGCGGCAAGAATTCAGCTTCAAGGATGCTACATGCTGTATGAGGTTGCAGGTTTCCCTCAAGTCTCAGGAATGGAAATGTTGTACAAAACTTGTAGTGGAAAAAATATTGGTGGAGCTGGTTTTGAGGAAAAAAGAGATACTGCTTTGAATTCATTGGAAAATGGGATAGGAAGTGGAAATGGTTTCTATACCACTAGCTATCAGTCTGTTTATGTGTTGGGGCAGTGTGAGGGCGATTTGAGCACTTCTGATTGTGGTCAGTGTGCGCAAACTGCGGTCCAAAGAGCTCAGGTTGAATGTGGAAGCTCTGTTTCAGGCCAAATCTATCTTGACAAATGCTTTGTTAGTTATAGTTATTATCCCAATGGGGCTCCTAAAAGATCATCATCATCTTCATTCTCATCTCCTGAAACTGCTTCAACAGGTATTCCTGCTTTAGTTCCATCTGGTGATTATGATCCCACTACATGTTTTAGATTGTCTTTTTTTTTTCGAGTTTGTTTAGTTGTTTGAACTTTTTTTTTTTTGTAGCAAGTGTAGTTTAATTGACTACAGATTTGGCAGCTGCCTCCCTCTTTTAATTAGTCTAGTGGCTAATGAGTGTATTGAATAAATGTAACAACTATGGGACAAGCGATTTGCTTAATTTTTAATGGCGCACTCTTAACAAGATTTTTGTCTGGCTTAGATTTGCGGGCTCAATCTCTAGATTTGTTGCTAATAGTCCAATGGGTATTCATTAATATAGAATTTGGGTTGCATTTGGTCAATGTAGGGTCAGGGCAAAATACAGGGAAGACAGTGGCTATAATATTAGGAGGGGCAGCAGGAGTGGGGTTTCTGGTCATTTGCCTGCTGTTTGCTAGAAACTTAATGAAGAAACATGATGGTAAGGATTATTTATGGTGGTGGATTCATGTGTTCTGTCATTTGCTTTTATATATCTTTCTTTCTTAATTTAATCTATCTTATTTAAGGGTGTGTTGTTTTTGTGCAGATTTTTGAAGGGAGCCCTTGTTTTTGGTAAACCAAAGTTTTTATGGTGAATGGTTCCTCTGAGTTTGTTATTTTTCTAGAGATTGTGGTAGGGAGGAGAGGGAAAGAAGTTAGTTGCGGGAAAACTTCTTACTGTTAGGCAGAAGAAATGTAGAGGGAACAAATTTTGGGGCATGAAACTGAGGAGGGAATGCTTGCATCTGAAAGGCGGATGTAAGGTGTATGCTTGTCGAGTCAAGGATGAGGAAGAGCACTAATGGATCTTGGCCTTTTTCTCATATTGCCATGTGCATATTTGTCTCTTTTCTTCCTTGTCTTGAATAATGCTCCTCCATTTTCCTCGAAAGTTTTTTGCTTTTCATAAAGCTCTCTCTCTCTCCCTCCCTCCCTCTGTGTGTGTGTGTGTGTTTGTCTGTGGTTGTGTCTGTAAGTGTAACATACTTAGGGTAATATTTATCACCTAGTCAAAGAGTGTGTTTGTTCAGTACTCGTATATGCATATGTGTGCTTGGTCATTTGATTCCGCTGAAAAAGGGAAAAGGAGGTAAAAAAGGAAACAGGGTAGTTTAAGTGTTGCAATTCAAAGAAAGAAAACTGCATTGATGGAATGCATCCTCAGCATTTTAATCCTGTATGAGCTGATGTGGAAGTCTTCCAAATGGTAAAGCATTGGCTCTAGTTATTTTTGATAAATATTTAACCATCAGCTAAAAAAGAATTAATGACTAAGAAGCTACATCCATGCTTTTTCGATCAGTCTTTGACTACATGTTTGAAATTTTCCTCGGTTTTAATTGCTCAAACATTATTAATTTATTATCAAGTGCTTAGCAGTATCTGTTGTCTTGACATTCTATTACAGCTCATTGCCTGTTTGATGCATTATTAGTTCAGCTGCAATGAATCAACCGGTTTGTTCAATTGCCACCATTGAGCTTATAGATCAACCATGGAAGGTCCTCCCATCATATAGAAAACTTCTCTAGTAGATGCCTGAAAGTAAAACTAGACTGGTTGCGGTAATTCTATGGATGCTATTGTTGCCTAGTTGCACTTTGCAAAGTATAAAAGTGGATCTAGATTTTGTTCAGTTTTATCCTATGTTGATTAATTCTGGCTTCACTAACGTCTTCAAGATTAGTACCTTGGGACGTCTGCCATATCAAGTTAAGAACTTAATGAAAATTAGCTATTGCGGCAGGAACTTCCTATGTTAAGAACTTAATGATCAAGTCATAGTTTAACTCTGCAAGAATTGCATGAAAACTACGAGTTGAGGAGAGAATGGGAGCTCTTTTGCAGAGAGATCGAACTTTGACTGTTGAAACTGTTACACTAGTGGCCATGCTTGTGCATAAAATTGAGTGTCTTAACCCCATAGATTGTACATCCATTTATTTTTGCTTCAAGATTTGAGATTCTTATTGAATTATTGATTATAATACCGTAATCACAATAAAACTAGAGTGCCCTTATCTAAAGAAACTTCCAAGGGAGATCCTAAGCAAGTTCTTTTCAACAGCTATCAATAATGCTCAAAAGGGCCTTGCATTGTTTTCCATTGCATCTAAATACTAGGAAAAATGCAACTATTTCTTGATCGAGGAGAGCCCCTCACATGGCTTGTGTCCTACAGAATACTTCTATTTGCTAAATCCAAAAAGCTTCTCACGTATCCAGCGAAGGATGTATCACAGTTAATGCCACCCCAAATGTTCAATGACCAAACTTCCGAATACACCCACCAACCTTCAAATCTTGCCCGACTGGCTGACTCAATGACCACAATCTCCAAGCCAAAGTGGCCCGGCTCTGGAATTAGAGTTTTATAACCAGTGCATCCTCTTCATAAGTTAAGGATATCAATATCAATGAAAACCCATCTGAAAATGATTGTCTGGATTGCCATTTTTAAAATTTTTTATAGAAAAATTTATTGTAACGATTTAATATATGTGAGATAAAAAGATATTTAAAAAATTTGATCACGGAAAACATAAGAATTTTCCTGTCGAAAACTCCAACCCAAACAAGACCATCTCCTCGAAAGGACCTTTCTCAACCCAAAATGTTTTGAAGGCCAATTGTATGATTGTATCATTATAGTAACGAATTACTACTAACAGCATTGGTCTTTTACATCACTCATAGTATTAATCCTTAGATGTGATAACTTAATTCTATTCCCAATACTTCCCAACGTTCACTTGCTTAAGAGAGATGCTTTAGTCAAATAAGATGAATTATTAGTTTGACAGAAATGTACGTTTCTTAGGATGGCTTAGCCTAAGGTGAATGTAACATAAATATGCCTTGGGTTATTTAAACTTGCTCAGAGAACATGTCCTCACCGGACACGGACCCCCGCATCGTCCATGCACGAGTCATCAAGACTAGCCACCGAATATCTCTGCTTACCAGCCTTATCACCCTTTACTCCAGAGCCAATCTCCATTCTTACTCCCTCCGCATCTTCAATTCTATCCGCGACCGGAATGTTGTGCCATGGACAGCTCTTATCTCTGCTTTTTCCAACACCCCATTTGCTTTCCATCATTTCATTTCCATGCTTCGGGAGTCCACCCTCCCAAACAGCCGTACTTTTTCTACTTTGTTCAGTACTTGCGCTTCACTTTCCTCCCTACCCTTTGCCCTCCAGCTCCATTCCCTTGCCGTTAAGCTCTGCTGTGATTCCCACCCCTTCACGGCTTCGTCTTTGGTGTCCTTGTACTGTAAAAGCCGGTTTCTTGACGGTGCGCGTAAGGTGTTTGATGGGATGCGTGAGAGGGATGCAGTTTGTTATGCTTCGATTATTAATGGGTTGGCACAGAATGGGAAGCCTGTCCAGGCTTTGTGTTATTTTGGGGAGATGAGGAGGTCTGGAGTTGAGTCGAGAGTACAGAGCGTTTCGGGGGCATTAAAGGCGGTTTCTGAGGTTGCTATGCTCGAGCAGTGTAGGATAATTCATGGGCATGCGGTGGTGACTGGTTTGAATTGTGACGTTGTTGTGGGAACGGCATTGATTGATGCCTATGGGAAATGCGGGCTTGTCGTGGGCGCTCGTGGAGTATTTGATGAGTTAGAAATGGGGTTGAGCATCTTTGGATGGAATGCGATGATGGCAGGGTATGCACAACAGGGAGATAAGGACCATGTGTTACAGCTTTTTCAGTTGATGGAGGCCAGAGGGTTCAAACCGGATGATTATACTTTTTTGGCGGTTCTGACTGCACTGTATAATTCTGGGTTAGCTGAGGAGAGTCGGAGTTGGACCACAAAGATGAGAGTGGGTTATCATGTAGAGCCTGGGCTGGAGCATTATACATGTTTAATTGGTGCATTAGGAAGAAGTGGATTGATAGAGGAGGCAGAGAGGGTTGCTCTGACAATGCCATTTGAGCCAGACGCAGCGGTATGGCGAGTATTGTTATCAACTTCTGCATATCATGGCGACGCTGACATGGCTTGGAGAATGGGTCAGAAGTTGTTGGAGATGGATCCAAATGATGACTCAGCTTATGTGATATCAGCAAATGCTTTTGCAGGTGTAGAGAGGTGGGATGAAGTTAAGGATGTAAGGAAGATAATGAAAGAGAAGAATGTGAGAAAGGAAGGTGGGAGGAGCTGGATCGAAGTGAAAGGTGAGCTTCAAGAGTTTTTAGCTGCAGATAAGAGACATGAAAGGATGGACGCAATCTATGCAAAGTTAGCCAAGTTATTGCAAGAAATTGAGAAATTAGGATATAAACCAATTTTAGATGAGGTGTTGCATGATGTTGACAGAAAGGAGAAGGAAGAAGTACTAATGGCACATAGCGAGAAGTTGGCTTTGGCATTTGGGGTGTTGTGTGGGGCAGCACCTCCAGGGAAGGCATTTAGAATTGTTAAGAATCTGAGGATTTGTAGGGATTGTCATGAGGCTTTTAAGTATTTCAGCATAGTAGTAGAGAGGGAGATTATTGTAAGGGATGTTAACAGATACCATATGTTCTCGAATGGTAGTTGTAGCTGTGGAGATTTCTGGTGATTTATTTACAAACAAAAATCATGACCATGCCCTTCAGTCAGAGAGGAACACTTAGAAGATTCTTTTTGACTTGCTTCTGCCGGGGTTGCATGGTGCAGTCATTCTCCTTGGAGGGAGGGAATAGAACTTGAGAATCATACAGAATTCTTTATGTCAATATAGAGAGAAATCATTCGTTGGACTCAGTTGCTCATTTTCCTCGGAGCATTTTGAGGGGATTGACTCAAGTTACTGAGCAAAGCTCATGATTGTGAATTTTCTCCTAACTACTGATGTGTTTCTGATTCTTTCTATGCTAGCACGAAATGTAATTAAGCTGATAACTGACGTGTGCTGGAATGCCAACGTTTGGATAATGAAAGTTCAATTCTTGTTTTTGCAGTCGTCTTGTACTTCTATCATCCCCGTAATAAGGTGAAGCCAGAGGAAGGATAGAGTGGTGCTTTGTTGAGATATTCTAGTGAATGTTCTTATAGAGCCATGAATTCCTTCTTGACCATCAGTTATATCAGAACAACAAATACATAGACACCCATATACTTCCGTCTCTATTATTTTCTCAGTGACCTTGTGGTTGATGAATGAATATGCTTCCAGTCCTGGGCTTTCAAGCAACCATTTAACTGAGCTTGAAGATGGGGTCAGCATTGAAGCATCAGTTGGTGACATCGACTTTCTTTCGAGCAATCCAGGATGGCAGTGCTTTGCTCATGCCAACGCGGATAAATGGTCTTGGAAATTGAAGACAGCGCAGTGATTCAGTTAGTGGTACATATAAATACATGATTGCCGAATCAATCCTTATTATTATTATTAATTCTTGGAAATGGTCTTGATAATTGGAGACGGTGAATTGCTTTAAACTAGAGATACATATATATATGATCGTTGAATCAAATTTTTGGCCTTGGCAGAAGGAATTAGAGCTGCTTTTGGAAGAACGTAGAGATTTTCTTTCCATGTTCCCTTGACATAGATTTCATGTATACAAAGCTCCAAGTTTATTTATTAATTCATTATTGGGTTTTACCGGGGAGTTTTCTGTCAAGACTCCCTCCCTCTTGTCTCTCGACCTTAGAATCTTCCAATAAGATAGTAGTCAAACCCCTATGCCACTAATTTAGCCCATAAGAAATGCTCAGTAGTTTCAACTCACCATGCACTTCAACCTAAATCATGATTCCTGGAGACATGCTTGATCCAATTTCAGATCAACCTATCTTCAATTTCAGATCAACCTTTTTTCAAACATGTGCATCTAACAATGCAAATCTTTATCAAACTTGTCTCATCCTATTGGCTCGAGATTAGCATGGGATGGGAACTAATTTTACACATTCAATCCACTCAGTGAGCAGAGAGCCATGGCCCCTTCAGTGCACTCTGTTACTAGATAGCCCATGCAGAGCTTAATTCCTAGCCTAAAAGAGACCTTAAAAAGGGTCTAGATTCTGCAACCAACACGCCAAAAATACACCTTTAAAACTTTCTAAGCTTGCTACATTGTGTTTCTGGCTTCCAATTGTCAAAGAGGTAAATAACCCATATAGGAAAATCAACAAGAATTAAACCGAAGACGACTGATCCTCCTCCAGATACATCAGACCTCTTTTCCAACTGAATTCAGCAAGCCGAAAAAGGCCCAATTTTTGATTACTTCCCAACACCATATCCCATCAACAGGAATTCAATCAACTGAGCTTCACAAGCCAAAAAGATTCAATCTTTGGTTACTACTGTGTTTCCACGCTGTACCTTATCATCATTCATCAATAATAGCCCACGTAAAAGAACAGGATAAAAGAGAGAAAAATATCATCCATGAAATAGGTTACCAAAATACTACCAGCAAGCTAAGTATCATCAATCTGAACAGAAAGTCAAGTCTTCTCCACCGAAAATCTATTAAACCTTAAAATTCACAACCCTTTTCTCTTCCCACCCTGAAAATAAATTACAAAAAGAAACATAAAACCCAGAATTTTTCACGAGCCAACAAGTTAAACTCTACCAACATAACAACCAGAGAGTCAAGAACATAGAAATCATCACATCGGCGGACCATAGACTTGTTGAGAAAGCGGGGCAGGGCCAAGGAGCGCTTGATTCTGAAGCTCGAAATTATCCTGCTGCTCACGATCCATTGTTATGAGGATGGGAAGCACAAAGATCAAAGCAGTCGTGGCAAGATACCAAGTTGCTTTGCCTGTGCTCTTCAGAAGCTTCTTTCCAACGTAGGCCGCATCGCAGGCTGCTCGTCTGCCTTTATCAACATATGAAGAAGACTTGGATGATGCTCTTGCGGAGATCACCGCACGGCCGTCGACCCTGGATCTGTTTCCCGGAGCCCGTTTTCCGCCGGAAGACGCCATTGGAAGTGTGTGATTGAAGAAGAAAAGAGAGATTTTTTTCCTTTTATGGGTGGGGGGTCTTAAACCCTTTCAGGTTTGGTTAGGAATATGTGTCGAGGGTTTATCGAGGTCTTCTTGTTGAACGCAACGACGCCGTTATGATGTCTGGTGGTGGTGCATTCATGGGTCAGTTTTGGGCTTTTGGGCTTCTAGTTTTTAATGCTCAATTTTGGGCTACAAAAACTCTGGCAACCAAAATCAGACCATTTAATTTCGACTTGTTAGTAAAGCAATGCAACACATACAACATTTTTTAGATACCAAATCCATCAATATTACGTCATTTTTTGATATATGGAAAGAGATATCGGCTCATAATGATTTAAAAGTTTATTTATCGAATGATATAGCAGTAGTTTCTTGAATTACAATTACGAGTATGGTATATAAAGGAACGGTAAAATTTTCCTCTGATAACTGCAAAATCTTTTAATTAGCAGAAAAAGGGAGAACATTTTGTACCAAGTGGTGGTGTTTTCATCGGTCAGTTTTGGGCTTTTGTCTTTGGGTTTCAAAACTCGATTTTTTTTGGAGCAGTTTAGTTTTCATAGGTTAGTAAACCAAACATTTTGAAACCTCGGTCTTTAGTTTTTTAATCAGTTCATAGTTATTTGATAATAATTTATAACTATAATTGATAGCTGCTAATAAAAATAAAGATTTATTTAAAAAGTTAAAAGATAGAATGAGAAGAAATATATATATATCTCACTTGGGGAGGGTTGAATTGGTGGTAAAGTGAGAGAGGTTGAGTGATCACTACGGCTTCAAATTTCCACCTATTTTAAGTGCTAACTTGAGGCATAAATGTTGGTTCTCTTCTCAGCTGGCGTTAAGGGTATTCAAGTATTTGACTTAGTTACTACATGTTGATGGAAAGCTGGGAATGATTCTACCTAGTAAAGAGCTTACAGGTTATGTAACTTGCATGCAATTTTGGGTTCTTTCAGTGGCTAGTACTGACTGCTCTTCTACAAAGTTTCACAAGCACGAGAGAGTCGAATTTTGCCTGCTAGAAAGAAATCAGTCAATTTAGGGAGTTGTGTTTGGTTGTAATTGATCAAATAGAGAGGTGTTTCGTTGCTCAGTTTTGGGTCTAGGGATGCCAATATATCGTTTTTCAAAGATGATAATCTAAGCAGGCAGCCGGTGGCGTTCAGTCAAGATGGTGTGGGCCGACGAATGGGTGCCATCCCAAGCTATTGCGCCATTGACCTTGTAAACATAATAATTCCAATTCAAAACAACAGATAACTAAGTACAGTCTGATTCATTATCCATGTTCCGGCCTCCGGGGTATGCCAGGCTAGTTGGTCTAGTACACACTATAAAGTCAATGGCCACATTTCAACGACAAAATTGTACATTGAGAAACAAAGAAGTTGACCCGGAGACTCCTGTGTCGACCAAAAAAAAAACACGGCCAGCAGATTCTGTGCCCGACTAAACAGGTTATTGCGCCGAAATTGCAGAATCATTAGTTAATAGTTAGTGGCAAGTTTTCACACTACCAGTTTTTGACCCAGAACATTTCCCAGCAACTTCAATCAATGTATAACAAATTAGGCCTCAGGCTTACTAGTATTATATGCTGGAAATGTGTCACCAGCCCATCATCTATCAGCTGATTGATTATCAAGACCTTCAAAGGTATTAGCTTGCTTTGCTTTCCAGAATTTCAACCAGAAAAAAAAAAGGGAAAAAAATGGCTGGAGCTATTGTCTCACTTGTTCTGCAAACACTTGGAAATATGTTGAAAGATGAAGCAAGATTTTTGTCGGGAGTGACCGATCAAGTTGAAGACGTTCGGAGAGAGCTAATGCGGATGCTCTGCTTCTTAAATGATGCGGATGCCAGAAATTGCAAGGATGAAACAATTCGCAATTGGCTAAGGGAAATCAGGAGTCTTGCTTATAGGATTGAAGATCTCGTCGAGACATTTGCTATAGAAGTTGCATCCAGGAAATCATCAGGACATAGAGGTGTCAAGAAAGTGCTTAAAAGAGTTTCTGGAACATTTGCTGAGATTAGATCTCTTCATAATATCGGAGTGGAGATTGGCAAAGTCAAAAGTGATATAAGCAGCCTCACTGCAAGTCTCCAAATGTATGATGTGAGAGCTATCGGTGAAGCAGAAAGCTCAGGTGCAGCGAATGATGATCGAAAGTACCAACAATGGATACGGCAAACTTATGCCCATGAAGTTGAGGATTACTTTGTTGGAATGGAGGATGAGATCGCTAAACTGGTGTCACTAGTAATTGATCATCACAAACGCCATCGTGTCATTTCTATATGGGGAATGGGCGGTCTTGGTAAGACGACTCTGGCAAGAAAAGTTTATAAACACAGTAACGTTCAACGGAGTTTTGAACGTTTTGCATGGACTTGTGTAACGCAAGAAGGTCAAATGAAAGTCATCTTACAGGATCTATTGATGCAGCTTCTTCCTGAAAAGCAGGGGGATGTCAAGTTCATGGGACACCGGCAGTTGGTCCAACAACTTCATCAAGTGCAGATAGAGAAGAAATGTTTGGTTGTTCTTGATGACATCTGGAAAGTGGATGATTGGAAAAGCTTGCTTGCTGCATTTCCTGTTGTTGAAGGGGACATCAAAGTTTTGCTCACAACTCGTAACAGGAATGTTGCAAGAATTGGGTGTCTCTATGAGCTTAAATGCTTGAATGAAATGGAAGGCTGGGATTTGCTACAAAAGATCGCTTTTGCAAGAAAACGAGCAGGTCAGAATTCATGTCTTAATAAGGTGTATGAATATCAATATTACATCTATTAATTTTTCTGGGGTGTGGTGGTTAACATAAAACTTGGATCTATTTGTGACAAAAGTAGCAAGATTTAAGGGATATGGCAATTGAGAAGACATTTCATACAATTTTGCAATGCTAAGTGTATAAAATGCTATTAGATCAGCTAAGAATAACATATATACTCTAATCAATTTTATAACATATTCTCGGGGATATCAGCATAATAGATGTAAAACGTATGATCTATCATGAGGGAAAGGGTGAGTCAAGCCAAAAGTATTGGATCATCACATGGGGAGTAGTATATTTGCAGTAACTCATTGTGTGTAACATTTACCTTTCAGATTTGAAGATTGAAAGAAATCTACAAGATGTTGGGATTGAAATGGTATCCAGGTGTGGAGGCCTACCATTAGCTATTACTGTACTAGGAGGAATCCTCAAAGATAAGAATTCCTTGAGAGAATGGCAAATGGTGAATAGATATATTGGTTCATATCTAAGCAAGGTGGAAGACGATGAAGAGAGAGATGGAGGATCAATTGCCCGAGTTTTGTCCTTGAGTTACGATGAGCTGCCATATCATTTAAAACTATGTTTCCTCTATCTGGGCAATTTTAAAGAGGATGAAGACATAAAACCACAACATCTGTATTTACTATGGATGGCAGAAGGCATGGTTTTGAAAGAACACCGTAGAAGTGGAGAAACTCTTATGGAAGTTGCACAAAGATACTTGAGCGAATTAGGCCGCAGATCTATGGTTCAATTGAAACTGCATGAGTCCTCAATGTCTAGGAAGTATGTCTCTTGCCGCCTTCATGACATGATGAGAGACTTGTGCTTGGAGAAAGGCAGAGAAGAAGAATTCGTCAGGGTCGTAGATTTTGAAGGTGTGAAACCACAGCCCTTGCTGCATTCGTATTCTTTCACAAATAACGCTTACAGATTAGTCATCCAGGTCGAAAATGAGGAAGATGGTGCTGCTACGATTAGTAGTGCGCAAGAGGATTGCCAACAATTGCGCTCAATGTTTTGTCTGAAAGCAGTAGCTGGATTTTGGGAAAAGCAAATGCTCTGGCCACAGGGTGTAGTCATAAAAAATTTCAAGTCTCTTAGAGTTTTAAAATTTGAAGGATTTCATTTTGATGGGAAAAAGTTACCCATACAATTATCAAATTTGGTCCATCTGAGGCTTTTAAGTTTGAAATTCTGCATATTGGATGAATTGCCATCATCAGTAGCTGACTTGCCCTTGTTGCAGACCTTGGATCTTGAGGTAAAAAATGAGATAAAAATCCCAAATGTTCTGTGGAAAATGAAAAGATTGAAACACTTATTTCTTAGTTTCGAACACTCTACAATGGAAGGAGGGGGCAAACTGCAACTACATGGCTTAAGCGACTTGGAGACCCTCTGGGCATTGAATAGTGAGATGGATGAAATTGCTGAACTTTTGCATTTGGAAAATCTTCGGGTACTATATGCAAAAGTAAATGATGATGAAAACCTTCAGGTTTTGATGAATACAATCAGCATGAACTGTCCAAACTTAAGGGAGATAGACCTTTTTATACGTGACTGCAATTTTATTAGTTCAGAACAAGGGCATGTTCTTTTGGAAGAGGTACTTCTTTGTAAATGCCTTCAACGTTTGTACTTTGAAGCACAAATAAAGCAGTTTCCAGAATATGACCAGCCATTCCTACAAAGCCTTGTTACATTACGCTTGAGAGACAATTACATGGAAGAAGATCCAATGGAAACACTAGGGCAGCTTCCTCAGCTGCGATCCCTCATGTTGGGTTCTAATTCATATATGGGTGATTTCTTGATTTGCCATGAATTTGGTTTTCCACAACTTAGGTCTCTAATGTTTGATAGGATACCCAATTTAGAATATTGGCGAGTGGATGAAGGATGTATGGTCAATCTTTCGCATCTGGAGATTTGGGACTGTGAATTACTAGCTATGATTCCACATGGATTAAGATCTACTCTAGACCTCAAAGAACTAGTGATTGGTAGTATGCCTAATGAATTCTGTGACAGGATCAAGGTGGTAGATGGCCAAGAAGGAGCAGATTTTTACAAAATCCAACATGTTCCTTCAATTTCTATCCACTAGACTCAGTGAAGTAGCATCAGCCTGTCGGCAAACAAGTTTCAGGAATAGTTGTTTTACCAGGAGACAATAATGTGGTACCTGAATTTTTAGAATAATTGCAATCTGTATTAAAATTGCTCCTGATCGAGTACAAAGATGGTTGATCCTAGTCAGCTGTGATCTTCTCATTCTTTATCTTTCTGTTACAGATGAGAATCCTTAGCTTTGGTAGAGATACAAGCTCAAGAATCTCGAAATGAAGAGAGTTCAGAATCATGTTCCCGCAGTCAGCTTTTCCAAAACAGTCATAGACAACAAGGGATTTATAACAGACCCAAGGCACTGAACCCACAACAGCAGTGAAAGCTCCTATTTTGCAGCACATTGTGTCTCGGAATACTTCAGCGTCCCACTTAGCTCTGAGGAAAACCAAAGCACAATCTGATGGTACTAAGCAAGAAGCAGGGACACTAACTTATGCCTTAAGGAACACAACAGAAGGACACACTTAGCCTAAAAGAGAGCAAGGGATCAAGGCATCAAGAAGCCAGCATCCACTCAATTCAACATCTGCTCCAAGTTAATGTATTCTGCAATGATAGGAGCTACGCAAACCAAAAAATACAGTGTGTTTGGTTGAGTACGACTAGTCAGTTTGTTTCTGTAATAGCTTTTTATACTTTGTTTATGTAAAATTTTGATTTTTTAGGTATGCCTTCTAAAACAAGAGAAAAGTATATTAACTGAATAATGATGAAAGCTTATACAGAAATTTAATTTTGCATATATACCTATAATACTTGACTTGCCTGAAGATGCTACATACTCTTATACTCTACATTCACGTAAAGGAAGGAATAATTTTCTTAAGTGAGACATTCAATACTTCTTTTTGCCAGAGTGCAGATTATTGTGGTATTGTTACTTCCAGTGGCAACACCCTTCTCTGTTATAACCGGCAAGGAAGACGAAATTGCTATTATATGACTCGAGTGAATTGGACACCCTCTGGAAGACAGATGAAACTTCGGATCTTTAAGAATTGTCACGTCTTCAAATACTTTATGCAACAGTGAAAGCTAATAGTAGCATTAGTACACTCATCAATCATGGTTGAAACTTATGCGAGATAAACCTTCTAATTTGTGACTGTGTTTTTCTAAGTTGAGAAGAACGGAATGATTGTTTAGAAAAGGTTTCATCAAGTAGAAGACTCCATCGTTTGCTCTCCATGGCAAAGTTGATCAAGTTGTCACAAACAACATGACCCACAGTTCCTCAAATACTTGTAAACCTGAGTTTAATAGGCCTCGAGGATTTGATAATTAGGTAAGGATTTTGAGAAAATTCGATGTGTTCCTTCAATGTGTGTGTGTTTTCTTGTGACCCTTCTCCTGCTTCTATTACTTTGATGTCCATATTGGTACATGTGTCGGGGTCCAAATTTCTACCGGGTGATTTTTCAGTTTCACGAATTAGTATCTTTGTTTTATTAAGCATTATAACTTTCTCAATGTTTGCTCCATCTGATCCTCAAAGGTTATAAAGTATTACTAGTATTGTACGAGAAAAGCATGCTGGTTTTACTACGTGCCGATTAACAAAATATAATACCTTGTACTATAGTTTTGTTTGGAAGTCAGTTTCTTTGGATTATCTACAAAGTGTAATAATTGGCAACAATTACTAGGTAACCTTAGTGTTTCTCATCGAACTTAATTTGTCATATTTATCCTAAATTCACGATTAATATTGGTTAGGTAATTGAATCTAGTCAGCTGTCGTTTTACTAATCTTTGTTATTGCATTTCAAAATCGTAGAATTTAGGTTTCTATCCGAAAACAAATTGCAGTGAGAGAAGTCGTTCAAGATATCATAATTTTAGCCAGAAGACTTTTTTTTTTTCTCTCTTAAAAACAGATAATTTTGATGGTACTTGCTATTTGGATGATATGCAAGCACTGGAAGCTTCAATTAGGTCAGTTTACCAGGAAGTTACTGGAAAATTGACAGTTTGTTTTTCAAAATTTATCGACTAATTGATTTTATGACTAATAAATGGGAAACATTTATCCCATTTCTTTAAAGATTTCTTTGTGCTTTGATATACATTTCATAAATTCTAGGATTTTCTCGTCTTGTTGGGTTTATATCACAATGCTTTATATTGTTATGCTTTCACAGCTCTGACATAGCAAAATAATGGCTTGAACATGGAGATGGAAACTGTCAAGTCAAGTTGAAAGTGGTTAGACTTGGCTAGCACTCGGCACTTTGCAGCCTGAGTTTTAAAATGGAAGTATCAAGCTAACTTGTGTGTATATTCATTGATTGAAGATAGAAACGTCAAAACTCTGTTCAATTGGGGAGGCAGAACTGTAATGGCAGAATGGAAGGCACTGACGCCAAATATACAACAACATACCAGGAGCCCATTATGCAAGAATTAGTAAGAGACCATGAAAGCAGAGATGTATGATGCATGAACTGCAGTTCAGATCTCCGGATGATGACCCTCCAAACTCCAGGTGCACATGCGAAGTTTACCATCAAGGAGAGAGCTCTGATTTCGTTTCTTCCTCTATATTAACACCACCGTTGTTTTTTGTTTTTGGAGAACTTGTAAAGTTAATCAAACATAACTTACCCCCTCCAAGCTCGTTTGAGAAGTTAAAATCATTAAGCTCCATCTTAGATGATCAATCTAAAAGGGTGAAACCTCTTTTAATATATTGCAGACATGAAAATGGCAAGTGAAGGATATTTTCAACTTGCAAAGATGAGGACATAAGGGAGTTCAAAGCCATATTCCTTCTATAAGCTTTTCCAAAACCTCTAGAGACAACAAGGGAGGTATTACACACCCAAGGCACAGAAACTGTGTATGCCAACCCACCATGCAAGCTCCTATCCCCCAGCAATACATCTTTATAGGCTCTGCACACACCAAAGACATACTTCCCCATTGGCAAAACAGAGAAGACAGGTGAAACAGATGTATCAACACTCAAGTCTGTATCTGAATGAAGGTTCACTACAACTGTTCCATGCTCAGGGTGAAGCTGGTTTGCTAGAGTTTTAAGAAATGGGGAATGTGGGTCCCATAATTTGTGAGGAAAGATGTCTTCACCATCATAGGCATCAATGAAAACAATGTCATACAGGGTGGTTGTCTCAGAAATGAATTTCTCAGCATCTGACTCAAATAATAGGAGCCTCTCATGAATCCCTTTCCATAATGCTTCATTGACTGGATCAGGCTCTGGGCAAGCACGTTCCCTAGACATCGTCATTACTGCAAATGATGGGAACCCCATTGCTTGAGTTGAGGCTGAAATAACAAGGGGATCAATTTCAACTATGTGAACTACAGCACCTGAAGAACGCATGAAATTCAATGTCAGTTTCCTAAAATACAATGTAACAGATGGCCAAAGAAAAAGACCAATCCATTTATAGCAATCTTTGCAGTTTAGCAAGATCAAAATTGCAACCTTTTCCAACATAACCACAATAAGGCATCCAGAACACACACATGCACAGAGAGAGAGAGAGAGAGACTTGCACACCAGCAGAGAGCAAATTTACAAATGGACCATCAGTAATTTATATCAGCATGAATGCTAGTAAAAAAAATTGTCAAAGGATTTTTGGAAGATACTGGACATCTAAGACCACAAGGTAAGCATTTTCTTGTCTAACCTTCAAATTTACTGGCCATAAAGAGTGGTATGCTTCCCCCACCATGACCAATGCATAACACATTCATGATTTTCTTCCCACAAATAGCACTATTGAGATCAAAGTTGCAAGACGAGATGGTAGCTAACCCAGCAGATATCATGCTTTTCACATCTGCAAGAAACTTTTGGCATGAGCATTGAGCTAAAGCATAAAAGCATTTTAAATTAGTGAATTTTACAACAAGTTATCAATCAACACGACAGGTAACTAAGACTTCATATCCCAGTTAGATATAAATACATAAACAACCTATGCCCAAATTTTTGGGAAAAGACAGAAAGGTTAAGTGGGAAAAGCAAACACAGATTATCCATGGACAACTATGGAACTTAGATCCATCTGTACACAATCTCTTCTCTGGTTTTTTTCTCTAAGGAAATAGAAGATCGACTTCCAAGAGGCACAAAGCAAAGTGAAAGAGGTAATCTGGTAAACTAGTTTGAAGCAGTCAACTATAAATGAAAGCACAAAAAATTCTTATAATGTGCCGCACATGGTATTTGGCTTGAGAGAAATTGTCATGATACACATCCAGAAAAAGAAATAGAAAAAAGAAAAAGCAAGTATTACATGGAACAGCCAGACAATATGGCTGCTGCATATAGAAAACAGAAGCAGGATTGGACTTCTCATAAGCGGCCATGACTTTAACCGTGCTTTGTCGAGTATCATCATTAAAGTGAAGAGTTCGCCATTGATAATCAATAACCTTGAATCCATTGTTTTCACAGAGAGGATGTATCTCAGCGAATCTTTGCTGAAGCCAACTCTCTGTTTTGTGCCAGTGTATGTTTTCCTGCATCCAATTTTGAAGCCCTTTGATTTTCCTAGCCACGGAAGATATAAAAAACTTCTTGCTTCTAGATATCATATACTAACCATGCAATTGATTTGCAAAAGCCTTCCAAATTATCAAAGAGAAACTGAAGTTAGAAGCAATAGGGTATATTTTATTTCCTTCTACCATCTAGAAGCTATGCACAGAGAACACTTAATCAATGCAGTTCAGAGAATCAAGAAAAGTTTCCGACTTTGTCCCTTCCTCTATCCGTGAAAGGGGCATAAGTAGATGCGGCAACTCATTGTCATTTGAAGGGATGTATAAGAAGAAAATTTTCATTTGGTTGGTGATAGAGGATCCATTTCTGTCCAAAAGCTTTTGTTTCTATAGTTTGATCAGTGACCTTTACTGGTCAGAGAATGAAAAACAATTCGAATTTTCCTTCTTCATTTTGGCTTTATCCTCCTAGTTTCTTCTAACAGCTCGGTTCCTCATAATTGATAAGCATTAACTCCGAAAATTGCTTCTATTTACGGATACTAGGAATGCAAAAACTTTCATAATAAACACATTGATAATCTAAAATTACCAATACTTAACAACCATTCATCGACAAGGGCCAAGATAGTCTACTTTTACACCAAACTCATCCGAAAAAATGCTCTTCTTCGACAACAAACCCATATATGTCATCACGACAATTTTTTTTAAAATCCTTTCAGCCAATTTTGAAAGAAATATAAGGAAAGAAGGTAGAGGGGCAACTGAACTGGTTTGGAAGAAGGGTAAGCTAGGACGGAGACGACACCGTTTCCCTTATCGGAAAGAGCTCGGAATACCGTTTGACCATCGGAGCTGGAACCGCTACCCCACCACTCGGACGAGTAAAACCAGTCGCCTTCATCTTCAATATGGCGACGAATTGCCGTAGAAAACCGGCGGAGATTGGATGACAAGCTGGATTTTACTTTATTCATCACTGACGAATAGAGAATCGAAGACATCTTAATTGCAAATTTAAGTAATTTAAGGAAAGATTAAAACCCTAGCTAAAACCCTAAACACTTTGGGAATTTTACATTTCCAAAAGATATTTGATTTTTATATTTACTGCATCCATTAGTTTTTTTCCCGCACCTACTGCATCCATTAGTTAGTAGAGGAAAAGCAAGGATCATTAATTCATTTCGTATATTAGTATGCTTTCAAGCTTCATTTTGCAATAACAACTTTCATTGACGTATAACAAAATTTCAAAGAAAAAAAAGTTAGATTAAATTGGCTTATATCAACATATGCTTAACTTAATATGAAATTAGCAATAAGTAACCAATTTGGCTTATATTAACAACTGCATAACTTGTTACTACATAAACACAAGTCAAACCAATTTCTCGACGTTAAGATGTGTCTAATTTGGTGCAAGACCTATGTAAATCGAGCTAATTGCTAACATTAACACGTGCTCGTTGAACACAAATAAGAAGACAAATTCTCCCACTTCTTTAACAACACTATATCATATTTTTTTATAGTGCAATGACTAACATAATTAGACTTTCTAGAAAAAAAATGTTACATTAAATAAATAAATAGTTAATCTTCTATGTACTAATAGTATAATCACACTATGCTATATGTCCAAGAAATTAAATTTCAAATTCAAATTATGATCATTTGTCATGCATATAAATCCGACAATGTGCACACTATAGTGTATTAAAAATTAGTTCATAAAAAATTATAAAAAAATGCATAATCAAAAAAAAATTGTATAAGATAAATGAATTTTTCAAAATAGCAAAATCAAAGAAAAAAAAAAGCAACTAGTTTTTACATTCCTCTAAATTATAGTAACACTAACCTAAAAAAGAAGAAAGAAAGAAAGAAACCCAAATGGCTATCTTTTGTCTCTTTGATTTGGTCCAGGGGCCAGCCATGTAATCAAGCACACCTTGCATAACATAAGAGTGTCGTAGAAGCACAGTTCTGTTATGAGTCCCACTCCCACACGGCCAAGTCCTCAAATTTCCAGAGAAACAAACACGTGCAAAGCAAGAGTTGACCCAACCGTCCATCCGTCCCCACCAAGTTTCCAAACGCAAATCTGATTCATTCGTCTCAAATTCATCAAAGCTTTCCCCAAGTGTCTTAAGTGCCGGTCCCATTCCCACTCTCAAAAAGAACAAAACACGGCTTAGCAGAGCCTAACGTTTGACTTGTCCTTTTACTGTCGAAATAACACTAACGGTAACCTCCCGGATATCATCCTGTGCTGATTGCTGACTTATAAGCCTTTTTGTATCAGCAGTCGAAAAAGGCATAAACGAAATAATCCTTCATTTGCAGTTTCTTTGCTCTCTTTCTTTTGTGGTTTCGAGAATTTTGTGTGAATTCTTGTGACCCAAAATTGAAAAAGCTCTCCTGATCAACCCCGAAGCATCTGCAAGCAGAATAACAAGTCGGTATTTTGAGCTTTTGATCTTTTAAATTTTCTTTTTTTGGGGTGTTTTCTCTGTGTGTTGCAAAGAGTTTGGTTGTCAATTGAATTCCTTTTTGTTTTTTCCTTTTCAGTGTATCCGAAAGTGAAAGTGAGGGAACAAGGAGATCATGATGATCAATATGAGTTTGAGACCAGGTCTCTGCAGTCCTTGAGGACTCCTGAATATTTCTCCTTGAATGACTTCTCTTCTCCAGGTGAGCCACTTGATTTGCTTGTTTTCACTCCTTAAGAATTTGTTTTTGATGTTTTCTTTCTTTCTATTGTTGTTGAACTGTTCCCTTTTTTACTCTTTTACTTCTTTCAGATTCGTCTCAGTTTGTTCGTCACTTAGAACTTATTTAACCTACCTATCGTTACATGAGTGATTCTCAATTGAAAGAACAAGAGCAGAAAGTTTTCTTTTTCTTTATTAATTTTGTTTTCTGATTTGCACTTCCTGAGCTCCTAGATCAAATTACAGGTTGTCATTTTATGAAATACGTGTCCGATGAAGTATTTGGCGCGATTTAGTGATCTTGCCTATTCTTCTGCTTCGAGCAGTATATTTATCATAACATTGACAAACTTTGTGCATCCTTTGTTCATTAAAACCATGGTATTCTAGCACAGAAGCACACGGCTTTCATTTACTTGGAGAAGTTTTATCTGATGAAAGCCATCTACTTAAAGTAAACATATGTCAAAGAAATGAAGGAATAATTCGGTTGAGAATTTTCTGAGAACCTTGAGTAGTCGAGTGTTTTACTTTTGAATTTGCTTCTTATGCTAAGTCCATGTATAATCTGTCTCATTGACTTTTTTCTTTCCTTTTTTTTTCATTGGAATGTGAAGACAATTCCCCTACATCTGTTGTGAGAGTGCCTCGATTTGATAGCTCTACTTCAGGTATACCTCTTGTCTCTGTGTTTGAAATCTCGTTCTTTGCCCACTAGTATCTGCAGTGCATACATTTTATAGCTGTTGTATTGACTTAATATCCTCACTGGTGATCAAAGGAGCAATTAACAACAGGAAACAAAAAGTTTTGGAAGAAAACAGAATGAATATCAGAGCTAGTTCAATTCCAAGACCACGTGCTGTCTTGTCCAGTCCAGGTACATCCTTATTGAACTTCTCATAGAGCCAATGCTGGAAAGCTGGAGAAATACGTTTTATTTACAGCCAACATCCCCTGCAGAATCCCCATAAGCTGTATAAAACCATATTATGCAGTGAATTATGTTTGAAATGAGGGCCTCCGGAAAAATGCATATTACTGTCTGGAGAATAAACAATGAGTTTTCTGTGGCTTTGAGTACTCTCGTCCATGTGTAAGTGAAGTTTCACCTAATGTGAACATCTCCCTTTTCTGGGGCATGATATTGACAAAGACAGCTAGAACAGCAGGGATGTGACATCTGGGGAATTCTCCTAGGGCTTGAATCATGGATAATTACTTTTATGTAAGTGATTGGACTAAAGGGGGGATTCTTCTTTGATTAAGGACTCTAGTTCTATGCCTTTTAAGGCCATTCTACGGAAAAATTAATATGTTTTTTTTTTTACATTCAACATCCCCTATTGAATCCCCATAAATCTGTATAAAACTAAATTATTCAGTGAATTATGTTTGAAATGAAGGCCTCTCGAAAGGTACTTATTACCGTCTGGAGAATGAGTGATATGTTTTCTGTGGCTCTGAATCCTCTTGTTCACACAATGATTGACCTTTCATCTAATTGAAAATCTCCCTTTTCTTGGACATGACTTTGACTTAAGAGACAGTTAGAACAATTAATAGTTACGGATGTGGCATCTGGGGAACTCACCCAGGACATGAATTGCGGATGATTACTTTTATACAAGTGATAGGACTGAAGGGGAACTCTTCTCTGATTAATGCCACTAGATCTATGACTTTTAATGCCACTCTTCTTTATGGATGACTCCTTTACATTGTGGTCCTTGTTCTGCTTTGAGCACAAAAGAGTGTCTGACTGCAGTTGCTGTTGCAAATCAAACATTGGTTGGATTATCTCAATTTCATTACTGTACATGTCTTTGAGTTAAATAACTGGCCTGAATTGTTCCTGTTGAAATTTTAACATGTCAACCTTGGCCTAGTTCTGTAATCTGTCCTCAAATGAAAAGAGGGAAAAAATGGATTTTGAAATGCTCATATTACAGTATTCTTTACATCTCTAGGTATGACTGTGGTTGGAGTATGAGATCTTTTCTATCATCAACATATAAATGTGAAGGCATTTGGGAAGTCTGTTCCTATCAAAGCTTAAGCAAAACTGAATGAGTTAGGGATGTCGTAAAGTGTTCAGAGATGAACAACAGTCTAGATATCGTAAACTGTTCAGAGATGAACAACAGTCTGTTTTCTAGAAGAATATGTTCCCATCTTCTAATCTTTTAGAGTTTGTTGTAAATCCTTTAAATTGATAGGTTAAAACTTGGTAAATGTGTATGTTTGTTTGGCTACCTACTTGTTTATGATTTCTTTTGTCTGCCCCTGGCGGCTTTTTTTTTTTTTTTTTTTTGGGGGGGGGGGGGAAGAGGGATTGTAGTCTGTGATAAACATTAACTGGTCAAGAATAACTGTTTTGATCAAAGGGATCATGACTCAAGCCAACTGTAAGGGAAGGCATCTAATAGTATCTGTTGATACCGTTCACTTTTTTCCATCCCTATGTCTCAAAAAGGAGACAACTTTCTGAGTTATCCCAAAATGAAAGCTTGATTTTCTACAACAATAATTCATTATTCCTATTTTCCAAAGCACATTCTACATTTATATTTTTGCAGAACATGTGAATCTTTTAAAAGGCATAGGTAAATACAATGAGCTTTATGTTCTCCAGCACAACTCGGACATATGAGATCACAAGTCCTAAAATTTGACCTCCCCAAAAGAGCCCTTTGCTTTCACTGCCAGGTGTGGATGTTTCTACAGTTTTACTGCTTAGCTGCGAAGATGCTGTCCAACTATCTTTATGGCTAAGGCCTCCGGCTGAACTGCAATGTTGATTCTGTTTTGCTTTGTTATTTTTGGGTTCAGATAATGATCAAATGATTGGAAGCAAAAACAAGACGAAAGGTGAATTACTTACCAGTGTGAGAAGGCAAAGTCCATTTCAGAATAGACATGCCCAGTGCAAGGTTACTCCGAGGCCTGTTGCTGCTGATGATTCTGTAAGCACAAGAACAGGGCTTAAGGAAGTAGCTGACAGTAAAGGTGATCTTCGAACTAGACAAAGAACAGTCATCACTGATTCAAACCTGAGACTGAACCTCCAGAAGGGAAAACCGAAATCAGTTAAGGATAGAGCACTCAGTAGTTGACTAACAAACGATGAGTTTTTCGGGTCACTTGACTTTAGACCATGGTGTTTTATTTGCTCAAATGCCAGATGGGATATCTTCCTACATTGAAGTGCATGTAGAGTTAATATCTTAAGTTGCGCCTGTAATCATCTAAATGTTAACGCTTGTTATCAACTTTGTCCTCATTAGACAATGATACAGGATAAGATGCTATGCATCATCGGCTTTTTGCAGTTCTAAGGAGAAGCGAGGGACTTGTTATAAAGCAAGCACCTAGTGTATTGGTCATGTTTAGATTGCTATTTTCTAAGGAAAATTTTTATATTTTTTGTGATTTCGAATCGCCTTTTTATTTCACATATATCAAATCGTTTCAATATATTTTTATGTGGAAACTTTAAAAAATAATAATGGAAAGCATTTTTTGTGAAACCCTGTTTTGTCCCACATCAGAAGTATTAAGTTGTGAAGAGGAAGTGATTGATATATTAGTTTCAGCCCATGGGTTACAGATAATTTATTAATCATTTTGAATTGTGCTTTCGGTTAAAAAGTTACTTGAGTTAGCTTGTGAGCCTAGGGTGCTACAAATGATATTAAAGCAAACTTAGTGTGGTTTTTGCGTAAGATGAGTCTAAGACCAAGTGGTGTTATGATAGTGATTACACAAGAAAGTATAAGAAAATAAGTGCTACATAGAGTTAAATGCCATGTTCGATTGGGACCATCTCTAAAGCAAACTATGTGTTGCGTTGGACAAAAAGCCACCTCTGGAATTTGCGTATGATTAGGTGGAAAGTTTGGATCATAATCAGGTTAAAATTCGCGCACAACCAAGTAATAGTAATAGTCTATGCACGACTAAATGGACAATTTGGATTATAAACTTTGCAATGACACAAAATTGCTAAGGTGGAACGAATGAAGTATCTCACATCGAAAAACGAAAGAGAAAGAAATGAAATATAACTTCTAACCCATTGGGTGATTAATTATTTTGAATTCGTAATTTAAGTTCAAAATGTTATTGGACCAGCCTGGCGGGTCTGGGCATTACATTTTCCCAAAAGAACGGAAGAAAGGAAGAAACACATCTACGTGTTTCTACTCGTTTTCTAAAAGGAAGAAATACATTTAGTGGTTTCTACTCGTTTTCCAATTCACGGCTTCGCTGCAAGGGAAAAGTCAAGTCGACTCCCTGTAGTACTTCACTCCCAAATTCCGCAAAACTTTTAAGAAATTTCACGGATTCACTTTTCAATTGCAACTATTGGATCAATAATTGCAACTTTTCCCAGTAGGCTTTGAACAAGAAAAGTTGTGGAAATGATGAAATTAACTTTTGATTCTTGGGGAAAGGTTAACACCCGTAGTACCATTGAATAGAAATTTCATGAATATATACAAAGGTAATTTTTCTTTTCTCGGTATTTTGACAATGGGCCGGAAGTAGATAATTAGTTGATAAAATTTTGTTGCTAAATTGTTTATGTAAAATGAACGAGTCTGCCCTTTGTTTACATAGGGGAGCTCAATTGATGAAACCAATTAATGAAAATAGAGCAAGTGAAATAGGAAAGTGGCTCCTAAATTTCCAGACTGATAAAAGAATGATTCAAAGGAAAAAAAAAAAAAAAAGTAGATCGGTTCTTGTTAATGGGTTACCGGATTAGACTCCGATAGAGTGGGGTGTTCACAAAAAAAAAAAAAAGTCGCATCTATTGTAGATTCTTACAAACTAAGAGTCCGTTTGAATTGTTATTTTTTAAAATTTTTATAAAAAAAAGTACTATAGTAAATTGATATATATAAAATAAAAAAGTGATTGAAAAATATAAAGAACCTAACATTTTTGGAGAGAAAAAATGACAATTTACAGGACAGTCTTCCAAATCAATATGCGAATGTCTTCACCTTTTTTTGAGTGTGGGAGTTGATAAAGCAGTACAGATGCAAAGCAGAAAAGCTCCTTGGTAGAACCTTGAACCTTTATTTCCTTGGCTCTTCAATTCGGTATTCCACACCAGAATCAATCAATCAATCATAATTCAAATGGCAGAAGCAATCTTATTATCTTCTGTGAGAAGTATAGGTAAACTGTTGATTGACGAAGGGAATTTTCTGCACGGGGTCAGTGGTCAAGTTAAGTTGCTACATGAGGATTTGAAACGGATGCAGTGGTTCTTGAAACATGCTGGAGCAAAGCAGAGTGATAGGGAAATTGTCCAACTGTGGATTTCGGAATTCAGAGCGATTGCTTACGAAGCAAATGATTTGGTTGAAGATTATGCTTTGAGGGTCTCAATTCAAAGAAAACAAGGTTTTGGGTATACCCTTAGGAGGCCTGTTGGCATCCTCAAGCAAGGTTATACCAAGCACAAGCTAAGCTCAGAGATCCAGAGTCTAAGAACCAGGATATCTAATCTCACCAAGAATTTTAGTGAATATGGTGTAAGAGCCATAATAGAAGATGAAGGCTCAAGTTCTATGGTAATGGAACAACAGTTAAGGAGGACGTTTTCATTTGTGGTTGAGGAGGATATAGTTGGAATACAAAGGGATGTGGAGATATTAGTGAAATATTTGTTGAATGCAAGTGAAGCAGGGCATCATAGCCTCGTTTCAATTTATGGGATGGGAGGTTTAGGCAAGACTACTCTTGCCAAAAAGGTATACCATCATCCAAAGTTGAAGCAATATTTTGTTGGTTTTGCTTGGGTTTGTGTGTCACAACAATGGCAAACAAAAGATCTCTTGCAAGGAATGCTTGTTAAGCTTTCCCCTGAGCAAAGATCGGATATTATGCATAGCACAGAGGAGGAGCTGGCAAAGAGACTTCGCCAAGTCTTGCAAGATAAGAGGTGCTTGGTCGTTCTTGATGACATTTGGTCACCAGATGCTTGGAATTGCATAAAATACGCGCTTCCAATAACTGAAGAAGGAAGCAAAATATTGCTCACAACTCGTAATAGGGAAGTGGCATCAGATGTTGGTCCAAATGCTTATCACCATCAACCACCATTTCTAAATGAAGAACAAAGTTGGGAATTACTTCAAAGGAAGTCATTAATGGAAAAAAGGAGCCAAGGTACTTCTTTTCCTCCTTAACTCCAGTCTTGTACATCTTATGCACCAAGTGCTTTTTTTTTTTTTTTTTAATATGTCAAAATCCTTGCTAGTTTCTTCTGAAATCATTCTCAATAATGACAAATGATATTAGTGGATGATAAAGATCAAATATTTGTGTAAAAATTTTCAATAAACCTAATACGAAGACTATAGTAAAACCGTCTTGGCTACATTCATGAATTGTACAAGTTCTAGAATATGACCGGCTTGCAGAAAGTCCATTGGAACTTTAGAAGAAAAATACTTAATAGGCTTTGAAAAAGTGAACCATCAATAACGGCATAAAATGTCTTTTCAGATGGCCATTTTTAGTTTTATTGACGGGTCTCAAGTGTTTGGAATGGCAAACTTGTTCACAGTCCCATGGAAGACTTTCATCTGGTTGTTGAATGATAACCATGATGCCATTTCTTGTTATGGAATATCTGTACTCAATCATGCATTTTAGTCACAAATAATTAAGAATTTGATACATGGGTGCTTGATATTAAATTAGTTTTTTCCAAAATTCACAGGGTGTGAAGATTTGGACAAGATGGAAGAGTTAGGGAAGAAAATGTTGAAAAACTGTAGGGGTCTTCCTTTGGCTGTGGTCGTTCTAGGTGGGATTCTTAAAACTAAAAAGAGTCTGAGCGAATGGAGTGTTGTGCATGACAATATCAAATCCTATCTAGAAAGGGGAGAAAATTTTGGCAAACTAGGAGAAGTGCCAAAAATTTTAGCCTTTAGTTATTATGACCTTCCTTATCAGCTAAAACCATGTTTCCTTTGCTTGGGAAAATTCAAGGAAGATTCTAATATTGAAGCAGAGTGGCTATATCAACTATGGATGGCAGAAGGTATGGTACTTGAGAGTGATAGAATTGGACAAGAAACAATGATGGATGTTGCTGAGCGTTACCTGGAAGAATTAGCCAAAAGGTGCATGGTTCAGGTTGAGTTACACGAGGAGGGGAAGCATGCAGTTACAAGGTTTAAGTCATGTCGGATTCATGATCTCATGAGGGATTTATGCTTGCTCAAGGCAGAGGAGCAAAATTTGTATAAGGTAGTTGATTCCAGACATGATCAAGATGTTTCTGTTACCTCAGCAGACATATCTCCTGCAATCGGAGGAGGATATCATGGATTTGTCCTTCGTTTGCTTGCAATGGATTTTCAGCACAATTATGTTCCCCTGCAAAAAGAGCAGACAAAGCATGTTCACTCCTATATATATGAACCATTGGTCCGTGACAGTGACATCTATAATGGACGTGTAGGGAGGAAAATAATGTCTGAAGTGAACAATCTCAAGATGCTTAGAGTTTTGGCAATTGCAAACGCCAGACTGACCTCCCGAAGCTGTTATTCAAGGTCACCTCTGGATTGCATAGGTAATCTCATCCACCTGAGGTGTTTGAGACTGAGAGATTGTCATGATCTGAGGTTGCCATCTTGCTTGGGTAATTTGAAGTACTTGGAAACCCTTGATTTACGTGATAGCTATTGTTCTAGAGTGCCGAATGTGCTATGGAAATTGGGACATCTAAGACATCTCTATCTTCCGCGCTGCTGTCGTAAACAGCGGCTAGATGGGTTGAGCAAGCAGTTGGAGGTACTTGATTCATTTGACAACAGATATTTTCTTCCTAATTTATCCAAATTAACCAGTCTCAGAGCTTTCAAAGCTTGTGTGATTGAGAATCTTGGACGCCTAGAAGAAATTATCAGCCATGTAACGAACTTGAACCATTTACGCATCACCTCACTTGAAGTCTACGATTGTCATCTTGGGATCAACTCCAATTCTAGCAAGGGTTTGGCTGTTCTTGAGCAGATGTTGTTTTGTAAAAACATTCACGAATTAAAGATTACGGGTGGTTCTTTATGCAAGCAATTACCAATTTACCAGCCGCTCCAGTTGTCCCCTCCCCCAGGCCTCACTGAGCTAAAACTTCGTTTCTCTGAGATTGAGGAGGATCCAATGAGAACACTTGAGAAACTTCCCAACTTGCGAAGACTATATTTGCAGGAACGCTCTTTTGAGGGGAAAGAAATGATTTGCCATGCAATGGGATTTCCCAGACTCGAAGTTCTCGAACTCGTGTGTTTGTACAACTTAGAAAGGTGGAAAGTGCAGGAAGGGGCCATGCCTAAACTCTCCAGTTTAGCAATTTCGTACTGCCAAAAATTGGAAATGATTCCAAATGGATTGAGATCAATAACTACCCTACAACGATTATGTCTTCCGGGGATGCCTGAAGAATTCTTGGACAGAATTCAAACAGTAAGTGGTGAACCAGGACCAGATCATGATAAAATATGCCATGTGCCTTCAGTTGTTTTTTGATGAGCCATCCATCATCACACGGTGCATATAATTGTGTGATTCCAAATCCAAAAATTAGGTACCCTCATTTCTATTACTTATCCCTCAGAATTTTTTCTCTTCTTAGTTTTCTGTTTACCATTCTCATGTCTATCTTTTCTCTGCATCTGGTTTCAATATGAAGTTACCGGCCTCTCTACACAAAAAAAATTGATTCCATTTATTTGGTTTACAAATTGTGAAAATTTCTATATTCCCTACGCGAACCATTCCAAAATTATTAGACATGACATGCCGCATTTGACTAGTAGTATTATGAACAGTCATTTTTCAAGTATGCTTTTCGCCTCCATTTTCACTTTCATTATTCCTAGCTCCTAGCCATTAAACACGGCTATTCTGTCAAAATTGTCTGTCGAATTATCTATTCTTTCAGAATCTACACTTGAATTTTATGAGACTTAACTAATTCAGCGAAAGTTGCTTTTACTTTCGCTGAATATTTTTTGCTTTACTTTTGCACAAAATTCGATGCTCTGATGAAAGAGGATCCATCTATGACATCTGAGAGATACCTTGTGGGACTGGGATGTTGAAGCAGTTGGTGAACGCTCACATTCAAGTGAATCGAATGTTAATGAAAGCTAAGAAAATCAAACTTGCAGCAAGAAATGAAGAACAGGTACACTAAGCATCTAGAGGAAGAGCCATGAAGGAAATGCTCATGACAGACTTCAACAAGAGGTACCCGTTAGAACTTAGAAGGCCCAAGGCATACAGATGCTATAATTGCGTCACTGGCAAATATTTTCTTCATCTATTGTCCCTGTTTTTTTTTTTTTTTTTAATTCTTCTCTGTGATTATTATGTCAATTAGCAGTATTCAATGTAATAAAAGAGAGATATTTTGGTCCCCTTTTCATGACTTGTTTGGCTTGGGTTACTTTTTGGATGACTTCAATTGTGTTGAAAAAGAAACATCTTCCATCACATTAGACTAAGAATAATGAGTTCCACAGGAGTCTTGCTGTTATCTTATGTTGAAAACTTATTTTTTCATTACTGTAATATTCCTTGAATTTACATTTTACACAGCAAAAAATATAGTACATGGGAAAGCCCATTAGGAATTTTCTTAAGGTAAAGCTCACTATAATGGGTTCACCTATCCAGTAATAATATTACTAGACCCTCCCCACTGTCCATATTCAAGGCTCTGCTAGAGGAATAGGGAAGGGATTCAAATCTCCTTGCCCCATTTCTCCACTTGCAGGGAAGAAGAAAAAGAAAAAACCAATAATTAGAGTCTTGAACTAATTCCGCTCGGATTTGAAGCGGCCATGTGCAAAGGAGCAGCATTTGCTTTGGATTGGATACCTGTTGCTGTTTTATCAGTATCTTGAGAACATAGGTAAGAGAGTGACTGTAGCCATGAAACCAATGTAGGTTTCCGAGTAACATCATCAGATTCTGCAACATGCTGAAATAACTCGTTGAGGACCACATTTTGTTTATCTTTAGGTAGTTGGACAACCAGCTGTGCCAATAGCTTCATCAAAGGCGGTAGAACCTGCAGCAGATTAGCGATTTTAATTGATCTAATTAATCATGTGGAGTATAATCTGAATAAAAGACGCAAGGAAAAGGCTGTACAAAGCTACGTGAGGAAAAGTAGCTGTTGGCCAAGTCTGGAAGTAAGTTCTTTCCTTGACATAAAATATTAAAGTCCAGTAGAAAATAGAGATTGGAGGAGCAAAAGAAGCATGTGAAAACAAGATAGAAGGACAGTTACTGCTTTACCTGAATGTCGACCAAAGATAGTAGCCGTAGAAGCAACTCTAACAATTTTTGACAAGGTTCCCAGCCTTCTTCCCCTGTCTTCAGTAGGTCAGTTTCCTCACTGTTGACTGCACTACACAGAATACTAGCTTTTTCAACGAGACCATGAACGCAGTAAAAGATTGATGGGCTACCAGCAGGAAGATGTCGAACAATTGCAGCAACTCCAGAAGCCATTCCTTCAAAAGGGGTGACCCCTGAATACCCCTACATTCCCAAATAAACTTCCTTAAGCAAGCTGTAAGTTTTTTCATTTGCCAAATTTGACATTCAAAAAATAAAGGCATTTATATAGATGACGATAGCTTTGAACACCTCTAAAGATCTCTGCATGTAGTAGAAGACAAGTTGCTCCTTCAATGAAGCTCTCTCTTCCTGGTTAGGATCCTTGCCAGAAGAAATGAATGCCACAAACATTGAATGTGAAGCTCTAGCCACTTTTCCATTTGGATGTCCCATATATCTAGTTCAACACGAATTTAGGAATCACGCTTTCACCAAAATGAGTGAATAGAAGAGCAACCCATGTTTTGGAAATTACAGCATTTAACATATTAAAGGATACAAGAACATAGCTGGAGCCAACACCTTCCTAAATACAGAGGTCGGTAAATGCTCAATGCAAGTTGGGATAACCCGCAAGTAAAATAATATCCGAGCAGTCTGTACATCGTCATTGGACCATATATACTCCATTTTCTGCAAATTGGAAAAACCTGTGAAACAAAACTATCTAGTCAGGACGCCCAAACACAAATTGGTAGCTGATAAAGAGGCATAAAAAATACATTAATTACCCTGTTTACTTGTCAAATTGCTATAAGACGGCATGGATTCCACAAATGAGACGCAAGCTGATTCATTCTCCTGAACACTCACAACCGCCGCTCTTATTGTGTCCATATACTCAGGCAAACGCATCCTCCGGAAATATTCCATGCAAGAAAAAGAAACCAATATCCTAACTGGAACTGTCAAACTAGTATCTTGGTTACTACTAGGGCCTAACCGGTATTTTGTGACTGCCAGTGCAAAAAGCACGACCATAAGGAAAGCAGATTCAGCAATTTTCTCCAAATCTCCAAGAAGCCCATTCTTGAAACCTTGATACACAAAAGCAACATGTTGATGCTGCAAGTAGATCTCCTGACAGAACTCCCAGATAAGATTTTCGATATTGTTCTTGGTTTCTTCATCAGCTGAGACATATTGATTGCAAAATACCCCAGTTATAGCCCCTGCTTCTCTAAAACTAGTACTGGCTAGATGCTCTTTAACCTCATTAAGCAGAAGTTCTTCGAAACTGCCAACAGGCAAATCAAGTATCTTCTGGTACATGCGCCGCAAAGGGAAAATCTCACATAATAGTGCTAAAGCAAGGCACGAAACAAGAGAAGAAGAATAGGAAATGGAACCACTACGAGCTGCAGCTAGGGATATACATTGTAGGAGAACACTATCTCTAAGTTCAGTGCCGGAAGAATTAACGTTTCCAGCTCTGGACACAAGGCGTGTTGCTACTGTTCCAATCAGCTCCTCCGCAGAAACTTTTAACGGCATAAAATCATTTGATCCAGATCTATTGAGAACCCTCAGAACACCAGCTGCAGCCATGACCAAGGCAAACAAAGAATAAGAGGGCTTCCTATTCACCAACATCTCCCTCCTGAAAAGCTCTACTTTGTCTGTGGAATGTGAGCTTATGCTATTAGACAGAACCCACTCAACCATATGCAGTATCATGAGCCCATGAGGAACACTAGCAGCTGGACTATCCTTTTTCTCCCATATCTCAAAAAGGAAATCTAAAATTGCAACAAAATAAGCATTCGCAGAAGAAAACAAAGCATAACCAATCCCCCCTAAAACACTGGGTAGAACTCCTTCCACTACACCAATCATTTGATATTCCTGTTCCACTAGCTTGCAAAGCAACTCCAAGCAGAATATCCTGGATTTTTCAGATACAGAAGGTACAAAAGCAATAGCCCCCAGAAGGAGAACAGCTTCAGAAAAGAAACTTGAGCTTTTGTTGATGTAGAATTTCTGAGAGAAAATGTCTGACAGAACCTCAACCATTGAGTCGATCATAACCGAAGACTGTTTGGAAGATTTCCTAACCCAGATATACAGAAGCCTAAGAAAGAGAGGATACGATTCAGGTGGAAGAGAAGCATTAGGTAAGGATAGAATTGAAAGTATAAGCCTTGCCTGAGGATCTGCAACATATAGGACATTCTGAGAGCCACAGAGGATTTTCAAGGATTGCAGATGACGAGGTTCAAAAGACTCTGATTGAAGTGAGTCCCTAAGATCAGTCCAAGCTTGGATGATGGCTCGGGCAGATGCGGAAGAAGACTTTCTGGAACTGAAAGTGTCACCAATTCCACTGTTCTGAAGTAACCAGTCCTCAAGGAAAATACTATGACCTAGATTTGCCATCTTCTCATGTTACCGGATAGAACCTCAGTGCGCTGTACTCTCGTTAATTCTTCTATACCTGCATCTAGGCCTGTCAACAGGCCGGGCATAGACCCGGCTCGACCCGACCCAAGTATATATTATATTTATTAATTTATTTAAATGGATCCAAACTAAATTCGGATTACAATTCCATATACCGTATCTAGGCCGTTTTTTATTAGAGAAAACTCGTCCGAATCTTGGTTCGGTAACACCTGCTTCATCTATCCCAGTTGCCTGCCCCCAAGTCTCATCCTTTCTCTAAACCGTCAGACCCAAACTCCCTAGTCGGCAGCTTGTACTCATATTGGATGCTGAATTGCTTGCCGATGAGAAATTCTCATCTTCTCTCTAAACCGTCAGACCCAAACTCTCTAGTCAGCTACCTATCGATCCTCTCTGGCTCTAACGTTTCACTAGTACATTGCCTCTATCCTACAAATTGTCAAACGGTACTCATATTGGATGTTGAATTGCTTGCCGATGAGGAAAAATTCCTAGAGTAGGAAGTGCCGTATGACAATTTTAAAAGATGCAACCGGCAGAGAGAGAGCAGAAAACACACTTTTCCCATCCATCGATTTCAGGGCAATCTTTGCATATGTTGCAATTTTTGCTTTGCTTAATTGCTCGGGTTTTACAAATCCGATTTCATTCTCTCTTTATCATTGCATGGTCGAGGGATTTTAAATTGATTTGTCATGACAATTAAAAAAACACAATAAAAGGGCAATTTTGAAATGAAATTATCTACACACTCTAAAAACTAGTTTTTTATTATTATATTTTGAATTAGGTTGATAATATTACAAAACTTTACAAATAAGGGAGATAAGTGATATTTTTAAAATTTTAAGATTGTTATGTAAGATTGTCAGATACCCCAAGGAGGTCTCTGAAATTATCCCTTATTTTTAATCAAAAAGTCTATCAATGAGCACCATGAAATCAAAGACCTTGGGTTCACTTGGTTCACTTGGTTTGCTGTAAAGTGAGTTTCCCATATTACGGAATATATTGGAAACATGTACGATTTCATTTATAATCTCTGCATTTAATAGCATCGTAAGGTCCTAATCAATATCCACTAAAGAGAGAACACAAATGCCATTCTGTCTCATGATATCCTAACCCGTTCCATCAATTCTGCTGCTCAATCACATTTCAGTTCTACTTACTCAAAATTCAGACGGGCTGTAATCTTAATTCTACCAATCTTCCAGCGCAAAAATGGGTGTCACAACATTTACTCAAGACAAGAGTACAATGCCCCGTTGCCCCACGAAGGATGTACAAGTATTTGGTTCTTCATTCAGAAAACACCATGCCAAAAGTGGCTCCGCATGCTATCAAGAGCATTGATACTGTTGAACTTGGTTGTGCTGGAATCGCCAAAAGAACACACTTTGTTGGTGGTTAGTGTGTTTACCAACAAAAGGCGGGGTAAATATGACAAATGGAAGATGTTGCCTTGACCCTTTGTAGCATGTACTTGGAATACTTTCTTTAAAACGTAATCCGTAATCTACATCTTAGAAATAACTCTTCATCCTCCCTACCATTCATAGCAATCATTTGGCCACTTGTGAGTAAAGAATATCCTCTCAGGCCAAAGTAAGCCCACCAAACACTGTCCCCTGTATAAGTGTATTATGACCTGTTCTTAGACCAGCAGACTTCCCAATATGGACAATTATATGTACTCATTTCAACAAGTGGCTGGATTTTTGTGTCTGAAACTGGTCCTTTTACGGGCATGCTTGCAACTTTCAATCATCCCTACTTCGCCGTGCTTGATCAGTAGTCTGTAAAGTAATTAACAATAGGGCCTCAATTCACCTGAACATGGAGCTGATGGAAATCCCATATGGACTTCAATTTCTTGAAATGAGGAAGCCTCTGCTGTGAGAATTCCTTCATCCATTTCCCAGTACATCAACTCCAGTGTATGTGATACACTACAAAAATCAGGGTGACTCCGATCTCCAGCCAGAAATATGTGATTTCTGTTGTTTGTTTCAACCCAACTACATCCAGGTTGCTTCTTTACTCCCTCATCTTTCATTCGAATCCACATCCTTTCAGCTTCTTCTCTTAGCCCACTAGCTTGAAAAATTTCAGCTAGCACCATATACATACCAGAATTGGATGGCTCTAGTTCCAAAATCCTCTCCCCAGCAATTTTACCCACCTCACAGTTCTTATGCATTCTACATGCCCCAAGCAGGGCTCCCCAAACACTTGCAGGCACTTCTAGTCCATCGCCTCTCATTTGATCCAAAATGCTCGTTGCTTCATGTATAAGTCCAAATCTACCCAACAGATCAACAATACAAGTATAGTGCTCAGTAGTGGGAGGTACAGAGTATTCATTTTTCAAGGCATCAAAGTAATATTTACCTCTTTCCACGAGTCCTGCATGACTACAGGCGGACAGTACACCAACAAAGGTTATTCCATTGGGCTTCACATCTGTCAATCTCATATTCTCAAACATTTCCAACGCTATTTCACCATTTCCATGGTGAGCTAATCCACAGATTATAGAGTTCCATGAAATGACATCATGGCACAACATAATAGAGAACTGACCAAATGCAGATCCTATATTTCCACATCTAAAATACATGTTAATTATCGCATTACCTACTGAAGTAAAATCATCTAATCCAGCCTTAATTACAAGTGCATGAGTTTGCATGCCAAGATTTAAAGACGCCATATTTGAACATAATACAAGAATGCTTGTAAATGTAGCTTCATCCTGGGTCAAATCTTCTTTCTTCATCTTAATAAATAGGTTTACACCTTCCTCTATATGATCATTTTCTCCTAGCCCAAATATTGTAGCATTCCATGACGTGGTATCACGATTTGGAATCAACTCAAATAACTTAGTTGCAGTCTTGACCTCACCTACGTCAAAGTATCCAATGATCAAATTTGTCCATGACACTACATCAATAATGCAGTATTTCTCTACAAAAGTGTGAGCTTCTCTCACCAGTCCATTCCTAATGAACCCCAACAGGATTTGATTGAACAGTCTTCCATGTTTCTGAGGCATCTCTCCGAAAAGTTTAACAGCATCAATTAACCGCCCAACACTCACCAACCCACCAATAACTTCATTCCAGGAACTTTGATCCTTGTTGGGCATCTTGTGAAACAAAACTTCTGCAATTTCAACATATCCATTCTCCAAATACCCAACAATCATAGTTTCCCAAGCTTGAACATCCCTTATTGGCATACCATCAAAATACTCTCTCGCTTCAGCAATCCGTCCCGCACTCAGAAACCCCTTTATCATAATTGTCCATGACGCAACATCTGGAGCAGTAATTTCCCTGAACAAATGCTCAGCCAAATCCAACTTTTTTATCTTCACTAAGCCAGCAATGACTAAATTCCATGAAACCACATCTTTCACGGGCATCTCATTAAACATACAAACTGCAGTATCCACCATCCCATTATTCACATATCCAGAAATCATCGAATTCCACGTCACAACATCTCTATCTCCCATACATTCAAAAACCTCCTCAGCCCCCTTAAAATCCCCGTGCTGCATTAACCCAGAGATCAGAATATTATGCGAAAATATATCACGAACAGGCATTTGACTATACAAATGCAAAGCCTTATCAGCATCCCCATTCTGGAAGTAGCCTCTAATCATTGCATTCCATGTTACTGTGTTTCTGTGAGGCATTTCGTCGAACAGCATTTGGGCTTCTTCCACTTGGCCATTTTTCATAAAGTTCGAAAGCTTCGAGTTGAGGGGTTTTAAGTTCGGCAGGGCTGATATACTTCGGGGAATAGTAACGGATTTGAGAGAAAAATTTCGAATGAGTTTGATAGCTTGAATCGGACGAAAGTTGATAAACATAGCCCATTACTGGTAGACCAACATTTCTTGAGGTGAAAACAAGAAAGATGACCGTTGAGTGGTTAAAATTATCAGCCAGCGGTTGAAGCTCTGAAGCGGAGAGTGCCATAGCGAGGGTAAACTAAAGGCGTGGTGCCATGGTGACGTTTCTAGTATTGGCTACTGAAAGCGTCTAATTTGTTAAGCTTGACTTCTTAAATATGGGACGTATAATGGAGTAAGGATTTGTCATTTCTACCCATATTACTAAATAATTACTCATTTATCGCTATTTTATTTAATCTTTTCCAACAACATGTGGTAATGCTAACTTAAACCTGCAAGCAATAAACATGTAAGTTCAAAAAAAAAAAGAAACTAAAAACTATGAAATATAACGTCTTTGGATATTATTCCATTAGTTTTTAGCTAACAACTTGCTATGAGAGGTCAGAGCTTTTTTTTTTTAATAAAGGCAAAGTTAAATTGAAAAAGTATTTAAACACACAAATACAATAGATGTTAATATATACATTCACATGATAAGTTAAAGTGTAGCTTATACATATTAACGAGACAAATTCTTTATAGCTAAATAGATTAATAAATGAGAAAATTCCATTTCTTAAAGACGAACTAACTATAGCTAAGTAGGTTACACAAGAAATTTTCAGAACATTATAACAATTTTATTGGTCTTAATATCCAACTAAACTATCTAGAATTTAGAGGAGGGTGAGTCAAATTTTGTATTTATAGCTAAATGTATTATAGAAGCATGTGGATTAAAAACCACCAGCAATACCAAAAATACCAAAAAGTTGAAGCCTAAATTCCACCTGGAACCTAGAGGCTGGAATCTTATCCCCATATATCTCCTCCAATCTCATTGGCCAGAATCTTCCCAATTCAGCATAGCCAACTGGGGAGCCCATACTTCCCTTCCACTCTTCACCCTGCTCAGCTCTGATCCCCTCTTACAACTAAACATTTTTTCAACTGAAAATCATACTTGAATTCAAACACTTTCCCACTGGAAATTCCCAAGCAAAAGTATGGCTGCCCCGGCTGCTGCAGCTGTAGCCTCTTCTTTTACTACATCCATGCAAAGTCTCAACTGTATTCGCTCTAAAAACTGGCCTTGTGATCCTGCCCTTAAGCTTGTATCATCAAGAATGCTGCAAGTAGCATCCATTTCTCATTCTCTTGGGATTGAATCATCAATCTTGATCGGACCCTTGTCTAACAAATGGAGGGCCTCAAGGATCGCGGCTGCAGTAGCTCAAGAAGAGGCAGCTGTCTTGGCTCCTGAAGAGGCGACGGCCTCTGAGCAGGTGGAGGAAGTGATTCAGGAGGAGAAGGGAGCAGTAGGAAGTGTCAAGTGAAGTGGAGGCTGCTCAGAGTTCTTCTGTGAATACCAAGCTTTATTTCGGAAATTTGCCTTACAATGTTGATAGTGCACAGCTTGCCGGGATCATACAGGACTATGCTAGTCCAGAGCTGATTGAGGTATATATTATCCACCAAAGATTGGCACAAACAGATAGCTAATCAGTTTAGTTGTCCTGTAACTTCATTATTCTTGTTGACATGGGATGCAACTAATAATCTAGATTGACACACTTTGTGATGATTCATCCATTAACCATCAGGGGTCATTATATATGACTCTGTACTGGTGTTGGGCTAAGGCTAGGATCACAATAGGCTTCATTTTTAATATGGGGTCGATCTGATTTATGTCAAGATTTTTATGATTTTTGATAACGGTGTTACTTTTATGTGCAAATTGAGAACAAAATAAGAATGATACTAAGTGAATAACTAGTTAGACACATAATTCAGTACAAGTGGTACAGCAATGAAAGATTCTAGCTGTTAGTGAAGATTTGATGAGATGGAAGAGTTGCAGACCATCCATCATTTGTAAGACCTGTATCGAGTGATTTAATTGAATAGGACTCTCGAACTTCAGGAACGGGTAAGGAAACCTAAATATCACATTCAGAAGTGAATTCCCAATCTTAAGCTTAGTTCTATCTTATGCTAGGCCTAATGAGGCTGTTGTAACTGAGATTGAGTTTCAAGGTCAAGGTATCTCTCCAACATTTTTCCCCTCAATAGTTTGCTATGGTATCTCAGTTTTCCTATATTGATCTTTTTCCCCTGTTAAACTACTAACATTGGTTACATGCTTCAACATTGATTACATAAGCTGTGCACTATCAACATTGATTTGTTGTTTGCTTGACAAGCAATCTTGGAAAAAAAATATATTAATTTTTAAGAGAGGTATTGGTGCTGAAATTTCTCCATACATGATTCCATACTTCAGTATTGACTGGTAGTATAGGCATATCTGATTCAGATACGGACTGTTGACTTGACTTGCTTATACTTCAATGATCATCCAACCTTTCTCATCTAGAAAAAAAATGGATTACATGTTTGGCTTCCAGAAGCCTTAGAAATAATATTATTAAAGAAATAGAATGAATAAACCAATAAAGGAATTGAAGAGTACCACATTCTCTCTTCCCATGAAAATCATGAGTGTAACTTTGCTATCAAAGGCTGAGTTTCCATCTTGAGCAGTCTAACCCAGGTGAATTTTTTTCGCCACCAAGACGTGCTGAATATAATACATTGTTAAAGCTGCATGTCTATTTTTCAGTGTTCTGCAGTGATATAAATTTCTTGTGTGACATAGAAAATCAAAAGATTGGAATGCTTCTGCTTGGTTATGTGAGACTTTCTGAGGAGTTCTAATATGGACCAACGATAAGGTCGAATTTCATGATTGTAGGTTCTATACGATAGGGAAACAGGAAGAAGTAGAGGATTTGCATTTGTGACAATGAGCACAGTCGAAGATTGCAATGCAGTAATCAAAAACCTTGATGGAAGGGTAATCTCTCTCTCTCTCTCTCAACTACATCTTAAGTCGACCTAGCCTATTATTCCAGAATTGTCTTCGGTTCCTCTTTAACTTTCCCACCATGAGATGTTGTTTCCAGTATATGTGTGCTAAAAATACTTCATTGTGTCAGGAGTATGGTGGTCGAACCTTGAGGGTAAATTTCTCAGACAAGCCTAAACCGAAGGAACCATTATATCCAGAAACGGAACATAAACTATTTGTTGGCAACCTGGCCTGGTCAGTTACGTCTGAAAGCTTGGCAGAGGCATTTCAAGAATATGGGAGTGTTGTTGGAGCAAGGGTACTATATGATGGGGACAGTGGAAGGTCGAGAGGCTATGGTTTTGTATGCTATGAGACAAGAGCTGAAATGGATGCAGCCCTAAATTCTCTCAATGGAGTGGTACAAAACTCCTAGACCTTCTTAATTACTCTGTTTGGGGCCTACGTACTTGGAAATTCTCTAATGCAGACCTGTATAACTCTTTAATGCATGGCCTTAGACGAGTCTGCATCAAAATTTTGGTTTTCTGAATTACTCGGGAAAACTAAGTTTTTTTATGCTTTTGTGTCTCTCAGGAATTGGAAGGAAGACCAATGCGTGTCAGCTTAGCACAGGGAAAGAAACAATGAGACGAACAGGATTTTGTAAAGGTTGAAGAGATGAAATTTGTCGACTTAGATGTACGCAAGAAAGCAAGTCCGAGAGTTGTTTTTAATGATTTGCTAATGATCATTGTGTTGCTCATGAGAAGTTTTCTGTCGGTCAATGCATGTTAAGCTGAGCAACTGAAGGGATTTTTTCCAGAACATTAGCACCTCTCTTAGCAGTTTTAGCCATTAATTACATCAGATATTTAGTTAATGTTAAAACCTTAAATTTCTACCAGAATCAAATATATGCAAGGATAATGGAGCTTCTTGCATTACTGAGATTAAAGCGAATACTCTCTTATTGGCATTAGACATGCCATCGGCCCATTCTTCTGAAAGTTAATATAACGGTTGCCCATTCTTCTCATACCAACCCCTTGGTAGTTCCATGCAGTCTTGCTCTTTCTACTTTGTTAAATTCATGTGAAAGAGAACTCATGAGACTTACATTTCATGCCCCTACCCTATGATGGAAATTTCTTCATCCTAGCGACAGCTTGATATGATCGATTCAGTACTCTTGAACAGGCTAGAATTCATGGCTTAGTGTCTGTGCTGTATTCAAGTACAGCAGATTTGATGAAGAGTGAACCCATATCATTAAATCACAGGCATACCAGATCAGTGTGATAGACCAACGCATGCAAGGAACTGACATCAATCAAACAGACTAAAGCATTACCTTTTGAGCATTGTGAAGTTATGATGGAAAAAATTACTATTCCTTCTTATGAGCAGGCTAGACAGCTTGGTTGAATTAAGAGATTGATTTGTAACTCTTAAACTTCTTATACAAATATCACTTCCATAGAAAGGAAGACTGAATTCTACAGTGACAATGGATGAATGTAGAATGTAGGAACTTCATGAGTTGAATATTCAATAATTTGATATTATGGTTCAAAGACATATAAAAAACTATCAAGTGCTTTATTCACGTAATAAAGCTTCTGATTATCACTTGTGAATATATTTTCCCAAGATATAACACCTTACTATACTAATTTTTGTATAAAAGTTTGATTATTTGTTGGCATAATAAATTAAGAAACAACATAATGAACAAATATAACACCTTACTATACTAATTTTTGTATAAAAGTTTGATTATTTGTTGGCATAATAAATTAAGAAACAACATAATGAACAACATTAATTGATAGTTGTACAAAATGTTTATTGTATACAAAGTAGTTAAATGTTTGTTGTGATTCTATAGTTATAAAACTATTAAGATGGAAGATTATCACATTTAAACTAATGTTGTTGGAATTGTATTTACTAATTTGAACTAATACAAGTAAATAAAATTTAACAAAAAATTACTATCAAACAAATGTTATACACAATCATATAATATTATATAAGAAACCGAGCAAAATAGTTCAATTTTAAACAAATGTAATAAACTATAGTTATATATAATAATTAGAGATAATTTTAACACATACAATAACTGAGATGAAATGATTGGTGAATACTATATCTAAACTAAATTGTTATATTTTACTTGATTGTGATGTTAAGAGAAAAACATAGATTTAAATACAACAAATTTTAATCAATCCTTTTCTATTATTTTTTTTATAATGAGCAAAACATATACCAAAACGTTCTGATTTGATGCAATAAATTTTTATCAATTTCAGTAGTTGTAAACTTTTTCAATTATTGTTTTTATAATTATCGATAATTTTTTTGAAGTTTTCTTAATCAATGTGACACAACATAGTGAACTTAATCATCAATTTAACCTTTTGTTTTCTCATTAAGTGTTTATAACCTTTTTTCTTCTTATTAATTGTGATTTTCTTCTAAACCTATATATATGTATATATTATAGTTTACTTTAATTATCAAACATAATAATATAATAATTGAAGATAATTCTAACACATACAAATAATTAGAGATTAGGAAAATGATTGGTGAATGTAGCTGTAGATGGGCAGTTTTTAATTTTAATTACCAACATTTTGAGATTTAATTTATTGAAACTTTTATTTTTTATTTTGTTATGATTGAAATGCAATAACTCTAATTAAAATGAGGGTAATTCATAAAAAAGTAAGACCAAAATATATACACTTACACTGTTTATTATCAAGGCTCATCATACTTTTTATATAGGAATAATTTCAAAAACCTTCCCTGAGGTTTCTGACTATTTCACTTGGCACCCTCAAATTTTAAAAAACCTCACTTGCCTCCATTACTTTATATTTTTGGTATCATTTACAACCCAATTTAAAATAAATATTAAAAAATTTATTTTGGGAAAGCAAATGTAATCTCATTCCAAAATTGCGCTTTGTTGTCTTACTTTTTATTGCGTAAGTATATTCATAACAAAACAAATGAAAGTTTATTTTGATTGAAAAAAATATAGTTTGTGTTTATATAGCAAGCATAAATATTTGAATTCTACAAGTTATAAAGATAATATTTTATTTATTCCAAAGTGTTTTGAGTTAATTTAAGAAGTTTTATAAATTATTTACATATTTTTGAATTTTCTACTTTTTGTCCAAATTGATGGTTTGAAAACTAAAAAGATATAATATGCTAAAAATTATATATAAATTTGTTTGTATTGTTTTAAATCAAGCAAAAGGTATTTTCATAGTTATAAAATATTGTTAATTATTTCCAAGAGTATTATAAATTATTCATAATTTTGAATAATTTAATGTTTCTTGTCCAAACCAATGACATAAAAACTGCTAAAAGGTTTTTAATATTATTATCAGCTTCTAAATATTTATTAAGAAACTCCGTCCATCTGTTTATAAAAATTAACAGATAAGTTTGGTGTATTATAGTAATTGAGAAATCATAAGAAAAGGGCAAACTTGGAATGAAATTATATTCTCTCACCCAAAATAAGTTTGAGAATGCTAGGTGAAACTGTCAGAAACCTCAGGGTGAGGTTTCTGAAATTATCCCTTTTATATAGTAATGATATATATCAAGCCACATTCAAGGTCAAGAGTAGACTCCTTGTACAGAGACGAGCAACTATTATCATACTACAATAAAAGACAATCAACAACAGAGCAGAAAAGTTAGAAATATCATCTAAAAGGAAAGGAATTAAATCTCCAGACTTCCATTGAAATAAAAAACTGTGTGTACAATGGGAGGGATTTGGATTTGGAGTAGTTAATTAGGTAATAAGTACACTAGTACTTTAGAAACAAATGTCCCCTGCGTATAAGGAAACGTGATGCTTTAATCAGTGTAGATCAGAGAGTATGGACAACTTCTTCTAGCTTGCGTTTTCCACGGACTGATGCACAGCCGGAGCCGAGCAGGATCGAAATCAAAAAAAGAGTTCGGGTTGAAATAGTACTGCTCCCATGTACTATCCATGTCATAATCAGGGGGAATCGAGTAGATGTCATCTCCTAGTGCCAGATTGGGGTTGAAATCAGGGAATTCTTCTCCAATTCCAAAGGCATCATCGACCCTTTGAGGATGGAGCACAACGCCGCTTTGCATCTGATCTATCATTGAACCACCTCCTATCTGCTGGAGTCCATCACTTGTTGTTTGCTGAAATCCATCACCAAGTTGTTGTCCATTGTCAGGAGGACTATTCTCCAGAAAAATTAACAGTTCACCGGGATCAAAGCATACACCAGGGTAGGCTTCAACTGACAAAGCATCATCGCCACAGGAAGGCACATAACCAATGTCTCCGAGGGTATCATCCACAACACTTCCGCTGCCGCTCACAACATTCACAGCACAACTGCTACTGTTAATACTAGTATCTGATAATGCTACCAATTCTTGGACGTTGGACGAATCAGTAGTGCTAATTCTCAACTTCTTGCTGCTTCCAATTTGATCAATCTCTAGTTGTCTCTTTGTTGCTTCAGTCGCCCCTTCGCTGTCAGTGATTAAGGCAGGAATAGACCCACTCTGATCATTGGACTCAACCGCGCCATATCTTGAACTTTTTCGAGACACAAGTTTTCCTCCTTTAGAGCTCTTGGAGTCATCTCTCTTTATCCGACAAAGCACCAAAGACGTATCCAGTCCGTTGTTTTGCCCTTCCAAACAATCACCGTCAATATAATACTCGTACATAGTCCACTGGCCCTGAGTCTCCTCTTTTGATGTAAACGTAAACGCCCTCTTCTTCCCAATCAGCTCTCCCGTGCCCGCTTTCTTGATACGTTCTGGGGCCGTATTGCCATGCCATTGCCCGCAACCCGCCACCCTATTCTTATTCCTGTCTCCATTATGCTTACCGGACAGTCTCGAGAACACGTAAACTACTTTCTGATCAAGAAAGATTTTACCCAAAGGATCCACGGGTGTCTGCCAAGGAACATCGCCACCAAACAGAATCCATGGCGTCCCTTCCTCACCATAGATATCTCTTCTGATCATTACACTATCACATCCAAAAGGTAATGCCTGATTCTTTATCATATTCTTGAGGTAGTACGTGATGAGTTCTTCGTCAGTAGGACAGAAGCGAATGGCAAACCCGAAACTAGCCATCTTAGTATCAACTTTGAGATGGTTTCTTGATGCTTTTCTCGATATGGAAAGTATATGTAGAGGAGCTACGGGGGCTGAGAAATTTAGGAGTTGCCTAATTGGTTATCCTACTGAACTTCGAATTCTGTCACCAACCGCCCTAATATTGTTGATTTTTTTCATTTTTATTTATTTGCCTAATATTGTTTATCTTTGTTTTTTATTTATTTGTTGGTAAAACGTTATTCGTTATGGAAGATAAATGCTCACACGAAAAATTTAGAAATTTAAAAAATCAACCCCCAAAAAAACAAAAAAAGAAAAAGAAAAGAAACCAAGCCCTTTCTCTTACCCCGGATACCTATATATTGCTTGCTAAAAACTGAAGACGCAGTAAAAATCACGCGCCACAATTATCCAATCCTCACCCGCAGCTGAACCACTTATTTACCACATGCACAAGATTAAATTTTAACCCTATCAAATACCCCAAGAAAGTAACGCACAAAAAAAAAAAAAAGGCCAAAAACCCAAAAATGGAAAAGCAAATAAGAAAAAGGGTTAAATTGACTTTGCTCCCGCTGTCCTTTCAAAAACAATATGATAACATCACAATTTTGTTACCAAAATATCCTTATATAACACCGGTGATCTCAATTTTTATAGTTCTAATGGTCTTTTTTTTTTGACCCATTAGTAATGGCCACTATTTAACATGCACGAAATGATAAAGTTTCAAGTCAAATTTTTTACTTCAGTCAAACATGGACACCTTTATTTGCTTTTTTTCACTTCTTGCACTTTAGAAGTCTTCTCTTTTTCCTAAATTTGTCACTCAACTATGCTTAACAGACCGATCATATGATGATTGGCACTTAACTATAGGTTAAAGTGTGGAAGGTAGAGCAAATCAACCTTTTAGGGTCAGAGGAATTTTTTTTTATTATACAATTAAGATCTCAATGTTCTTGTTCTATTTGTTTCTTCATTTCCTTTTTTTCTTTTCAAATCATAGAATTTACACCTTTTTTACTCTCTATGATTACAGGTCAATTCTATAATTTCATCGATCATTGTCCTACATACACGATAAAATGGTGCTTTCAGTTCTTCTCCGATAAGTGTTTGGTCAATGCTACATCGATTGTTAGCATAGGATGTGCCAAGTGCCAATTTTCAAAGTTGACAGGGGGCAAAGTGAACAAACCCCAACATTCAAAGGGGCCAAAGTGAATTTAACCCTAAGTAAAAATACCAAAAGGAAAAAAAAAGGCGTAATACTGTGTCCAAGCCACCACTAATCACTCTGCTAATCTCCCACACCCACACACACACACACACACACAATTTACGCGTCTGTGTGGTTAACTTTACGCCGAAACAAAAACCAAAAAGCCAAACGCAGCTCAATTCCAGTGGTCTTTGTGACGCCCACAATTTATACGCAAATATGCGTATAACTATATATATATATATAACGCCTCACTCCTCACAGTTCACGCACTAGAACACCACTACAAACACACACTACTGCTCCTACTCTACTACAGTTTCTACTACTCCTGCGTTGTTCTGGAGATTAGTAGTAGTGAGGGAAGAGAAATGGGAATGTGGGAATCTTAGTTAGGGCCTCTTGGATTGGGATTTTCTAGATCTTGCTGCTGAAAATTTCCCCATTTTGCAGATCTAGGGTTTCTCTTTAATTTTGTTTTGTTTTTTGTTTTTCTCTGAACTCGATTTTGGGATTGGATTCTTTCAATCCCGATAGCAATGGCTACCCCGTTTCACTTGCCTGTCACTGCTGCTCAGGTATTATACTAAGAAACCTCCACTTCCACCTCCGCTGTGTATGGAAAACAGTATATGACTGGGATTTTTCTGAAAAGGTTCAGGTGGCTTGGCTTCACAGAATAGTGCGTGTGTGTAAGTGTGTATGAGAGAAGGTTTAGATGTGAATATTGGGTTATTTTGTATCTATTGGTTTTTTGGGTTACTTTATTTAATGAGCATTGTACAATATCACATGCATTTGATACCAGTTGCGGTTGCTCGGGGGACTCTTTTGATGTGGGTTTTAATATAAGGTAGAAAGTTTTTGTAACCAATCTACAGGGTTTTGTGTGAATCTGGGGGTTTATAGATACAGCTTTATCTTGTATCTGTGTTTATTGTAATATAACATGCAATTGGTACAACATCTTATTGATTCTGGTGTTTATAAATATGTTTTGGTGTCTTTTGAGTCAAAATCAGAGATGCATGTTAGTACTTTGAATGGGAAGAGGGTCGTCAGGTCCGGTGTTTTTAGTTCATTTTTTTGTTTGACTTGTTTGACTATTGGGATTGAATTTGTCTCTGAAGGGAAGAAAGGGGTTGGGGGTAAAAACAACATTGGTGCGTCTTCTGGTTGCTTAGGCGCTCATCCGGACTGTGTAATTTCTAGAGCATGAATTTGTTGTTATCAATCTGCATTTGAAGTTCTAAATTTTTCTTTTAACCATTTTTTGGGCTTTGATTTGCTTAAATTTTTTGGTTGCAATCTTTTAGGTTGGGACATACTTTGTTGGACAGTACTATCAGGTCCTACAGCAACAGCCAGAATTTGTTCATCAGTTCTACAGTGATGCTAGCACTGTGCTTCGGATTGATGGAAATACCAGGGATACTGCCACATCAATGCTGGTATGCTCTACTCTATTTCGGTCTTGCTAGTGAAGAATATATGAGTAGATCCAAGTCGTTTCAGTACATATATGGTGGATTGTGGAGAGAGAGCATGTTGCTCAGTCTTGCTTGTCATTAGTGACTCTAAGCAATTGTAATGTTTTCTGGATAGTTGAGAACTGCATCTCTTTGTTCTTGTCAGATTATATCTGATTTTGATGTATGACTTTAATTCATGATTATGTTGCTGGTATTGAAGCAGAGTTATATTGCATCTTGTAGTGCTTTTTGAATCTTGGGTGGCATATTGTCTATACTCTTCTTCCACTTACTTCAGGGCAGTTGATAGTAATGCACGTCACATTATGATGTGTATAGATATTCAACTGTTGTTGTTGCATATGTTGTAGAAAGTTTGTCTCCCAGCATGAACAACTAGGACAAGCTTCGCATAGTAATCATATATTTTCCCATGCCTTCTTGCTTCCTAAGTGCTTGTTTTAGCGCAAGGATACTTTAATTAGCACATATCTATATGCATTCTTATTTGTGTTGCTATACTTAGGTCCCCTGATTGTTCCCTTTCGGGAAATTGACTCAAATTTAAATTCCAAATGTTTTCTCATCATGTTACCTGTGTCTTTTTGCAGCATATCCACACCCTTATTATGTCACTCAATTATACTGCAATAGAAATTAAGACAGCTCATTCCTTGGAGTCTTGGAATGGTGGAGTTTTGGTGATGGTTTCTGGTTCTGTCCATGTAAAAGATTTCAAGGGAAGGAGAAAATTTGTGCAAACCTTTTTTCTTGCCCCCCAGGAAAAAGGTTACTTTGTTCTTAATGATATATTTCATTTCGTCGATGACGAAAACCATGTTCAGCATTCAGTGGCCTATTTGCCACAGAGCAGTCTTGATTCCAAGCTGAATGCACCAACTGGTATTCGAGAACAAGGTATAATGATTTGTGCTGATTCTTTTCTAATATATTCAAACAGAATCTAGAAGATGGATCCTATTATTTTTTCATAAATGTTTATAAATTAAAAACATCAGGTTTTTGCTGCTATATCGTTATCTGCATTCAATAGAATATGTTTAATATGTGTTATTAAGCTTAAGAGCTGCACAATGGTCGTTCAACTTGATTGAGTCCTGTCCATCAATTATGATACTTATCTGGAATCTCTGCTTCCAGTTATGCCACATTAGATACAATCTGGTCAGTGTAATGAACATAGGGTTCTTTTTTCTTTTGGACATTGTTCATGGCGTCTGCAGTATCCAACTATGCACTGGGTGGAGACATTCAGGGAAGGGAATTTGTTGCGGCTTCAACAATTGAAGAAAATGGTCCTGTTGATAGCTATAATTTTCCAGATGAGAGGCTGCAAAATGTCCCTGAAGCTGACAAGATTCTGGAAGACAATTTTGCAGTACAATCAAATGGTTCACTTCAGAGTGCAATGAATTCAGTGCAAGACCATTTATCTATTCCTGTCGACGAGCCAGTTGGGGAGCCCCCGAAGCACACCTATGCTTCTATTGTATGCAACTATCCTTTTCTCTTTTCTTTTTTTTTTTTTTTTTTTTTTTGGTGTTACAAGTTGTATAACATGTCTAATACTGTAATCACTTGCATTATTTGCTTCAACTTTTCGGAGTTACAGGTTGCAAAAGGACAAACTGCTCAAGCAATTCCTCCTCAGTCTGCCTTTAACAAGAATGCACCTGCATCTACAGATTGGCACCACGTATCAGACCCCCCTAGTCAGCCGTCTATTGAATCATCAAATAGTGTTGAAAGGACTGGAATGGATCATGTGGAAGAAGCCTTCAGTGCTGAAGATGAAGGTGACTCTTACTTCACTAAAAATTTCTGTTCTTTATATGGATTGGTGTCTGTATCTTGAGCCATTTGTTGGAAATATGAGTTGGTTGTTGAATTTATCAATCATTTGTTGCAAAAGCCTATTTCCATTTTAAGATTTTTCTATGTTTGCAGTTGAAGTGAAATCAGTATATGTTCGAAATGTACCAACTACTATGGGTCCTTCTGAAATTGAGGAGGAATTCAAGAAATTTGGCAGACTTAAGCCTGATGGTGTAGCCATCAGAACGCGGAAGGTTTGTACTTTTCACTTGCCCTTATTCGCAACATGACACCTTGTGTAGAGTGCAGCAAACTGACATTCCAAATTATGTATAACTACTGTCCAGGATATTGATATCTGCTATGCATTTGTCGAATTTGAAGATATTGCTGGCGTCCAGAATGCAGTTAAGGTCTGTATTTGTTCAAATATTTTGAATTCCAAGCATTGTACGGCAGAAGTTTGATGCAGAATTACAGAACTTTTGAATCAAGTACTCTAGCTCAAAAATTTTGGGGGGTTGTTTAAATAGTTTATTCTAGTATTTTATCATCTCTCTCTCTCTCTCTCGTTTTGGGTAAAACCACCTATATTTGTTATCAGAGAGCTTTGTTAAAACTTAAAATGAAATTCTCTAGTTCTCTTTCTCGCTTCTGGTGAACAAGATAGTGGAATTCTCAAGTTGCATGTTTAAAGTTGTAATAGTTCTTTTGATTCGATCTCTTTATTCATCTTCTATTACTTCAATGATCTTCTTTGCAAATTTTTTTCATCTGGATTTTGATTTGCATTATGATTGCTTGGTACATTATGGATTTTGCCTGTAATCTAGGCAATTTATTCTGCTGATTTCTTTGCAGGCATCCATGGTGCAGATAGGTGGGCACCAACTATACATCGAAGGCCGGAGACCGAACAGAGGCATCCCTATTCGAGGAAGTATGTACCTGGATTTTCTTTTTGCTAAAAAAAGGTTTTTAAATTTTTTCCCCCCTCAGATTTTGTGACTGCAACATGAACAACGCTTTTCTCTGTCATTACACTCCCTAGCCTCCGGAATGTTCATATCAAAGTGCGTCATAAACTCAGTTTTGGGCAATCCTGTTCATCCAAGTATCTTAGTTTCAAGGAACTTGGCTAGGCTTGAACATTTTTCCTCCCAGTTTTAAGGATTTGAGGCTGGAGAATTATGGGGTATAAAGTGTCAAACCAACCTACATGAAATCTATTCTTATTATATCTGTGCTATGCCTCACGATCAGCATGCGGTTGATTTTAAAGTTATCCGTGTTTTCATTGGCATACTTGTCACTAAGGCTATTGTAAAAGTCATATGCTGCAACAATGATTTTTGTTCTTCATCCATGTTACTCTGGTTTTGGCAGTCAAAATTCTTATGGCACAACAAATTTTCTCTTGCTTTTACTGAATTACCTTGACTAAACTTTTTATGCATAAATTGTTGTGTTTCAGGAGGAAGGGGTAGGGGCAGGATTAGCTACCCGATGGATGGAGCAAGGGGACGCTTTGGTGGTCGTGGTTTTGGTCGGGGAAACAGCCAAGACGGAAATGACAGAGACTACATTAGACCAAGGGCAAATGGTTTCTACCGACAAGGTCCTCGTCAGGAAAGAGTGTTTTCCAGCGGCCACCAAGGATTAAGAAATGGGCAGAACTCTTCAGAATAATACAAGTTTTGATTTCAAATGGTGAAAGTTTTCAGCCAATTGGGATTGCTATTTCACCTTCATAGCTGTCGAGATTAAGTATATTTTTACTAGTGTTTCAATTAGATGCATTAAAAAGAATCATTGAAATATGTTCTTTTGGGGCAGTTTTATCAGTTGAATATCCGTCTTGATACAAGCACACTAATGCAATCATTACCTAATGTGGTAGATTTTTTGGGGCAACGGTTTGTTGATATCTTCCGTTTTTTCGGGTGCAGTTTATAGCCTCGTCTTTACCCTTGTATTTCTGATTCAGTGATACTCTGATGACCCCGAGCCCTGCTCTTATAGGCAATCGTGGCATTGTTCCAAACGCAGATATACATTGACGGTGCTGGTTATTAAAATGGTTTCAGTGCATTTTGTGCATGGATTATTCTCTATGGCAATAGTTGGAACTTTGAAATTGTTCATCGACTTGGTAGGTGAGCAAACTACCACGAAGATTGTAAAGACGGCCGAGTATGCTATACTCGACCTAGTAGTAGACAAACACAAGAAAACAGTAAATCGATGCCTAATCACGGCTAAAGAAAGTGCAGAATTCTATCCAAGCATCACCAACAGCGAGGAGCAATTAGAGAATCAAATTGCTTAGGGTCGAAGTGCCTAGAGTCAAGGCTATAGCTTACATAGGATTTAAGGATTGGAGACTTTTTCCCATCCACCACCAACAATCGAACCAAGGAAATGTACTATTTCTATAATTACTCAGACATAAAAGTTGTGCAGCGGGTGCATAATATTTTTCACAATTTGAAAGAAGAGCGTTTTTCAAAATCAACCATATTGTGGCTAGAGAGAGGCAAGACGAAAGCATGTTTACAATAAATATGCTTGCCATCAAGATGAGAGCCGTACCATTCTTTTTTCTTTTGTCACCTCTAAAATTTGACCAACCACAAGATGTCAAAATCTGATCTTTTAGTTAAATCCAAAAGGATGGAGCAAAAGGCCTACTTCTGAAATACTACTTTTGAGTGTTAAAATCATAGAAGTCCTCGAAAAAGCTACTAGGAACTAGGAAAAAGCGTCCTGCCGCCTTTGAGATTGTTCTGTCTTGGTGGGTTATATTCGCAGTAAACAGTTCGTATGCCAGAACTCAATCAATGGAAGCCGTTGGATTTAAATTCGTACACATGAAATCCCCCAGTACTAATTAAAAGGAAACGTTTGTTCAATTGGCTAAAATATGCAAATTACTATACAAGGATATTACCTTGATTTTATCTAATATTCTGAAAATATACCCTGAATGCCTGGACTCGGACGGTACTCTCACGGCCAAAATGTTTGAAACTCTTCCTGGGTACAAATGAGAAAATACCAAATAGCAGAATAGCAAGTCCACAAATGTTGCACATCAAAAGCAATGAGAAGATAGGTGAAATGGAATCAGCTTCTAAAATTATCCATTGCTCTATTTTTCAGCGCCTTTCTGCAAGACATGTTCTACATTCACTCCAAGACTTTTCAGTTAACTCTTTTCTAATGATATTTCTGCATTTAACTAACGTTTTGCTTTTGCAGGAAAGGAAGACTAATCCATGTTGAAAACTTCCAACTTATAAGATCACAAAACTTCATGCCGCAATGCGATTTTATTCTAAAACCATCCACAGTCCACACATCCATTCTGTGTATTACATCAGCTCAAGTAAGTAGCATCTCTTTGTGGCACATTTATTTTCTCTTTTCTGGTTGATGCAGATGGCTAGAAAACCACCATTAGTGAAACAGGTCTACTTTTTGAGAATTATCTAGGACTCAAAACTCAAATAATAGGGTAGCAATTTGCTTAAGGTTTTACGCATTTGCAGCAGTACCTGTTCCATGAGGAACTGGCACATGATTGTTCTCCTCTAACCCCAAATCCTGCTCTTCATCCTCTTCAGTTTCCCAAAGAAAACTGGAATATGCTGCAAGCACATCGCTGAGAGCAAGAAAGCAGCAAACAGGAAAACAGAGAATAGATTTAGGCACCAAAAACATCACACAAAGGTATTGCTCCTGACAAAACACTCAGCAGTACTTGTAGACACCAGAATCATCATTACCTGTTCTCTGGTGCAGCTTGAACTGCTTGCTTGAAGAAGGGTAACGCTTCATGCCTGTCATGATGAAGCTCCCATAGCACTTTAGCATACTGTAATGTTATTTCTCCATCACTAGGATCTAAATGCATTGCGCGCAAGTAGTATTCTTCAGCAGCTTGAAGGTCTCCCCGGGTCTGCAAGTAGAAATTATTCACACAAACAGTGGATTCAAAGTACTCTTAAGAGAGACAATAAATTAGAATATTGTACAAGAAAATCCAGAGATTCCATGTGACCCCAGAGATAACTAGGAGTAACTAATACTTAAAGCAGAAAGCCTGACTTCTTTAACATTGCAGGCAAATGCATGATAGACCACGCAAAAGCCTAAAGACCCCTCTGCTCTAGAGGTCAGTTCCTCTCCCTCTAACCTCCCTTGGCCCAATTCTAGTATATGCAAGATAGATGTTGCCAATTGATGCGAAAATAATCACATCCAAAATACATCTATGTCAAGTTTCTATTGCAAGATACTCCAGGTTGTCAAATGATTTAACTTGTTCAATCACAATCAGAAATTAAAAGCTAATGTGAAAACTTGACATAACCAAGTAAATTGCTGAAATTTGATGGCGATCAAATTTAGGTCTAGAGGCCTATAAATTAGTGTATTGGAGGAAAAGACAGTGAACATGGACATGTGTTATGCTTTACTTAATCAACTGTACAGTATCTACATCAAATACAGGAAGAAAAAAAAGGAAAGGAAATATAGGTACAACCTCACATAGGTACTGTGCATAATTCCTCAGAAACAAAGGGTTGGAAGGGTTCTCTTCAATCACCCTGATATAGTACTCTTCGATGTTAGTACTGTCACTAGAGTCTACTTTCATAGAATCAGCACACCCCATTGTACTGCTAAAACCAGCCATGTCAATTCCAAGCCCTGTTGCAAGATGTAATGGGGGGCTAGCTGGTCTTTGGTCTTCAGCAGATTCTGAGTGACATTGATCCATTTGACAATCAAATTCTTCAGCCTAAAATATTCCAAAGAATATAAATTTATGCCAAAGATACAAAGGAGCATTTTGAAGGACAAGACTATTTTACAAACATAAAAACCTGTCTCTGCTCATTTGATGAGCTGCTTGCTACCTCATCTTCATCTTCATCTAATTCCCACAGGAAACTAGCATATGCTGCCAGCACATGGCTGCAAATGGAAAACAACGATCAGCAATCAAGCACATGAATGAGCTGATTTAGATACGGAGACGAAGAAATGCACAGAGTAATTGGTGGTCAAGAGGATAATACAACCAGTTACATACAAAACCTTTAGCTCAGTAACTAAAGCATGTTTTTATCATCTAGACAGTAAGAATGCTACAGAAGCTGAACTATCTGAAAGTTTAAGATGAGTGCCTAGTCTAGCTTTCAGCTACTACAAATCCTTTTATCGCATCTAAGAATGAAGACAGAAATCCCCCCCCCCGGCCCCCCGCGGGGGGCACAAAGATGCACTCTGCTCTCAGGAGTGCAAAAGTGGATATCCTCACACTACTGATGCCTTGTTTAAGCATGTACCTATCTTCAGGAGCTGCACGAGCTGCCTTTTTAAAGTACTTTAAGGCTTTGCCTTTGTCATTATGGAGCTCCCACACCAGTTTAGCATACTGAAGCAAGATTTCCCCATCTTTAGGATCTGCAAGTGTCGCACGAAAGTAACATTCCTCGGCTCCAGAAAGTTCCCCCTTGGACTGTGAGGCATTATCATCAAAAACATTCAACATCAACAAGATAAAAGAATGAAAACAAAGCTGTAGTACGAAATACTTGTGATACTTCTTAATTTCCCTCGCCCATTTCCTTTGAACTAATAGTTTCGTTGGTGTTGCAATTGAAAAGGGGAGAGACAACAGGAGGTAAGTGAGACCAAACAGTCTAAAATACAATCTTGATTCTGGAATTGTGTGAATCCAGCTAATTAGGGAAAACATGTAGGTTTATCAGGGCAAGCCTATAGCTAAAATGCAACATACATTCTGTGGTTGGTGGAAGTCCATTGAGAATAAACATAATCCAGAGCAGAACTTTATGCATTCCACATTTTAACAAATTCTAATTCCAGAAACTGACATATTTATTTCTCAATAGCAAAGAATATGCATTTCAATTTAGGCAACTTTATAGGCTTATTGACGCTAATCACATTCCCCTACTGGATCCTGATGGGACAGTACACAGGGCTTCTTTGCTTGAAACTCCAGTGCATCAAGTGTCAATAGGTTGTTCAGTTGGAAAATCTGGAGGAAAAGTAGAAGGAAGAGTGGAGAAAATTTGTGGGAAAAAAGAAAAAAATAGTCACACAGAAAAGAAGTAGCTGATTTTTAAGATATGACTTTCCTAGTATTTCTGTAATCCTATAATTATATCCATATAATTTCAAAAAAAAAAAAAGTGATTTCCAATAAAAAGCAAACTTTGCATAAATAAGCCCCTGCTCAAATCCAACCAACTTCCAGTTGAATCTAACCTCCCTGAATATGGTATGCTAGGCTAATATTCTCTAAACGTTTCTAGGCAGAACGAATGGCTATTTGGACTTGCACCCTTCGCAAACTTGCTCACAAACTAAAGAATCTCAGAAGCATCCAAACTGTAGCCTTGCACCGCAATAACTTGGAGAAGGTAGTGTAATCCCCAAAGGATCAAAAAGAGAATATAATATCATCAACAAAGGGCGAACATCATTCCAGAAACTTAAAGCAAGCTCGCAGATTCATTGGGCTTACTAATTAGTAAGATCAAAAACACTGTCCTTTTTGGAAACAGATTAATTTGTGAGGCTTAGTTAGAAGAGGACTAGAAATTAGTTATAACTGTTTCCTGAAAATTGCTTTTAGAGTGTGTTTCGTTAAAGCTGCAAGCAGAGTCCACCTAACCTAACTCTTTTCAGAAATTAACATGGCAATGAACAACTGAAGAAGCTGAGAACAAAAAGTACATCACCAACAAAACTGAACTAGAAGAGCACTAACCTCCAGAAATTGAGCATAGTTCCTCAAGAACAAAGGGTTGGAAGGATCCTCTTTGATCATCCTCTTGTAATGCTCCTCGACATCACCATTCTCATCAAATCTTGGCGATCCAGAGTCCAGACCACCACCATTAACACCATCATCATTACCTTCATGTCCTCCAGTAAGAGGCCATGGACTACTAATAGCTTCATCTTCAATCCCCAAATCTTTGAACTCACCCAATGTCTCTTCCTTTCCTTCTTCCTCATCATTATCTTCTTCAATCAAGGCCATTGCATTCTTTCCAAAGCTGAATTTAGGACTTCCCAAATCCGCAATCCCATCCCCGCCCACCAACATTTTTGCCACCAAATCCTCATTTCCAATCACTTGTTCCTCCCCATCATCCGTAGTATATATAGAAAAAGACGGTTCCGTATGCAACATTGGATTCTGCTGCTTACTTGAACACCTCTGGCTCATTATTCTTGAAAAGAACAATTCTTCAGGATCAAGCGAATTTGAGGCCAACCCCTCTAAACTGCTATCAGATAGAGCTCTGCTAACGACTTTTCGCCTAGATTTTGGTTTGAATTCAGACAAACTTGAAGTATTGGGTGAAGTTGAGTTGCCAGAAACTGAGCTCAAGTTGGATGAGAGCCTTGTGGTTAAGTCACCAAGACCATGACGATCTATCTTAGTGTTGTTTCTTATGTTAGATTCCCTGTTGGGGATATCTGAGAAGAGGGTCCAAGTCTGACTGACAGTAGCTGATGAGGTTCTTAGTAGCATCTGTGAATTCTTTGATGGATATTATTTATATACTCCTACTCGCTTGAGATTGTGCAAGATGTGATCTTTCATCAGAAATGAGACCCAAGAATTACAATTATAATGATTAATTAATTGGAGAAAACAAAAAGTTAAAACCAATTAATGAAAAAAGAACTTAATTGATTAATTGTGGATTTCAACAAATTAAAATAAAGAGAAATGGAGTTAGCCCTGTCACACCCCACACCCCCCCCGGGGGCCGGGGGTTTGAAACTCTGCATTAAAAAATCCTGGTGGGAAGGATTAAGATGGTCGGTGAAAAGTGGACATCTTTATCAATCTTGAAAATCAGGTGTACATAGTAAGAGAGCAGTAACAGCTTGGAAATTGCAAGATGCACGTGTTCTTCTTCAACAATAAGCTCAAAAGGCAAGGATAACGCCTATGCACGTGAATAGAAATCTAAAGCTCCCTGTCTGCTGAATTTCTACGAATAAGTTCTGAACATTTTGTCCCCTTTTTTCAGAAAATAAAACAACATTTCTCATCTTTCATTTCCTTGTTCTCAAAATTGAAAAGGACAAAGAACAAAACCTTTTGACTCTGCTAATTTAATTAATAACATGCATGGAGGAGTCAATTAGACAAAAGTATATTATTAACTAGCACTAATACATGACTTGTCTTTAATTCTTAGGACGTGGTACATAAACTTATGAGTGGCTAGAGAACTAGTAATCCCTGAAATTCAACAAAAAAATGTAATGTATATACCTTTGATCAAGAAATCCCTGAAACTCAACGAAAAAGATGTACATACCTACCTTTGGTCAAGAGCTGTAACTTTAGGCTTGCTGATTCATTATCGTAATAATAGGAGTGTGATATGATATTCGGAACTTGGGAATTAATCTGGAGGATGAAGAAATAGCAAGGCTGCAGCAACGCCAATCAGTTAGCGGGGAGTTTAGACTTTAAAGATCATTTCCCAGATGAAACGAAGTTCTTGAGCTGCTGTTGCGAGTTTACTAGGACAACATCATATCATCATAGTAGGGTTTATGAGGGAGATGGGCAGTCCGGTTTGTGGTTAGATGCTTATTCGTGCCTTGGAGAACGAGAAATCTTGCATGGGGTTGGCCACGTATACATGGTTGGAAACGTGTCAGGACCTTGAGCAATGAGCCACACTCTATTGTTCAGGCTTCCACAGTCCAATGAATTGATTCTTTTTGTTGCCTTTTTATTTATTTATGTTTGGAAATGTTTCGTTTTTAATCATTTTGGTCATGTTAATTTCGATAAAATTTAGATTTTGAAGTGTAAAGTGCTCCGTATTCAAGAAAACTGAGCATTCAATGGATATATAATCGTTAGAAAAGTTTATGTTGAGAAAACTTACAGTTGATGGATATATAAATGGGTTAATGGTTTTCCATGAATAAGAAATTTTAGGAACAAGTTTAATTAGACTTTCTTTAAGGGTTAAATAGAGTTTTGAAAGACTAGTTAAGAGATTGAATTCAAGTGTGAAAAATCGAAAGATGGATGGGGCATGCGGCTGATTATTTCAATTAAGAGAACAAGATGTTAGCGTGCAAATCAATTAAGGAATTGGAGGGACTTTCTGGAATTAACCCTCCTCATTTTTGTTTTTCCTCAATGTTTTTCCCATCATTTTAAATCAAGATAAAGCATCATAGACGTTGTTGAAGTGAAATACAAATAAATATACTAATTCAGGTGCTTTTAAGTTGTGAACCGGCTGGGATAAAATTTGAAGATGAAACAATATGCTTAACTTAGTTTGAAAGAAAGTTGGCAGCTAAACTAACTAAATTGCCCCAAGAAATCTTGAGCATACCTCAACTCCTCATATTCTTTGATACATTTTTGTTCGCATGTCAATTCTAACCTAATTACGGTAGATGATATTTTCAGGTTATATATATCTTTCAAGTTTCTGAGTCAAATTCAAAGCTGAGAGTTTAAATTAAATAAATTTATCAATTGATTTGCAATTAGCTAACCAAGCATTTCTAAACATGAAAATATGATGTAGTTTTTGTTTCTAGCGGTCTATTAAGAATATAATCAATCAAAGCCCTTAAAAAAGATAAAATAGTTACAAGTAGAATTATTAAAAAATAAAAGAATGAATCTTAGCTAAAACTTAAAATGGGCTTAGCTAATATCTATAGCTATGTGTCATGACATTAAACCAGAGTTAAAGTCATACGTAAAATTAACGTTTGTTTGTTAGCCATTATCCTTGACAAGATGTGAAAATGCCAAAAATTAGGACATGTATATATTTAAGGGATGACAAAATCTGACAGTTGATGATGAGAACATTGGTCAAAAAGAGAGATTGAGTTCTCCTCCTTCGTATGCGCTGGTTTTAATGTTCTCTAGAGAGGCCATCCTCTCCTTCCCCACACCGCCCGGTACCTCCTTCTCATTCATGCCTGCCTTTCCCTCGTCGTCCCATCATCGGACGGCGAGCGGGATCTCTTCTCCTTGCCCCCTCCTTTTCTTCTTCTTCTTCTTCTTCCTCCACCTCGTCTTAGAACAAAGATTTGTTGTATCATAATATATCATCATTGTTCTCTTCAAAAAGAAATTTTCAGATTTGTGTCCTAGCTTTTTTTTTGATAACCAATCATGGCACCTAACTTGAAACCTTTCCAACTTTTGGAAATCAATGTCATTTCAGCACAAGATTTGGAGCCTATCTCCAAGAAAATGAAAACCTATGCGACTGCATGGGTGAATAGTTCCCGAAAACTCTCTAGCCGTGTGGATTCGGGTGGCCATGTTAACCCCACCTGGAATGACAAATTTGTTTTCAGGGTTGATGATGATTTTCTTCGACAAGATACCTCTGCCGTCCAAATTGAAATCTATGCCGTGCATTGGTTCAAAGACACCCTTGTCGGCACCGTTCGCGTCCTCGTAGGAAACCTCATTCCCCCTCTCCTCCGATCACGCCACCACAACCACATCGGCATGCGATTTGTTGCCCTTCAGGTACATTTTCTTTCTCAGTATTCTCGACATGAAATGGATTACCCTTTTCATTTTTGGATTAAAGGGTTCGTAAGAATTTTTCCTACAATTTGCATGCTTATATATGCACCTTCACAACTAGTCCCATATTTCCTGTTGCAAGAAAGTTTACTTATTACATACAAAGTTGGTCGCTTTTTTGTTATTGGAAAAATGATTGATTGCCAATGGAAAATGAATCCTATCGTACTAGCTAATAAATTGTGATGCTGGAAGTTATTGCATGCTTTGATCAGGTACGTCGTCCGTCGGGACGTCCTCAGGGAATATTGAACATTGGTGTGACATTACTTGATAGCTCCATGCGTAGCATGCCTTTGTATACACAACTAAGCGCCTCAGCCGTTGGTTATCGTGATCTAATGGGGGAGGATGATTCGCATCTGCAAAACAACCATAGTAAGATCGAAAACCAGAATCCAACCAACACTAATACTGCCAATACATCAAATGTGAAGCCGATTTTGCGCCGTACAAAGAGTGAACGCAGCGAACGTGTGACATTTGATAAAAAATCTCCAAACAGCTCAATAGTGGCAATCCCACTTAACAAGAAGGGGGCTCTGGAGAAGGATGATTCTATAATCAGTATTTCTAATGAACCATTCAAGGGATTTCCAAAGAAAGGGAAGGCAAGTTCAGTGATCAGCGGGGCAGAACTTAGGGAGAAGCCTAAAAGTAAAGGAAAGAGAGGTGGCAAGTCTGGCTCAGTACTTAGTGATTCAGTTGTTAGCAAAGAGTCTTCCTTTGTGAAGTCCATAAATGAGAAGCCTGTTGCCAAGGCCAGTGACTTAAGAGCAGTGGCTAAAAGCAATGGGGCCAATCCCAAGGCTGGATCAGACATTGGTAGTGATCCACCAACAAATAAGGCTGTTGATGATAAATACGTCACCATCTCAAAAGCACTTCCTCCACTGAAAGAGCCACCAAAAATGGCTATAGGAAAGCCCATTCCCAAATTGAATGGATATGAGTATGGTGGGCCAAGGACAAATGGGAAGTATGTGTTTGGGGCCCCAATGAAGGCTAACTCTCTCTGGTCGGACTCCGAAGTCGGGCCCTCGCCGTCCGAGGTGGCTGCAGCAATGGCCGAAAAGAAGTACCCATTGGAGGAGGATCGGAGTTCGGTGCTGGATGGATGGAGCTTGGATGAAAGCGTGGAAGGACTTAGGTCGAAGCTCGAGAGGTGGCGAACGGAGCTCCCACCGCTGTATGATCGCGGTTACGCCTCGAGTAGCTTCCGGTCGACGGGTCACCATAAGAGAAGGCACACTGATGGTGGCACTGGCATGTTCTCATGCTTTGGTAACATTTATGGTTATGAATGCCAATGCATTTGTGGCAAGCCTCCAGGAAGAAAATCCATGAGCGCCAGGTATCAAAGTCCATCAGTTGGCAGTCGATCATTTTTCTGACAGCCCAACACCTAAAATAGAAACACTCTATTTTGTTTCTCTTTCTGTGGGCCGCTTGTGATCAAGATGTTGAAGGCGAAATGGGGTGTCCAAAATTTAACCTGGGCCAGTGCCTAATGGAAAAACAAGAAATTTTGGAGGTCAAGGCATGATCAGGTTTCTTGAGGCAGGTGGTGGACATGAAGGGGAATGTTGTTGCTGTTAGGTGAATCTTCTCTTCGCCTTTCTTTTTCCATTTCTTTTTTTTTTTTTTCCGTTGGGGTTGTATTGATATGTATACGAAGAATATTCATCAGCATTTCCTTTTTTATTTCATTGTGGATTCAAATTCAGTATTGGTCTATTGTGTATTGTTGAATATCTATTTAACATCATCAAGACTATTAGTTAGATGTTAACCTTCTGTTAGGTGAATTAGTCAAAGATGTACTTCAATTCATTGTCTCTATTCTTCTTGATGTCCAAATCATTTTGCAGTGGCTCCTTAATTAGGAACTTTCTGAATATTGGTCCAAATGGAAAATATGCAATAACATTCAGGTTAGCTGCTTTTAAAATTTGACAGAATGCCCTATAACATTGAGCATAGATGGTTAGCAACAAGCCATCAAATTATTTTTCCAGTTATTGCTACATAGATTGCAGTTGTCTTGGAGGAAGGGAGGGGATGGATTGGGTAATATGGGGGAGGGGAGTATAAATAAGAGATTCAAAACTTCTCATTTACACTTAAAAAAAGAATAATATTGCAGTCATCTTTTAAAGTGCTGTTACCTTCCCCAAAGAGGTTTATGTAAAAGTTAGAACTTTTATTGAAAAATAAGAGATGAAAATAAAGAACACAAATTGCTTTATTAGCTTTATTTGTTGCCATAAGCATGAGAAAGTAAGATAGTACTTTTTTTGAGTATAATGCATATGAGGTTAAAAAAAGGTTGAAAATTCAGTAAAAAGATTTTTCAATAAAAACTCAAAATTTTGTTTATTTCCAAAAAATTACTAGCCTTTGATTTCCTTTTCTTCCTCCCCCCCCACCCTAGGGGAAAAAAAAAAAGTTCATGTCCCTTTGCAATTAATTTCTCACCTTCTTAAGCATGTGCTGACAATCCATTGTTGCCTAGTCAATAACCAATTTGATGAGATTTTTTTAAGGGTTGTGATTTAAGATAAGGATTAATCTTACTGTACACTGACAGTATCACTTTCACCATTGGATGCATGATACATAATCTTAAGATTAACGATAATATAACCCAGAATTTATTTTGTTTACAACGAGCCTCTGAAATGACCCCTTACAGGAACAAACGATTGACACAAGATATTCAAAATATAACGTGGAATTAATTTCGTATTAAAGTTTTCAATTCAACCACCATCCCAAAATATAACATGGACGACGTAGCAAGCTTCAGTAATTTGTATTCAAACGCAACAAAACTCAATCGTGGACATCAATTCCATATTGAGGCTTGAGCAATGAATTTTCACAGGGAGCAAAAAAGCAACAGTAACGAATATATATAATAGTGCAGGGAAATGTTGGATAATGATGGAACACTATCCACGTAAATATGCACCAATGTAAGAGGCCACAAGCAACGCGCGGCGTGGAGACAGAATGATAGCAAGTATCTCCAAACATATTTCATCTGTCAAATGTATGATGATGAGGGAGAGATCCTCCATTACAATTCACAGGACCCTGCTAAAAGCCTGACCAAAACAACCATGACTTTGTTTGATAGTGCATTCTTATTTTAAAACATGAGCCTGATGGGATCAGGGCCTCAATGATTAAAAAGAAGAAAGAAAGAAAGAAAAGTGAAGACAGTAGTTTTACCTGCGATGATAAGTACTAACTCAATTTCTGACAAAGTGAAGTATGTTTTGGTTTTGGGATGATGGATTGTTTTGGAAGAAACGAGTGATCTTGAAGTTTTACCTGTATAATTCCAATTCTTTCATTTGACAGGATTGAAGTTTAGTCGTGAGAGCGCTAATGTGGTGTACAAACATGAAATATTGGGGATTTTAGGGACAACGTTTAAATTGTGTGAATACGTTGGGGAAAAAAAAAAAAAGAGAATATAATATTTGGTTCAATTAGGGTGTAAACGATCGGAACAGCTAGCGAGCTGATCGGTCAAATGATCGATTCGACTTGATGTTGATCGAATTCGAGTCGATCTCAAGCAATTCGTATAGTCAAACGAGTCGAGTATCGATCCTTATTTATTAAGTTCGATAGTTTATCGAGTAGTATGTATTTTATATATTAATATATATATATATATATATATATATATATATATATATATTGTATCGAACTTAATATATCGAATTCAAACTCAATTAAACTCAAATCTCAAATTCGAACCTTAACGAATTGAATTTAATTTGTAGAATTTCAAACTAAATAAATTAATTAAACATTCTCAACCAAATAAATACTTCTACGTGAAATTATATACATAAATCCTCCTATTCTGAAATCCTTTAAAAAAATAAAAATAAAAATAAAAAAGACCGTGGCAAGCTGTATCGAACTACAAACATACTAGTACTATACATTCATAGGAATTAAGGTCCCCAGAAAAAGGCCCCCGGGGAGCCGCGTACTCTGTCGGTCCACGTGGCATAAGAAACATGCAATGTGTCACGTGGCTTTGGGCCCCACATTGTCGGCTTGTCCCTCTGATGCGACAACCTTTCACCTTTTTGATCCTACTGTTATGCCCCTTCCTTCCTTCCCTTTTGTATCGCCAATATCTCGTGTTTAGTGCTTCTTCTCCTCCGAGATGTTGCCATTTTCTCCTTTTTTTTTTTTTTTGGTCCTACAATTCCTTATAATGAGATTAGGACTGGGCTCCCCTTCCCCTTCTCCCACATCGGTCAGTTTCAGGGTTGAGTGTGAGTGTATAAGGTCCATTGAGCTCCCTTCCAGTCAGCAATTGCCTGGATGTGGTAGTTTAGTGGGTCCCCCTTAAAAGTGAGTATTCTTCCTTTGAGGTTGAAAGAAAACAAGAGTCACGGGAGGTTGTTTCACATCCTTTTAAGAAACTATACATTGAGATGGTTTCGAAACTGAGTGGCAACACAAGAGTCTTCCCTTCCCTTCTCCCACATCGGTCAATTTATATTCTATTTATATATCTTATCTAAGTTTCAACTTATGAAGGTTGATAAAACCTACTTTGCAATATATATGATAGATTCCACATTATTTATAGAAATGTATAATAAACACACTTATTTATTGGTCCATTGAGCTCCCTTCCAGTCAGCAATTGCCTGGATGTGGTAGTTTAGTGGGTCCCCCTTAAAAGTGAGTATTCTTCCTTTGAGGTTGAAAGATTAGGACTGGGCACATACAGATGTTAATAAAATAGTGGGTTTAATCGTTAAAAAATCCTTGATATAGACATAAAGTAAATGAAGCCTTCTAATCCTCAGTTGCTGGGGGAAGGGGGCGGGGGGGAAGAAGCAAAAACATTGGTCTTTAAACATTGGTCTTTGATCATATGAAGACCAATTTGTCAACTAGTATACCAAAAGCATTTGAGGTAAATTACTAATACAACATGGAAGAAAGCAGCTGTCTCCGATAAAAGCCATGCCCTAAAACTCTAGGGACAACAATACTGGAAAGTATAAATGGTGCTCCAAACTAAGTAATTAAATTTGGAAACATTTATTGTACTTAGAATCTAAAAAATGCAAACCAAGATACTTTCCACTCAAAGACTTTTACACTACTAAAAATTATTGACTTAACTTAGGGCGCAAAATTAAAACTTGTTTCTAAGATTACCCTTTTTACAAAACAAAACAGAACAAACTAAAGGATCAATCTAACGCATCCCAAAGTAGAGAGCGATTAGAAGGAGACTCAGGTGTTAATATTTTACAAATTAATTTTAAATGGAGAAAATATTTAGAATGTAAAGAGACAAAATGTGTATTTATATAAATATAAATGTAAAAGGGGATATCTTGATCTAATAGTTAAAATTAAAATTTTAAAATTCAGAAGTTGTCGAGTCTAAATCCTTTTCTCTCTGCTCACTTCTTAGATTCACTACCATTTAGAGAAAATATTAGTGTGTAATCCATAATGCCCTATTAACAAAATTGACAAAATATAGTGCTGTGGTCCCAATTGGATGCTTAAGAATCTAAGCTGGGAATTGCTAAATCTTTTTGCTAGATAAATTCTTTTTCGCTTGTGGATTGCCATACTTTAGTGGTACCCCTTCCCTTAAATAAACGTCCGCAGTTAGTTTTCTCAGCTTTTCTGCAGGCCCACAGGCCACCGATTGGCAGCTGTTTTAGGTCTCTACTTTCCAGAACAGGGTTTTGTGCTGATTGTCTTCACATTAGTAGACAGCAGTTTAGAAAAAAAAAAAAGAAAGAAAGATAAGAGCATGGAGAAGCAAAAACGACTACAATATTTATGCTTTTTTCTTGTAAAAAGACTCAACCTTTAGACTTTGGCCATTGCTCTTTTTTATGCTAAAGTTTAGAGACACCTAAGCTTAATTAAGATTGTCAAAAATCTTTTGGTACTGTTAGGATGATGACAACAACAGTTGTGATATCTAGGCAAAGTCTGCAAGATTTATCTTTGTTAATCTTGGTTTAAGGATTTGCCATTTGTCCCTTTCCATTTTTGTGTCTTTTGTCGGCCATTTAGAAGTTATTAATGTTGTTAGCAAGCAGGTTAATTGCACTTATATTATGAACCTAGCAATTCTTAGGTTAAATGCATTGCATGTTTGCATTATCAAGATGCTTGTCTCGAGGAAGAAAAACGCTGATGTTCTTTCAAGGAAAAAATCACTTGATTATTAGAAGGATTAAATATACAGAGAGTGCTCATTTTATTCTTTTGATTTGAGGGTGAATCAATCATCAGAAGAAGAATTAGACCAAAAATTAGGTTACGTCGTTAGAAAATCAAACTTCCATTGTTTGTATGTATTCGTTTTCTTAGGAAAAAGAAAAGAATTTTATCATACTCGTTATAAATATTATCTTTTAGTGTGAGGGTTAATTATGGCCCTAAAAAATTCAATTCATTTCCTAAAACAACATTTTCCGCTTTTATTTTAGAATAATCAATGAAAAAAGTGTCATTTACTTTTTCTTTTTTCTTTTGTTTGGCTGAATTTCTTGTTTGCTAAACTTTACTAAGTGCATGACTCTTTTTTTTTTTTTTAACCTAAGTGCATGACAGTTAAATAAAGCGTATAAAGTAAAAGAATGAAGTGCTTTACTTGACAAATGATACTGTCGGAAAAATATGTTAGTAACACAATAGATGACTTAATTTTCTATTAATGAACACGTTTATGAAGACTTAGGATTCTTAATGAGCAGATCAGCCTCCTGAATCTTGATTATCTTGTCTGCTCCAACTGTATGCTTTTTGGTCATGCTTACTTTTAATGAATTTAGACTATGATCCCATCTTGGGTGAAAAAAGGATGCAAAAGAAAAAAAGTTGTTTACTCCCTAAAGAAAGGACAACACATAAAAGCAAAATATACCATTGGCTCAATTGACAGTAATTAATAAAATGTTCAGATCAATGTTATGCATTATTACATTTGACCAGAAAGGTGTTTATAAATTTAAATGAATAAAAAACTCCCATAATTGTTTTTCCAAAATAGTCTCTGGGATTGAAATAATTGAGCACCTAATAGTTCATCCACATCATTAACATGTGCAAAATCTATTTTTTTTATATATAATTTAAGCTTGTATAAATTAGTTGAATACATGATCTCAAACGGGTACTTACTAAATTTGAAGGAAACATTTATTAGTTTGCTAATTATAGCAATCAAGTCTTTATGACCTGTATTTCAGCAAGTAAAATTTCTCTCATCAACATCATCCAACAACCTTGGAAATGATGAATCAGAACAATCTTGGTATGCTAAGTCTCTCATACTACTTTGGAAGCAGTTGTATTTCCACATACCTTGCACAAATTGCTGCATGACAGCCTCATGCATGCATGCATGCAAGGCCACTGCAATTAAGAAGATGAATTTTGTGGATTGGATTTGGAATATCCACTCTCCATCTCTTTAAAGGCAATTGTCAATGGCATCCATGTTAATACTTTCTTATAATTACATTCCCATTATTTTTTTCATTTAATCATTTTTTATTTCACCAACCATATTTTTATTTGCACATACATTGTATCACAGACAATAGTATACAATTATTTCAAAAGATTTTCTAAACAATCTTTTAGCCAAGCACAATACTACTATTATCAAAACAAAGAGTGTCATTAATATTTTCTTCTTAGTTAAATAAAAAAGAGTTTTGGTCTTCACTTAATTTGCTTCTTTTTCTTTTCTTCTCCTCCCTCTGTTCTTTTTTGTGGCAGAAACCAGAAAGTTGACCAAACATCATTTTCATGGTACCTAATTTCAAGAGCATGTTCACAAACTGGATGACTAACAAAAAATGGCGACAAAATGCAGAGAATTGAAAAAAGAGGAAATTGAGCCAAGGAAGAACAAAAGTAATCAAAAGTTGAAAACTTGAGAAGAAAGAGTGTTCCTTTTAGAGTGCTAGGCGCACTAGCAGACATATGGGTCCCTTAAACATCACTCTCTCCACCATCAAATCCACCACCACCTCCCCAGCCTACTTCTCCTTCTCCTCCTCTTCCTCCTTTTTTTGGCTCACAAAGCTATTGCACATTCTTCCCTCTACTCTTTTCTTTCAACCCTTTTGGTTTTACTATCTTATTCACATCATGGAGCAAACTCTAGGCTTACTAGGTGGTGGTGGTGGTGGAAGTAGTGGTGGACCTGGTGGCAGTAGTGGTGGAAGTGGTGGCGGTGGTTTGTCAAACGAAACTGCGTCATCAGCTGTGTCCAAGGTGGAGAAAGATTATATGGGTTTATCTTCAGAGGGTTCGTCTTATGAAAACGAAGCTGAAATTGAGCTGGGGTTAGGCCTGAGTCTCAGTAGTGGCGGTGGTACCGGTGGGGTGGGAAGGAATAAAGGGACATTGTGGGGTGACTATGGGAGGATATTGACTGCTAAAGACTTGCCTAATGGCTTTTCTGGAAGAGCCGCTGGTGTTTCTGGTACAAAAAGGGCTGCTGATTGTGTTAGTGCTGCTGAGAATGCGCCTCCCTCCACTGGAGTCAGGTTAGAATTGTGTTCATGTTTTTTTTTTTTCACATGCAAAATGGTTCCTTTTTCATTTGAAAGCTTCGTTTTCATTTTGCAGCTCTTAAATTGCAGTATTTAGAGTGTTAACAGATGTGACCTTTATATGTTCTATCTTTTTCTGAAATCTTTTTTTTTTTTGGGTGCTGTTGTGTCATGAATTTGTTGATTTTTCTTGTGTTTTTTAGTTCTTGTTTACATTTTAGTTCCTTGAGCTCTAAGTGTTAGGTGTTGTGTGATTTTGCAAAGTACAGAGTGTGATTAGCTGTTACTTTGTGTGTGCGTGCGTGTTGTTGCCTTCATTTTTTTTTGTTTTTTTTTTGGGGGGAGTGCTTGGGGATTGTGTATGTGTTTAGTAACTATGATTCCTCCATTTGGTTATCTCTGTCTTTTCTAGTCGCATAATCCATTCCTGTAAGGATCATTTCGTTGGCAGTGGAACTTATCCGGTTAGTTGTTTCCATTATTTTCTTACCCTATTTCCTATTGCAAAAGAACTCTTAATATCTGAATTTGGAAGATATTGGGGCTTCAGGTTGCGTCGTGCTTATATGCCATGTTTCTCTTGCTAGATTCGGCTAGATTAAGCAGCATAAATGACAGCATTTAAGATTTATATGTTTGCTTTTTTTTTTTTCCCTGGTCCCTCCCTTTGATGGAAAATTTTATAGCTTGCGGTTGTTTTGCTTTCTTGAAGCAGTCAGGTAGTTGGATGGCCTCCTATAAGAGCATACAGAATGAATAGCTTGGTTAACCAATCAAAGACTCCAAATGTTGATGAAGACAAGGGAGTTGGCGGGAACGAAAAGAAGGAAAATTCGAAGAAGAAAACTAACTATGGAAATCACAAGGCTGATGATGCTGCAAAGGAAAAAGGTCATCTTGGTTATATAAAGGTGAATATGGATGGAGTACCCATTGGAAGGAAAGTGGATCTGAATGCTCACAATTGCTATGAATCCTTGGCCGAAGCATTAGAGGACATGTTCTTTAATACCATTGCAATTAGTAAGATCCTTTTTTTTCCCTTTTAACATTTAATATATATATATATTTTTAATCCAAGGGAAGAGATATGTTTTACCAATTTTTGGGTTACTTGTAGTACTCTTGCAGCTAGAAGATCTAATTGCTTCACCTTTAATGATGATAGCTACTACTAGCAATCACAAACACTTTCCACATGCTATGCATGTATCTTCTGTTAACAGAAGTTACTCGCCATTCTTCTAGTCTTATTTTTGTGTTATTGAGTTGTGCTTGTATTATTCATATCAGGCGGTGAAAAGGAGCCATCCAGACAGCCCCCAAAGCTTTTGGATGAATCATCCGAGTTTGTGCTCACGTACGAGGATAAAGAAGGAGATTGGATGCTTGTGGGAGACGTACCATGGGGGTATGCAACTAAGCTGCATCATAAGTTTAGAATAAATAACTTGTAGAAAGATCGGTGCACTAGGAAACATATTTACATAAAAAATGCAGCATAAGCCATTTCTCTATCTATTTGGCCCAATACTGACTGAGTGATGATTCAGAGGTTCAGTTACAAGAAATAGGGTTAACATGAGAAGTTAACCAAGTATATAGCAGCTGGAATGTTTATATAAAGCCAATCTTTCTGGTAACTGAGCAACCTGTGCTTCTTAGGTTGAGATACTGGAGAAAAGGACTTTCTTCTTGCCAGAAAGACTAAAGCATACAATCACATAAACTATCTAAAAAGTCAATTAACAAAAGCCTAATCATTCTGTGAGATGTGAATTTCCAAGTGTTAATTGCTGCAAAACTTACACATGACTTTTATGTGCTTTGCATTAGGATGTTTCTATGCACTGTCAAAAGGCTCAGGATAATGAGGAACTCAGAGGCTAATGGAATTGGTATGTACATTTTGTAGGCAATTTTTCATCCGTCTTCCAATACTATCATCAAATTTCTATCGTGATTTTGATGTTTCTTTACAAAAACTTTCTCAAAATTTCCAGCTCCAACAATCCAAGAAAGGCATGAAAGACAGAAAGGCAAGCCAATTTAAATGAGTGCTGGTTCTTCTCCAACTACAAGACGGCAAGAAAAAAAAAAAAAAGAGGCCACAGCTTGAAAAGGAAACCAAGGAAAAATACAGAACTCTTAAGAGTTACAAGTTACAACAGCTCACTGAGATGTCTAATTGTTGCTGCTTTTGGTTGCATTTTTTGTTTTAATGTGTTCAGAGTCTAGCATGTCCTATTCAAATCAGTTTTTGCATATCCTTTTTAGTCATACACAAATACTTTTCAAAGGCCCGCTCATAATGTAAAATATGTGTTGCTTTATATCCAGCTTCATGTGTTTGCTGAGAACAACTTGATTTTTTCATTATTTCTTACTAAATGTTTTCGGATTTTATGAAAGAAGTTGTGTTTTCCTGCGTGTTAAATGATTACAACATCAACTGCAAGTTCTATTGATCTCTATTAGTACTGTAAATTCGTAGTTAGGGAACCATAAGAATCTCAACCCTAATTGTGGAGAATTTTGAGAGCACCAAGTTCTAACCCTGAATTAGTGTGTAAGACATGGTGTTTAGCTCTTTGTTGACATCAGAAGATTCTACCGATGACATTTGATGCTTGCCAAGAATATGACCTTTTGAACTTGATATGCTTGTAGTATATTTTCTGGCTTCTGAAATGTGGTCCAAGAGCTATATGAATTCTTGCTGAAAGAATGAAAGTGCTTGGAAGGTATAAACCTACACTCCGAATAATGCAGTTTGTCTGTCACTCTAAATGTGTTCACTCATGCTGTCCACAGTTTATTTGACTTGATTATTCAGATTATGCTCTCAAGTAGGTTTTGACTGTATAGTCACGATCAACAACAAACTGCTTTCAGTTGATCGAATAAGGACTGTATGACGCCATTGTGGAGGTGCATCATGGAAAGAAAAACCCTTTTTCAGTAATGTTCTTTCTTTTGGTTGCAAGCATTGTGCATCAAACAGCTGGAAAAGCTACAAACAAAAATGTCTCTTTCTCAGCGCATCAAGGGCTAATCCCATGACAGCTGCTATCCATGCAGGAATTCAATGACAAGGGTTTAATACAAGATGCTCTAGAATTAATGGGGTAGGCCGCATTCTGCAATGCTGCTAAGATGTTCCCAGAGAAAACTTTGCATTTTCAGGTTTCATGTTGTCGTGACAAACCTAGTTATGTCGTGCTTGAATGCTAGAATTCTAGAATGAATTGGCCCAGATATGATTCTAAAACAGACAACATTATTGATTTTCTGGCAGAATTGCTACTCACTTGGAGAGCTCGGCTTCTCATGATTCTCGTTGCTCCGTCTGAGATCTCCAGTCTTTCTTCTTGCTTTCAACATGAAAGCAAAGATACGGAACTCTGGAACAGCAAGACTAGCACCTCTCACAAAATGCAATAGATATCCTACAAACAACAGAAAGTAGCAATTGCCACTTCCTTAACAAACAGGTGCAGCAGATCGATCTTCAAGTTCAAGACCCCATCATTTCCAAGAACTGTCGACCTTAATGTCATCTGGATTTACTAGTTAACCAGGCCAAGCAGGGCCTCAGTCTCCGTCACCTAACCCTAAGAGCAGAAAACCACAATTTTGCATAAATCCTAAGACCTGCTAACGCTTGCTCGAGATTGCAACATATTTCATTCCACGCCATGAGCATATCAGTAAATTTCATCCAAGACAGTGAGTCGACAACTTTTCTTTCTGTGACCATTAAGTACCATGACACTACCAACCATTGCTTTGTCTGAAAGCGTGACTGTCCGTATTGAATTGAATCCACAAAAGATTATAATGCCCGTAAAAGCGCTAATAAAATTTTAAATCTCTAGGGCCATTCATGTAGTTGTTAAAATTTGTTTCTCAACAACCCAAAACAAGGTACCTCATGAGGATTCCAAACCAGAAAGTATTAAGCTGCTCATATTGAAGTAGGTTGTTCACCCAAGCTTGATCATCATGATTACATTATACACTTGATCTTACAACATGACTGTAGAAACTCAAAATTCTGCTGTCGAGGATTTAGATAATATGTTGTCCTGCATTTCTAGTACACTTAACAACCTTTAAATTAGTGAACATACAAAGTATCCAGGTTTCAGATAGATTCTTTTGACGCTGCAGCTCCAGTAATCAAGTTGGTGTCAGAGTACAGTGGCACACTCTGATCGATAAAACTTACTGCAAAAACTCTCTTGGATCAGTGACATAGCCAGTTAATGCAGATGCTGCAGCAGTATAAGGGGAAGCTAGATATATCTGGCCTTCCTTGTGACCCATTCGTCCAGGAAAGTTCCTATTTGTGGTTGATACACAGACCTGCAATCATAAAACCTTAAAGTGTCTGGTTATGTGTGACAATGTGAGTTAAACAGACTGACCCTGATCTTGCAACCAATAAAAATTAATATAACAGAAGATAACGCTGAGGCAGTAAGCAACAACATATTTGTGATTTTTTGATGACGTGAATGGAGTAAGCACATGTCTATTCCTAAATGCAGCATCATTTTTCCAAAGATTAAGCTCACAAAAGCAGTAATACTGAAATTCAACTGATGTTCCTCTCTCTCTCTCTCTCTCTCTATTTCTGCTTGGCAGAAATTCGACTGACGTTCATAGACAGCCATTTGTAACAAGACAAGATTAAATATATGATAACACAAAAATGGTGTCTCAAATCCAAGTTCTGAAACACATCTCTTACCAAGCATATAATAAAAGTAAATGAAAAACTTGACGGTAACAGTACATACTTGTGAATGTCTACCAAACACAAAAAATATGCCAATGAAGGCGGTCAACTAGACTGTCAATGATGCACCAATACAATCTTCTATATTAACCTTTGTAGGCGCTTTATTTATTTATTTTTTAAAATTCTGTACTTACACCCATATGTCCATAGGTTAGAGATATCTTTTCCACCCTTGAACCAAAACATCTTCTAATAGATAGTAAATTACATGTGTGGGATGTGATTCCAGTATCAGAAGCAGTAAAAATGATTAATAATGCATCAAACTTTTATGACATCGTCACCAGATTTATATGTTTCGGCTGGTTTTAGTTTTAGCCCTCAGTAACTTTCAGTCAATGCTAAATTCTCTTTGAAGTTTGACTTTGCACCAAGTGGAGCTCAGCATAATGATGTTTGAGTTGGAAAAAGAATATGAAGGTAAAGTGGGGCACTCGGAGAAAGCATTTGAGTACATTGATAGTTGTTAATCAAGTCTCCAAAAATTTCCAGTTAAGACAAAATTTTCTGTGGAGGAAAAAGCAGGCCGTCACTGAAAAATGAAACTCAATCTGAGATGAAAGGTCTCTTAGATGGCACAATAAAATAGTAACACAAGTAGGCATCTGAACATCCTACATCAATGTAAACCATACTTACTATAAGCAAATTATCTCTCAAACAGAAATATGTATAACTTGCCTGAGGTTCATTCATGCGTGCATAGGTGTCTCTGGGGCCTCCCAAACAAGCACCACAACTAGGACTTGCAGGTGTATCACAGCCAGCTTCCTCAAATATCTGAGCACAAGTTTTGCCACCAGATCCTGGGACTGGAAGTGCATATACATCCATCCAAACCTGAGAAATGGGAAATATTTATTGAACACATAAACCAAAGGTTCTGGGGCATGCATTTACCATATTGAAACCCACAACATAAGAGATGTCAATATTCTAGCTGAAATTTCACCTTTTGTGTTGCAGGGACCAAGAATGTCGGTACCTTGACCTTCTTTCCCTGCAAAAGGGGCCATTGACTTTTAAGTTAAAAGGACATATTTCCCATCCAAAACAGAGAAGATAATAATGGACTTTAACTTTTTTTTTTTCCTCATCATTTTTATTCAGGTAAACAGAGAGATATTCCAAACCCGTAAACTTCAAAGTATTAAGATAGGATATAACCTAGCAATCAGTAGTTTGTCTACCCAGCTGAGAACAGTTTCATAATCCATGCATCATAAATGGAGAAAATCTTTGTCCTCAAAATGAGCCATTTGAGGAAGCATTTAATGAACCAAAAGAAAGAACAAAAAGACAGAGAAGAGAAAAAATAAATGAAGAATCGAAGATTTAGTACAGCAGTTGAATGACCCCAAAACAAACCTACCACTGTGAAGCAAGCAAATAAATGCAATATCATCTTCCAAGCCAGTTGCAGTGTTTCATTGCAAAAAGGTAATGGAATGGATAGACACAACAAGTAGAAATGATTACAGAAAAAGATCAAGTCACAAGATTTTCAAGCTCATTAAAGCAACAGATGTATCCCTAGTATGCCCAATATTCTTCTACAGATTGAACTGAATCATTGAAGAAGACCATCAGCCAATACTAAAAATAAAAAATTTCAGGAGGGAATTTCTTACTGAAGCAAGAAAAACTTTGGCAGCAGCCATAAAATCCTCAGTTTTTCCACCAGTACACGATCCAATGTACACTCTGTCAATTTTGGCGTCTTTGCATTCTCTCGCCAAAGCACGATTATCAGGAGAATGAGGCTGCAAAATCATAAATGACACAGTTAAATGCATGAAACAGAGCACAGACCTTATTGTGAATGGAGACAATACATTCTAGACATTACAGGTATATAATCTACAATTTTTTCGGCAAAAGCAACACTGGTCAAAACACTGATGTTAAGCACTTGACCCACATTTTGTCTTTATTTGCTGTGGAAAATTAAACTGTTTTGAATTGAATTTCAGAAAGGAAACATGTATTCTTGAAGGATGCAAGGGCTACAAGCATGCAGTGTTCGTACTGTGAATATCAGGGGCCAAAAAAAAAGGGCTTACCTTTGCCACAAGAGGTTCCAACTTTGAGATGTCAAATCTATACTCTGAAAGAAATCTGAACAAAGGAAAGCTCTGATTAGCAAACAGCTCAAGCTATCATGGGAAAACAATCTAAAGAAGCAAACTTTTGACTAGCAAAAGTTATAGAAGCTAGGTAAAAAAATGCAAAGCCAAAACCTCAGACGAGCACATGATGTAACATGCACCAACTTGGAAATTTTAACTTGTGAACCTTACAAATTAGGCAAGTACAAAAACAATGCCATTAAGATGTCCGTTGCACGTATTTCTTTTGTTAAACACATTAATGATTTATATCAGAAATAAGTTATACTCTTAATGTACTACAGTTAAAATGGATCTCAGGTGAGATAGTTCAGGCAGTACGAGAAACTTTACTTGACCAAAGTCAAGGGGAACAATGATTTCTTATTTCTTAAAGCCATTGCAGCTTAAAAAATCTCTCTCGTCTAACACTTTTTAAGGGCAAGAGGCCATTTGGAGCTTAGATGGTTAGTGTTGGAATATGCAACTTTTCTTCAGATTTTTCTAGATTTTATTAGATTGTGTTTAGTATTAGAATAAGTTAGTTAGTTGCTGAATAAATATTGTTGTTAGGATACTTGTTAACCAAAGACCATAGTGGTTGTTAACAAATATTTTAACTAGGATTTGTTAAGAAGAAGATCATGTTATCAAGTAGGTTTGTTGAATTTTTTTTAAGATAATTGTTAGCTGGCTTTGTGTTAGTTTGTTTCATGTAAACACTATAACTAGGGTGTTTATGAATGAATAATATAAGCTGACATAAGCTCATTTTCAGCTTCAATATAAGTCTTTTATAAGCCTTTTTTTTTTAAATTTTTGCAACACTAACTAAGGTGTTGTTTCTTAGTTTATGCCCTAAAAAACCAACAATTAGCTATTGCTATTAGTCTAGACTTCAACAATACTTGTTATGCAGTGACAACAGAACATTCAAAGACAATCCAAGAGATGCATACAAGGAAAAAACAGCATTGATGTCTGCCTATAGCTGAATAATATACTTTTAACTGAGCCAAAACCCTGCAACTTTCTTGAACTGAGGGAAAACAATTTTCCTAGTAAATCTTATTAAACATGTTAAATTATTCAAGTTTGTGATAAATTTGATCTTGAAGGTTGTAATCTGTATTTAATATGTCTAACAGCAATCAAGTAACTGCATATTTGACTAGCAGACAGTGAGAACCTTGACAGCCCCCCAAGAGTAGTACATATACAAACTTATATTTTCTACATAAACTCCCAAACAATTCAACCTTAAACCACTAGGGAAACTAACCCAAAAGGCAGGAAGCACACAAAAAAACACACTGAAAACAAACAGTAAAGAAAATGAGGTCCTTAATTTAATGTTCTTTCATGAAAATCTAAAATTCAGAAAAAATATATTCAAAATTTGGTTTCTTCTCTCCCAAAAAAGTATTCCCAACAACTGCCCAAGATACAAAAATCAACCCATATTAAGTTTCGAGGTGCTCCATGAGGTTTCATGCTTTGAAGACTTCTCTATTCTGTTAAACCAGCATGAATACATATGTGTGTCTGTACATATATATGCATGTATATGTATATGTGTGTGTGTGTGTGTGTGTAGACATGGATGAGTTAATTACAGCCTTTCTGAATTCTTCTTTCACAACACCAGAGGTTCTCACCAGAGATCTTGTGAGCTCAGTTTAAAAAAAAAAAAGCCTCACTTGCAATTCATGACTTGTTTATTTTATTAAACTGGCACCAAGAAGACAAAGGAAAGGCAGTCAAAAGCAAATGCAGCAATTTCTAGCACTAGCAGCAATACTAAAACTTCCAAAACATGCTAACCTTGCTTGTTCATCACTGTAAACTGGCTCATAAGGCACAGATGTCTTGTCCTGTATCAACAAAAATAAAAATGTTCGTAAGCCGGGTAAACAGTTGCAAAGGTTCTACTTTATTTTGTAGATTACAATAACCATTGACGTCTTCAATTAGAAAACCCAAGAAGAAATTAGACTCTTGTAGAGGGGAAAAATATAACAAAGGAGGAGCCGCCGGAGGTAGGGCCATCGAACTGACATATCATTCTTACCTCAAGGTACTTATATGTGGTGCTATCAGCTGGAACAACACCATTTTTGCCCCCGGCTTCGACAACCATGTTGCACAGTGTCATTCTTTCTTCCATCTAAGAAATACAAAGTAATAACAGCTCAAACTTGATCACACGATACAATAACCAATCAAGCAAAGTACAATGATTAATGTCAAAAACAAGGCTAAGGAAACTCACACTCAAACTTTCCACAGTAGTACCAACAAACTCCATTGATTTATATGTTGCACCAGCAACAGAAATCTCACCAATAATCTACAATTGAAGAATAAGTGGTCAAAGTTAACTTCATGTAAATGTCAACTTCACTTAAAAAGGGAGATTTCAGAATCAACTTCATTTAAATGTCATAGTGATTCCATGTAATGTAACAACTCCACATGTTCCAGTAAAACTTACTTGCAAAATTAAATCTTTTGCTAGCAAATAATCAGGCATTTCACCGTCCAAAACAAATCTCAAGTGGGAGGCACCTGGAATCAAATACATAAGAGTACAGATCATGCAGGCAGGCATTGAAAAAGAATATTAAATATAGAATCAATATAAGGAAATAAGGAAATTTTTCAAAAACACAAAAAGTGAGCATCAATAGCCACGCAGATGCTTCTCTGCAACATGTATAGTTAAAAAATATACAGACTAAGATGGAGAAAATAAAAGTTAAATATAATAAATATAATCCCATCAGAAGAAAATCTTAAAGTTGCTTTCACTTGACCAGAAAAAGCTAATGAACTTGAAAATATAACCATCTAGAACTCAACTCCACAATCACCAATGAAGATGGACATGAAACTCCCAATCATCATTGAAGATGTATATAACTTATTTAGAACTTAATGAGCTTCACTGCATGTTAAAAAATAACTCATGCAGTTTCACAGGTGGTGAAGGCTAGATAACATGGGTAAGCCTAGAACACCAACTCAGGAAAGAGTAGGAAGCTAAGACAAAGAAACTCAAGCCTCTCAGGAAGACACATGGTAGCATCTGAACAATGAAGACCTTAATCACAAACTAAGCTGAGAGAGAAAGAGAGAGAGAGAGAGTTTAGTGCAATCAGGAATTATAAACTTCAGGCAACAGAAAGATGGTTCACCTTAAGTAAAAGCTTTCCTGCGCCTAGCACAAAACCAGCATCAGTGTTACCAATTCCAGTAGCAAACTGCCCAAATGCTCCAGCAGTACACGTGTGGGAGTCTGTACCCAGCAAGACCTGAAGGCCACAGAGGAAGACCAGCACAAGATGTTGGTGACAATGCATAAGCATTTGAATCTTTTCAAAATCTATTCAACTAAGGAGGCAAATATGAACCTCTCCGGGTCTGCAGTGACCTTCTTGAGCAAGAGCAACATGACATACACCTTTGTAATCGGGGTTAACCTGTGAAGTTATTGCATGAAGAAACTAATTACAAGTACAACTTCAAGCATATATTTATAGCAGATTATACTTCAATAACAACTTCTGTTCTATGACATACCATTTTGCGCTAGCATCACAATCAAACACATACCTTAAAATTGCTAAGATCTTTAATGTCATAGAAGTACTTGATGTTTTGCTCGTTACAGAAATCCCTCAAGATGCCCACATTACGGTTTGCTCGTTCATCAGCTGTGAATATATAGTGGTCGGGTATGATGACAACCTTTTCACGGTCCCAGACCTTTCAGTGGGGGCCAGAAAAAAGATCATAGGTTAGATGTTGGACATGAATCCAATCAAGATAAGAATCTAATTCCACTTTACTCAAGTTTAATCAAGTCTCAATACTTGTACTAGGTACTCTGCCATTATTGATAATGAATCCTAAATCATTAGCCTATTAACCATTAGTTCAACCCAATGGCACTTCTAAACAAACAAACAAACAATCAACAAATTCATACTCAGAGATAATTCAATTCACAAACTCAACCTGAAGCAATTCAATCCACAAATTCAATTCCGTAATGCTTCCAAGAAAACAATAGCACGCCGAAATGAAAATCAGCAAAAAGATGTTTAATTTTAGTTAAAGTATACTATGAACTGCTTAGTTCATAGTATATACCTTTGCATTTTCGCCAAATTCTCTCTTGAAAATTCCAATAGCGGGAGGTCCACAAACATCATGAGTCATCAAAACATCAATATTGACCCAGACATTCTCACCAGGGCTCAACTGTGATTTCTCAGAGGCCTTTGCCAGTATTTTCTCAGTCATTGTCATCCCAGTCTTGACCTTAAGAAGGACAAAAGAATCCAAAATTTACCACAAATCCATCAAATTCAAGAACCTATTCGACAAAATATCATATTAAATTACATAAGAAGAAACCCAACTGAACCAGTGGTAGCAGGCCTCCTTTCAGATTGCTGGGGTGCCATTACAGACACAATTTTCTTGCAGACCCTTTTCTGGGGATTTTGAACAGAAAATGAAGCTTGTGAGCAGAAAGCTGAAAGGCCCACATCTTTCTGTTAGCTCCAGTCACCGGGAACCAAAAAAAAAAAATCAGTCGTTCACAAAATCAGCGGAGGAGATAGATTAAGAAAAATGATATCTTTTCCAATGAGGAATTCAATTCAACGCCGAATAATTGAAATATACCTTGTTAATCAAAGGTGTAGGGGATGAGGTGATGGTAGAGGAGGCCATTGGAAATGATGAGAAATTATTTTAACTGTTCTTTGGCGGCTAAGATTTCTGTTTTAGGTATAAATAGGAAAAGGGTGGGATGAGGAAGAAGAAACCACGCGTAAGCAGAGAATTTATTCTTCAATTTCCGAATTTTACAACTTTTATTTTTTTCTCTGTATGACGTGGAGGCTCACATGTCATACACTTAAGACACGTCATCCGTGACATGGAAAACACATCATCCTCAGTCTGACGAGGATTACACATGGCGGACACGTAAGTCAGCGGGTCCCGTTGTATGACGTGGATAATGACCTGGTCTCCACCTAATATAAGGGTCCCACATTAGTTAGCGTGTCAGACACGTGTTCTATGACGTGTAAGGCACATCAGCAAGATGCTGTGTTGGCAACCAAGTCATCAATGACATGGACACCACATCATCTTGTCAATGACGTGTCAGACAGTGTAAACCACGTCATTACGTGGGTCCGACATGGGTGACGTGTCCAATGACCTGTCTTCCACCTCATTGGGTCCCACAAAGGTGACTTGGCCGACACATCATCGATGACGTCACTGAGGCATCTGATGTGGCCGAGCCACGAAGGACTAAGGGACCCGGTTTCGTATGACGTGTTCAACACATCAGGCACCTGCTTGTTTGCAATCCACGTGTCCGTGACGTGTTTGGCTGACGTGGTAGATTATGGTATTTCACCTCAGCTTGTGGCTCCCACATTTGTTGATGTGTCGTCCAGAAAGACACCGTGGGCCCGCATATCTGACGCTTCGGTGACGTGCTATCCACGTTGACGATGACGTCACTGCCGCGTCTGAGGTGGCTTCCGCCGGGCCTCAAAGCGGGACCGAGTTCGTCTGACGTATCCTACACATCACCCTTCCGCTGAGTTGTCATCCACGTCGTCGGTGATCATCCTCCACGTCACTCTTTTGTATGATGTGGAGGGTGACGTGTCTGCCACCTCAGTTTAATGGCGGGAATTGCTGACGTGTTTTCCTCGTTTCAGGTGATGCGCTGACGTGTCAGACAAACTGTGATCCACCTCAGATGTGGGTTCACCGGGTTCTGATATCTTGCCACGTTTTGAAAGACGTCACACACCTGCTGCCAAAGAAGGGGTTGCACTGCAATTTGCTGATAGTATGAGGGTGCAAAATGCAATTAACCGTAACAGAAAAAGACAAAGAAGGGGTGAAACTGGAATTTTAAGACTAACCCCCTAAATCCACTGCCCATGTCTGGTTCCTTGCATTGCATCATCTTCCCACTCCCCACGGTCAAATAGAGTACCCTTCTCTTTTCTTATTATTTGAGCGCACGTACTTTTTCAGCTGCTGCTGACTGCTGACTGCTGCAGCTGCTGCTGTCCCTTTCCCGCACTGTGTCTCTGGCGGGAAGAACCAAAAACCTCCTGGGCAACGGCAAGAATGCATTATTGGGTAATGGCAAGGAACGTCGTCGTTTCACTTCCTCGGTGGCGCTCTGTCTCTCTCCTCCTCTCTCCGTCGCTTGGCCACCTTTGCCACCACCGCCGCTTCTTCTCTCCGTCTTCTCCCTCTCTGTAATATCTCTGTCTCCCTCTCTTTTTAGACTGTTTAGTAGATATAGATATGTCTGTTGGTGGGTTTTTGCTAGAAAGTTTGAATATTTGTTTTACGGTTGGCTCGAGAATGTGGTAAAGTTTCAATCTTTACTGTGTCAGAATAGGTTTTGCTTTTGGTTTTTCTGGGTTTGAGTAGAATTTGCGAAATATTATCTGGGTTGGTTCTGATTTTAGTACATGTTTTGTTTATGTGTGCGTTTTATTGAAAGAGTATTTCTGGGCCATGTGATGTTGTGTTTGTGATTGAGTGAGAAGTGTGCGTACGTGTGAATGTCTTTGTTTGAGTTTGTATGCGTGTGTGGCTGTGTTTCTCTGAGTCATCGTGCCCTTGTGGCTGTGTGTTTCTGAGTGTGTGTTTGTTAGTATGTGATAGTGTGTGGCCGCGTATTTCTAACTCTGTGTGTGTTTGGGGAGGCAGGGAGAGAGGCAGAGAGGGGGAGATAATTTGTTTACAACCTTAAAACGAAGACATAGATGGGAATCTAATTTCTGTTGGCAAGAATATGATTAATATACATTTTGTATAATTGTGTTTTGAGTGTTTGAAATTTACATTTTGTAGTGTTTTCAACTCTTGGAAACTGCAAAGTATGGATCATTTGAGATCTATTTTTTAAATCCTCTTGGTAGAAACTGTATGCATCATGTGTCTGCCAAGCAACAAAGGGTCCACTGGTTAATTGCTTTATTATTCAGATTTTTTATGACTTAACAGTTGCAGTTTTGTCAAGTTCTTCCAACTTTATCATGTTTTAACAGTTATTATGTAACTGGTGGAGTATGAACAATTTTAAGTATTTACTTCATTCACAACAGCATCAAGCAATCAGAGCAGAGATGTCTTAAAGAGCGGAAATTTTTTACAAAAGCATGCAGAAAGGTCAAGCAATTGAGTAATAGTCTTGAGGAAAAAGATTTGAATCATGTCTTTGGTGGAGGGAGGTAAGCTATAGAAATGACTTTGTTGTTATAGTTATATACATAATGCATGCATGTGAATTTTGTGATATCATTTGTTGCATCATCATTTGTTGCATAATTTGTTGCTGCTGTCTTTCAGAAAATGCAGATGTGCACAAAGCCTTCTACTGTCTCGCTTGTCAAGAGGCTTGTATTTGATAATTTGCTGGGTGTGGATAGCAACTTGAAAAATGGGAGGTCAGTCCTTTGTCTCTTTAGGTCACTGGTGGATTTTTTGTCTTCTATTTCCATTCTTGACCTTTATTTTCTATTTCTTGGACCATTGTGCCTCCCTGTCTGTTGCATTACAAGGACTTTATCTTTGTTAGTAAATTTGAACCTTTTTCTTTTGCTTTAATGAAAATGTAATTTGGGAATTGAGGATCTTTGTGCCTTTTGTAGCCACTAACTTTAAGATTAAGAGTTGGAGAGTAATATTTAGTGTGGTTCTCTCATTTATCTGTATTTCCTGTTCTTGTGACCAAATTTTGTTCCTTGCAATTGACAATATTGCATGGAAGGAAGTCAATACAACAGGCCCTTCAATTCAATAGGCTTAGGAGTCATAACCTGTAATTTAATACATCTATGTTAAATCTGATGGTGTATTGCTAACATCAGTGACAAGATGGCCTTATGCCAGCGACTGTTGGTTATTGTGCGCAAGTCATAACAAAATTGTTTTCCTTATATTGGATCATGTGTTGTTCTTTTCAAACACCCATTGTGTTAATAGGGTGATTTTTCTATGGATGGGCACAAGGAAGTTCAGTTCATGCTATCCAAATATTCCTTTTTTGATTTTTTGATGGAAATATGTAAAAGCCCATTCCCTAAAGGTTATGTTTTTCCTAACTAACTTTCTTTCTGAAACTTAGGTTCGATAATGGATGTTGTTTTCTCTCTCATCCTATGTATGTTCCTTATGCTTGTATAGAAATTACTGAGCTGTTCATTGACTTAAATTCAATATATTCACTTTCTGCTGTTGTTCTTTTGTAGTCTGAAGGAAGGAAACCTTAATTGGGAAATGCTGCAGTTCAAGTCAAAATTTCCACGCGAAGTTTTACTTTGCAGAGTGTGTTCTTCAGTTTATTCATCTTGCACCTGATATTCTCATATTCATTTTCTTTTCTTTGAAACAACAGATTCAGCTTTGGTATATTATTTGAGCAAGTGAAATTGAGGAAATGACCAATATAGTGTTTTATAGGTTGGGGATTTTTATGAAGCCATTGGAATTGATGCTTGTATTCTTGTGGAATATGCTGGTCTGAATCCTTTTGGTGGTTTGCGTTCAGATAGTATTCCAAGAGCAGGTTGTCCAGTTGTGGTAAGGATTTTCTTTCCCGTGTAAAATTTTTTGCTTTTCTCACGTTTATATTTCTCACTTTCTCATGGTTGTAGGGATCTCTAGGGTATTTAGTCGAAAGCTCATAATTTTCCTTGCCCAATTATTTATTTTTTCCCATGCTGGGATCAATAAAATGTTCCTTTCATCCTTTAAGTGAACACTGAGTATTAGCATAAATGTTTATTTTGTAGATCTATTTCTTAGAAAAGAGATTTTTGTCTAGACTTCTTACTCACGGAAGGTGTGGAGACTATCAGCCAAGCATGGTTTTAGAATTCCTCTTGTATGTTCTCTGCATACTAGTGCTTGTGGTTATGGGTTGCATTGGTGTTAGGTATTCATTGGTCTGACTCCTCGTTATCTGCAAATTTACTGGATGACCACAAAGAAAATATGATTTCGTTCAGGTGTCAATCTCGAGTTTTCTCACTTGCTAAAAACAAGTAGTGCTGTTAAGATTGTGGAGGAAGAGTTCATTGCTGTTTTCATGTTTACATTTTTTTGAACTTATATTTTTTTTCTTTTTAAGTGTTGTATGATTTTGCTTTCTGAAAATCTTTACCTTCCAAATGATGCTGATCATTTTGTATTGTTTTTACTGTGCTGTTTTGGCAGAATTTAAGACAGACTTTGGATGACCTGACACGTCATGGCTTTTCTGTTGTGAGTACTGTAATACAAAACATGCTACCTCAGATTCTCTATTTCTGTTTTTATTCTGGAAACCGATCTGTGGGGTATTGAAGCCAAAACACTTAAACATGAACTTCTTTTCTATAAAAGTATCTGTTCTCAGATTAAAGTGATTGTTACCTCTTCAGCATTGGAGAAGGCAGTGAGAGTCATTGAAATTTCTCGTGTTCTCTCTTAATTTTTATGAAGAATAGAAAGTTTGTGTTCATCTAATGTGCAAGTTTTTCTACTGAAACACTACTCATAAATTGCATACAAGTGATGTACTGTTATTGCTTCAGATGTTGTTTAATGACAAAAGAAATTTTTTTATGTGCTACCTTAGTTCTATTAAACTTTTACCATGACAATACTTTTTTTTTTTTTCCGGTCTGCCAAATAATGGCTTGAATATGGTAGATTCCTGTTTTCTTTTATGGAACCTGAGCAAATTCACCTCTATTCTGCTGCTCATTAACTAAGCTATCACCCCATTGGTCTTCCAAGCAATATATAATTTTCCCAAGGTTTTGCCTGATTGGATGAATGATGCTGGCTATTTCTGAAGTACTTGTATTTTGCAGTGCATAGTGGAGGAAGTTCAAGGTCCAACACATGCTCGTGGACGTAAAAGTCGTTTCATTTCAGGGTAATTATGTGCTACTGACTTGGTTAAATTTGGATTGCTCTCTAAATTGGTTGTTTTGGCGGTATATATTATTTTTCTAAACCCTTCCGAATTTATTTGGTTATCTGCTTATTTTCATTCATTCATGAAATTTTTATTGTTTTATTGTTCTTTGGTTGTTTTGTTTCCTAACTTATTCAAGGTGATGGCTTTCATTTGCTGCCAAGCTGTTTAGAGTCATAGATAATTACTCGCAACTATCCATCATGACATTAGTTGTTGTGCCTTTTAGTAAGCTTGTTGGGATAATTGGGTAGAATGTAGTTGCGAAGACTACAGTCTGTTTTCTAGGTTTATGTTTTCCCAGGTGACTTGATAAAGCAAGTGAAGTTCATTTAGACAGAAGTAGTGAGTGTACATATGATTCAATGAAATTAGAAGGAAAGAAAAAAAGAGAGCCTAATCAGGTTGTCATCACTGTTCAATTGTGGCCTCTTTCTTGAAGCCTGATACTGTATGCTGGAAATTTCTGCCTTTTGGTATAGTCTCGGCAGTGAAATTAAGATTTATAGGTAGATTTTTTCTGTTCTCCCATATCTTGATGTTGGAGAACATTTAGTTGGTTCATTTTATTTTGTTTCTATTTTTCATTCTTTGCCAAATGACCATACTTTCATGCATTTTCAGTCATGCACATCCAGGCAGTCCCTATGTCTTTGGACTTGTTGAAGATGATCGTGATGTTGATTTTCCAGAGCCAATGCCTGTAGTGGGTATGAGCATGTCTAATCTTCTTTGACAGACCGAGTTTCAGTTGAGCTTGTTCTTGATGATGAAGTTGAACTTTTCTCATTTTGTTCCATCTTGTAGGAATTTCCCGGTCAGCAAAGGGTTATTGCATTATTTCAGTGTTGGAAACTATGAAGACTTTTTCTGTAGAAGATGGTCTTACTGAAGAAGCCTTAGTTACTAAGCTTCGCACTTGTCAGTGCCATCATTTGTTTCTGCATTCATCATTGAAACACAATTCATCAGGTTTTCAAGGGCATCCTCCCTTTCCTGATTCCTTGTGGATTGTTTCTTTTGGACTGATTGTAGAATCTGTTATTGTCTTCAAGATAACTGACATGATTTTGTCTCTGATAATTTAGCGAACAAGAAAAGGTAGGAATATTGATTTGTCTCTGATAATGAAGCAAACAAGAAAAAGTAGGAATAAGGATTCGACAGACCTCCTTGCATGCTTGATGTTTCTTTTAGTATCATTTTTCTGATGGCCGGTACCTGTGGATAAATCATTACATTGCCTTTTTGTTGATATCATTTGATTGCAGTTGATCTCACTGGAATTAACTCTACTCCACAGGAACTTGCCGCTGGGGAGAGTTTGGTGAAGGTGGCCTCTTGTGGGGAGAATGTAATGCTCGACATTTTGAGTGGTTTGATGGTAATCCGCTTGATGAACTCCTGTTTAAGGTGCAGTTGATTGTCCTGTAGTTCCAATAAAACCTACCTTTTGTATGCCCATGTTTAGATGTTTCAAATTGCATGATTTCAGGTGAAGGAGCTTTATGGTCTTGATGATGTTGTCACATTTCGAAATGTAACTGTTGCTTCAGAAAATAGGCCTCGTCCTCTGTATCTTGGAACAGCCACACAGATAGGTGTGTTAATAAGTTGTATAAAAGTCCTTTTTTGCAGACAATCGAGTTTCAAACTGAAACTTTTCTTCATTATTTGTTCTTTTAGGTGCAATACAAACTGAAGGAATTCCTTCTTTGCTGAAGGTGTTGCTCCCCTCAAATTGTGTGGGTCTTTCTGTCCTGTAAGTGGGAGATTTTTCGGTTGTCGATTCTTGCTTCTACTCCATCTACTTACACATCAATGATGCCATAGAGAACTCTATAATCATTTCGATGACATGCATCTCAGAGCAAGATCCATAACATTGCATTCGCACATTGACAATGTTGTGAACTCTGTGCTTTGTTCTCTCCTAAGTTTAGAAGGTCCTGTAATTTTTTTTCTCTGAGGATAAATAATTTGATTCTGAAGCTTCATTATGTGTTTTCCTTCTTACCTAATTCTCATAGTCATGCCCTACTCTGAGAAGGGAAGCTTTCTTGAGATACTCATGGAGGTTATGTGAGAATAAAAAAATGATAGGTTGGGCTGGGCACTATTATAATTGGTCAAAAAACTTTGAAAGCGTACCCACTGAGGAAAATGACAGATTTGGCACAGGAGAAGAATTTAAAGAAATTGACAATCCTGCTGGATTCCTGCCCTTTTTTCTCTCTTTATGGGCACTGTTGCTTCCCCTTATGCATGCTCAAAGTCCAAAAATTTAGCCTTTCCTTAGCCATTGTTTCATTGTTCTTTTGGATAATGATTTAATTTCCTTCATTATCTTGCATGTTTGTCATTGTATCAGTGCTAGTATTTTGCTTAGTTTGTGGCTTATTCTTCTCTTAGGTACATGAAAGGTCTTCTGTTGAATCCTCCTGCTTATGAGATTGCGTTGACCATTCAGGGTGAGTGTCTCAACCTTCTGTTGGTTAATGACAGTAGTGTGATCTAACATCTCTTTGTCATGCCTCTCTCTCTCTCTCTCTATATATATATATATATATATATATATATATATATATATATATCTCAACTTTTTTGGTTTTTTTTTTTTTTGGGGGGTCACAAAATTGTAACTTCATTCTACATATTCTATTTCAGGATTAAATTTGACTGACTAGTTATGTGCAATCTGATTCTTTTGATGATTACTTGGGCATCTAGAAAACTTCTTGAGCTGTCTTGCTAGTCATATCTTAAGTGATATTCTCATTGTCCTTTGCTTTGTTGCCTAAAGGTGGTGCCTTTTTACTAAAGTCTATCACTTCAAAGAATTATACTATCTCAATCACAAACATTTTACTTCTAGTATCTTTCTGCTTTCCTTTTACTTCGTTTCCTCTTCCAGTCTTTGTTTTAAGAGTTTTTGGGTTAACCAAGGTAGATTTGGTGGTGTTTTTAGGAAGCTGATATACAGTGCAAACTTTTTATTCAGGTTTGTATATCTTAGTTATGACACTTTATCAAATAATAGACAAAAAGAACAGAACTCTACAAAGCCTGCACTTCTTTTAATTTGAGCTTCATCTTTCACCAGCTTTCAGATCTAGATCTATTTACATGTCCCATAGTTCGGAATGCTTTTTTGGCCTCTTTTTTTTCTTTTGGATGTACATTTGTTTTTTTCTTATCTGTTCTATATTTTTGTTCCTTCAACTTTTAAAGCATATTGTAGTGGTACTTAATGTTACATTTGTTGGGCCTGGGCCTGGGCCTGGGAGCCTTGGGAGGTGGTAGCTCAGGCAGTTGGGGTTTTAAGGGCTGAAGCTTGGGGATGAGATTGAAGCTCATAAAGGGGAAGAACTAAACGAGTGTTGAAGTTCTTGGTGTTTGGGTTGGAATTGGCGGAGGTCGAGTTGCTTCTTTTCCTGATGAACTGTGATTTCCATGTCCATCAATGTCAGACTACTGTGTTGGATGTCAGTCTATCTAGCATTAGTCATACTTTTAAATTTATGGTGAGATACAAATTAGTTTGCTATATTTGTAATTGAAAAGTTTGGAGGCTTTGGTTGTCTAGTTTATCAATGTTTACTGAATTTAACTTGCTTAAACATATGTATGTCCCTGTGCCCATGGACTTGTGTTGAATGTGTATTTCTTGCCTCTACTAATACTGTTTTTAGTTTTGCAGAAATATGCAAGCTCATGAGCAATGTGGCATGCTCAATCCCAGACTTCACTTGTTTCCCTTCAGCAAAGGTTTTAGGCCTTTTCCTACGTGGTTATTTGTTGTAACTGTATGCATTGGAAGTTGTTTGACTTCCTTGTTTCTGGTTGCTTCTGCTGGCTCCTAGGATGGAGGTTGTTTGCACTTGACCTGGGTGATTTTGAGAACACGTTTGCCTCTTTGCTGAATTTCAGGACAGTTAACCTCACTGATGATATTAAATTTTGATTGTGATATAAAAAATTCTGAATTGGGCTGTCATCTTGACTATGTTTCTTTTTAGCTGAAGCAAGTATTTTATTGGAATACATGTTTTCATGTTTAAAAGGTATTGGTGGCTTATGGCCTGATTGGTGTCTTAGCCACTGGAATAGTTTACATGGATATTCCTTTTGCAAAATGTTTCAGGTTGGACATAGGTACAGGAAACTGGAACCCTCTTTAATTGAAAAATATTTTACCTGGGAATAATAGGTACCTGAATGGAGAGATAAGTTTCAAAATGTTGGGAAGGCATTCTGTAAAAATAGAGGAAATGGTTGAGATGCATATGAATGTCATTTCAAATGAAAATGATAATTGTTTATGAAAACTCCTTATTCACTTGAATGAGCCTGTTCATCTCCTCGATGGTAATGGCATTGATTCAGGTGGTCAAATGTGGAACTTGACCCAAACATTTTCAGTGATTTGCTCAAATTGCTTTCTTGAAACTTGAATTCTTATGCTCTATAGACCTTTTTGAACTTCTCCTTACCTAAATGAATGGGTTGCTTTTGCATGATATTATATTTTTCTCTCTCCGTACATATCACAAATCTGTTTTCAATGGTGTTTAGAGATACATATTACTAGAAAACTCATATGGTGAGTGCTTTTCCTTGAGTGAGTATTTGATTGGTCATCAGGTATTAATTCATGATTTGGTGTTAGGTCAAAGGTTAACTTTTCAATTTTAGTATCCTTGTTTAATTGCAAATACTTTTGGTTTCTTGCAATCTGAACCTCTATTTTTTGGTTTGCAGCTTGTGAAATTACTTGAACTGAGGGAGGCTAATCATATTGAGTTCTGCAAAATCAAGAGTGTGCTTGATCAAATACTTCAAATGAACAGAAATTCAGAGCTGAATGAAATTTTGAAATTATTGATGGATCCTACATGGGTAGCAACCGGATTGAAAATTGATTCTGAAACATTAGTAAGTATCACTTAACTGGTTTGGGAAGGTCAGCCTTACATGTGTTATGCATTCCTGGATATGTAGGTATATCATTCCATATGTTACGTTCATTGGATTATTGATTTGCATAGATAGTATTGTGGCTGAACTGCCAAAAGTTTAAATTGTTTGCCATTCATTTAGAATTTGTAATCTTTCTTATGGTTACTTTGCAGCTTCTAAATTCTTTATATTCTCCATGTTCCTAGTGTAAGTTGTCTTGTTCCCTCTTATAGGTCAGTGAATGTGAATTGGTTTCTAGAAGAATTGGTGAAATCATCTCCTTGGATGGTGAAAGTGATCAAAAGATCAGTTCTTATCCAAACATTCCAAATGACTTTTTTGAAGATATGGAGTCTTCATGGAAAGGTCGTGTCAAGAGAATTCATTTGGAGGAAGCATTTATTGAAGTGGAAAATGCTGCTGAGGCCTTATCTTTGGCAGTAAGTTGTATGATCCACTTTTCTTGTGATTGTACCTTACATATACTATCTTGCTTGATACTGTGTATAAGCTCAAAGTATTTAGTGTTAGGTTTTCACTAAACAATTGATTTTTTTTTTTTTTGGAGGAATATCTAAGAGGTGCTTTTGATAGTAACATGTGTTGTAGACAGGGGATAGTCTATTGCTATCTGACTTGAGACATTGGTATGCCATACATAGTATATGATGGTTCTAGTATGGGTTAAGAACTAAAAATCAGTGGTCTTTCAACAAACTGAACACTAGGAGGAAAGATTATACTCAAGAGGGAACAGAGGACTAAAGATGATTTATGGAACCTGTATTTGTGTGAAGGGAAAAAAGTTTAAAAGATAAGTTTCTTTTAGAAAATCAGGTGAAGAAGAATGATAAGATGCTTCTTTCATGTGTTTGTCTGAATAGAGAATGCCAAAGATGTCAAGTGGGTGGTAAGCTTAATAGATTGCATAACTAACTAAATTTTCTCGGAAAATTCTACAAATTTTGCAGAACATTAGATATAGGGAACTTATTTTCCTACGAACCATCAAGTAACTCACGTTTTAGTTTTTAATCAAATACAAACATTTGATCATATACTACATGTCAGAGACTCACAAAGCATGCACAAATATTTGAAATTGTTGTCCAACCAGGTTGCAGAAGCCTTTGATCCTATCCTTTCAAGAATAAAAGCTACAACAGCTCCACTTGGTGGACCAAAGGGAGAGATATTGTATGCTCGAGAGCATGAATCTATCTGGTTTAAGGGGAAACGTTTTGTACCAACAGTTTGGGCTGGTACCCCTGGGGAAGAACAAATTAAACAGCTCAAACCTGCTCTTGACTCGAAAGGTAAAAAGGTTGGAGAAGAATGGTTCACCACTATGAAGGTGGAGGAGGCATTGATCAGGTGATTTTTTTTTTTCTTTTTTTTCCCCACACAGTAGCTTAGATGATTAATCTTTCTTAATTAATGTCTTTCATCTCTGACTGGAAGTTTTTCGCTTTGTACTTCAGGTACCATGATGCAGGAGCAAATGCAAAGGCAAAGGTCCTGGACTTGTTGAGGGGGCTTTCTTCAGAGCTTCAAACAAAGATCAATATCCTTGTCTTTGCTTCCATGTTACTCGTGATTGCAAAGGCATTATTTTCTCATGTCAGGTTGGGAATTAAAACTTCAGCAATTTATGGAACATAACTGTTTTTCCTTCATTGTCACATGTCATGGGAGCACTTTCTTGACCCATGATATTTAACAATGAGATTTAAGCTTGCATTGGTTTCTTTATATAGAATCTAGGCCATGCATAAAAAGATAACTTTTCTAGAATTGGCTGCAGACTGGAAGTATGAAATTTTCTTTAGGACATGTTGACTGATTAGAAATCACTAGCACATTATTCCACAAAATAGTTTGCATTTTCTTTGGAAAAGAGAGACTTTGGAGCTTTTGAAGGAAAACTGTGATAGAGGTTGTGTTTCATGGTCTGATTTTATAGCCACGCACTTACTATTGATGAACAATACCTTTATGTTGAAGTTTTTGGAAATTCAATAAAAGCATTAATCATAGCACTTACACTACTCTTGGTCTTTTCAAGCTCCCAGTGAGAAGGCTTTGAGTTTTCAGAAATTAATTTTACATCTTAGATTTTGTCTTTTAGTATTTATTCGACATTGGACATATAATCAACTTTTACCATAATTGTTTGCGATAATTGCATTCCCGTGTATAGTTAGTCTTTAACAATTTTCTTTAGCCCATGACCTGTGTATCTGTTAGGTGATTCTATTTGGATAGAAGCACGCATACACATAAGAAAATTAGAAAAATGTCAAAATAGGAGAGAGAAGTGATTTGCCCTTGTGTTTTACACAGCTTACATGGATTTGGTTTTGGTCCTGTTATTCCTAGTAACTGTACCTTAGATTAGTCACTTAGCAGCTTTAGATGGTTGAAACTTTATCTGGGCATTGAATCTGAATCATAATTCATATACCAAATTCTGATTTTGAAAACACAAAGTACATTTTTCAGTAATGTATTATTCATATGGACTTAGTGGACCTTCGTAAAAATGCTGCTAACTAACCACCTAATTAGTTTCTTCTTACATATTCATGTTGATTTGTCTGGTGCATGCTTTGTGGATATGACTGGATTATAAGTTTACTCCCTTTTCTACTTAGTCAAATCTGCATTCCAGTTCTTAACATGCAAATTTTCTTCTTTCTTAGCGAGGGGCGAAGAAGGAAATGGATCTTTCCTACTCTCACAAAATCTTGGGGGGCAGAGGTAGGTTAAAACATCAGACTTGTTAGTAGTTTTCACTTGTGCCATGCATAGATGCCTATTTTAAGTATGAAATATGTTGAACAATGCATTCGGTATCATTTTATTGTAATTGACAGATCCATCAAAATTATCTTCTTGCTGCCTTTTTTTACCATCTTAGAGATGCTTAAATTCTCAGGAAAATCCTCAGAGACTGGTTCAAAAAAGTAATTGGTGCTGCCCCCAAAATTGTCTGATTTTCAATTCATCTCCCTGGAACTTTTCTCTAATTTGTAGTTCTTTTGAACAGATCAATTTACAGTCTATGCTGTTTATGCTTAGGTGGCTGTGATTAGTTTGTCATTTTAGATTCTCCATCTGGCATGTTGAGGCATTTCTATATTCGGTTGAATATATGTGTATGGATGTGTATCCCACATTCTCCCAGGGAAGGAGACACACCTTATCTATTTACTATTTGAGCATTGTGAACTCTGATTTTGGTAAGACTTATGTTTTACTTGGTTATCCCTTCTTTCAGAATTTGAGCCATTAGAAGCATTATGGAAAATATTTTTACTATTGTCTCCATGGAAACTTGTTTGATTTCAACTAGAAAATTGACCTTTCTGAATTTACATGTTAAAGGACTTCTTTTACTTAAGAGGAAATAATTTAATTTTATAACATGATTTAGTGATACACTTATGAGTATAGCGATCTTGTCATATTATTTGCTTTTTCTTTCTTTTTTTTTTTTTTTGGTAATTCTAATTGGAATCTACTTCATGCACTTCAATGCAGGATGGAGAGCCATCAGAGGGAAATCATCGGATGAAGATAACTGGTCTATCACCATATTGGTTTGATGCAGCTGGAGGAAAGGCTGTTGATAATGCAGTTGATATGCAATCATTGTTCCTTTTGACAGGGCCAAATGGAGGTGGTAAATCAAGTTTGTTGCGCTCAATTTGTGCTGCTGCATTGCTTGGAATATGTGGTTTCATGGTACCTGCAGAGTCAGCTGTCATTCCCCATTTTGACTCAGTTACTCTTCACATGAAATCTTATGATAGCCCTGCTGATGGAAAGAGTTCATTTCAGGTACATATATTTTCTATCTTAGATATCGTCATTGGTGACTTTTTTTCTTTTTTTTTGTTTTGGGGTTAATTAAAGAATGTTTAGCTTATAGCCTTTTACTTGATAAAAAGTTTTCTCTGATATGTTACTGCTGACTATCATGGAAATAGACACAGCAGGAGTGGATAGTCTTTTTATGTGTTAGACAGGTTGAGGGGCCACAGAAAGCAATTGCTTTTTTTGGAGTTGATTAAATGCAATTTTACATGCCTGCTTATAGCATATACTGAATGAGATAATTGGTCCACTAATAATATGTTTCATTTTCCATTGATGGATCAGATTGAAATGTCTGAGATTCGTTCTATTGTTTCTGGAGCTACCTCAAAAAGTCTGGTCCTCATAGATGAAATATGTCGAGGTACGGAAACTGCAAAAGGAACATGTATTGCTGGTAGTGTTGTGGAAACACTTGATGCAATTGGTTGTCTGGGTGTCGTATCCACCCATTTGCATGGGATCTTTGATTTACCATTGAACACAAAGAATATTGCATTCAAAGCAATGGGATCAGAGTCTGTTGATGGTCAAACAATCCCAACATGGAAATTGACTGATGGAATCTGCAAAGAGAGCCTTGCATTTGAAACAGCTCAAAGAGAGGGAATTCCTGAATCAATAATTCAAAGAGCTAAAGAGCTGTATTCTTCTGTTTATGAAAAGGATTCAAGTGTAAAAAGATATACGCCCAGCATAAATATAGCTGCTTCTGAGAAAAAGGACAATCACTTTGGTAAAGCCGCTGATCAGCAATCTTGTGTTGGAAAAAGAGTCATTCCATCAAAAACCGAGTCTTGGAATCCAACGGAAATCTTGTGGAAAGATGTAGAAGATGCTGTAGCATCTATCTGTTCAAAAAATGGGGTTAGGCTATACAAAAAGGAAAATGCACTTGAACTTCCTTTCCTGAACTGTGTTCTGATTGGTGCAAAGGAGCAGCCACCCCCATCCACGATAGGTGCCTCGAGTGTCTATGTAATGTTTAGACCAGACAAGAAACTCTATGTTGGACAGGTATTGATCTAAATTCCTCCTGACTGCAACCCCAGGAATCCATCTCCTCTTTCCATATGCAGTCGAGCCTTGCAAGTCATTAGTTTCTATGCTAGGCCCGCCGACAACCCCAACCCCCCCCCCCCCCCCCCTTCAAAGTATCTTCTGTGATCAATTAATTTTATCAAACTAGTTGCATAACAATAGAGTTGCATCTCATTGCTGATTTGAATTTGAATTTCCAAGAGCCAATCCTCTAAGATGCTGCTGAGTTACACATACTACCTTCAGTCTGTTGAGTCACGATTGATGCTGTAGCATGAAAACACTTCCTTTACGTGAACAGTGTCCTATTCTTCATGCAATCTTTTATTTAGTTGTTTTCGGGTTAATGAGTCTTGAATCTTTTGTGATATTTGATTCTGGAGAAGCACTAACTTCTCTTTCTGCTCTACCGTTATGTGCAGACTGACGATCTTGAGGGCCGAATCCGTGCTCACCGTTTGAAGGAGGGTATGCAGAATGCTTCATTCTTGTACTTTTTAGTCCCTGGAAAGAGCATTGCTTGCCAACTTGAAACCCTTCTCATTAATCAGCTCCCAGATCGAGGATTTCAACTCACTAATGTTGCTGATGGAAAACATAGAAACTTTGGCACTTCCGCTCATCCATTGGAAAGCATTGCCGTGCTAAGATGAAGCTAATTAGCTTCCCTAACATCGTAGAGCAAGCTCGTGTACAGGAAGAATGTATATTCATTGTAATCTAAAACTAGAGAACTTAGTAATCCGAGATGGTTGCTTAAGGTGGCTGCAGCAATTTTGTGTCTGATGGAAGTTGCATGATGCTTTTTGCTGTCCGTATGTAGGATGAATATAACCCAATGCCTAATGAATTATGGAATGGTGGATTCCACTACTTCACCACATTTTCGTGTACAATTCCTCATTCCCGCTCCCCCTTCCCCTCCCCCTCCCCCTACCTCTCCCAATGAGGCTTGTTCAAAAGTGAGCTTATCATTCGTGTTATAGGTTACCCGGACATCATTCTCTACAATTGTCTACTAACACAACTCGTTTTTAGAATCCAGCAAATAATTTCGATGTCATTAATCAAATGTGTACCTCTATCTTGGAAAAAGGAAGGATTATACACCAGTTTATGGGATTATTGCAGTAGTGGAATCATGATCATGATTCCATGCCTAGATCCCCGGATGCAACAGAAATTCTGTTGGATGTAGTAGTGGAATCATGATCATGATTCCATGTCCAGATCCCTGGATGCAACATAAATCCTGTTACACATGGATTTAAATTGAGATGTTGATGTGGAACAATTCATAAGTTTTTTTGACGTGTAAAAATTAGACATTACATAACCTATCACTTATATATGTTACTAGTTGAACTTTTAAGTGAAGCAATTGATATATTATATAATGTGAAATTTATAAAACGTGGTAAAATATGAGAAAATGAAATATATTTTTAAATTAAGAAGCAAGGCATGTAATAATGGGATAATGCTCAATTTCAACAGTTTGTTTACAACTAAAAAGGGAAAGGGAAAAAAGAAGAACCAAAAAAAGGGACAAGACCATGAAAAATTTTGTAAAATGGAAGGACCTGAAACAAAGAGGAGGGAAGGAAAAAGAAACCTGGTTGATCGTGGTCGGCAGGATTCGAACCTGCGCGGGCAAAGCCCACATGATTTCTAGTCATGCCCGATAACCACTCCGGCACGACCACAGGATGTACTCAGGTTTGCCGTGACACTGATATTTTTCAATTCTAGAAATTGAAGCCTCGAACCAAAAATGTGAGGAGATACGAATGCGAATGAGTTTCCCTCTTTTATCCAGTCCAGTGCTGCTACTGGCTGCAGACTGTTTAATATATATGGGCTTGTTTAATTCTAGCAAGAAATCGTATATATTCACAACTTTCTAGTAAATTTTTGCCTTTTCATCTCTTTAATAGCTCAAATTATAAACTCTCGGTTTTTTCATCATTTTCTTGATAATATGTTTCTGCAAAGTTCCAATCTTTCTTTGCTTATAGGCATTCTACTTACTGCTGTGCAGGTATAATCTTTGCGTTGCTTGAATTTCGGAGTGGATTGAATTAGTCTTTACCATGGCTTTAACTTTTTTCAGAGGGATAAAAACCTGCCCCTTAGTCCACTATCCATCAGCATATTTTGCAAGAAAAAATGGGTTTTACTGTACTATGGGAAGCACGCAAACCCAATTTGCCACACAAGAAAAGCAGCAATCTGGTGATTCAAAAGTTTTACCAAAAACCTACAGAAAATCACCTGATAAGTTGTTGAAAGACTATGAGGCAATCATAGGGATAGAGACTCATGTGCAGCTTAACACTTCAACTAAGGCATTTTGTGGCTGCCCTTATAGGTTATGGGGCTCAACCCAATACTAGTATTTGTCCTGTTTGTATGGGACTGCCTGGGGCATTACCAGTTTTGAACTCCAAGGTTGTAGAATATGCAGTGAAAGTAGGCCTTGCCCTTAACTGTAAACTGTCTATGGATTCAAAATTCGACAGGAAGCAGTATTTTTATCCTGACCTGCCAAAAGGGTACCAGATATCTCAGTTTGATGTTCCAATTGCAAGTGGTGGTTATATTGATGTTGATCTTCCCGTCGAGTTTGGTGGTGGCACAGAAAGTTTGGGATTACCAGGGTTCATATGGAAGAGGATGCTGGGAAGTTGCTTCATACTGGCAATGGGAATTATTCTCAGGCAATTATTCGATCCTATTTATTTGGACTGAGTCAGTATTTGTGACTATAGCATTGTCAAACCATCTATTAAACTGAGATAGTTTTGTGTTTGTTATTGATCTTGTTGCATTGCATATCTGCATTTGTTTGACTGAGCTTGTCATTTTGTTTCTAGTGTATTAATGTGTAGGTGGTAGTTTTCATGTTACAGATTTTAACACTGGCATTGGATGACAATTGTGCTTCTTTTATGAAAGCTAGCTTGTAACAAGGATCTGTGTTTTCTAGTGCAGGTAGATTTGAATAGGGCAGGGGTGCCATTGCTTGAGATTGTTTCAGAACCGGATATGAGAACTGGTATTGAAGCTGCAGAATATGCTGCAGAATTGCAGAGGTTAGTTAGATACTTGGGAGTTAGTAATGGTAACATGCAAGAAGGATCACTGCGATGTGATGTCAATATCTCAATCCGTCCAATTGGGCAGCAAGAATTTGGTACAAAGGTACACATGTGGTGATCTTTGTCATTCTATTAAATGGTTATGATAGATAAGACATAGGCCCCTTTCTCACGTCATACCTTATGAACTTTCTTGCCTTTGTTCACTTTAATATAAGTGGAGATCTTATTAAATGAGTATTGAATAGTGTCAAATGGGTTTTGCCCCTTATTATTATTATTATTATTTTTTTTTAACTCCTACGATTTTTGCCTCGAGAGTTTCATCTTCTAAAAGCTTGTTCTCCAAATGTATGTCTTATGATTGATCATTCTTCTATACAAGGGAAGATACTTTAAGTAGATTTCTGTCCAGCCAATGTATAAGATTGCCTATTAACTTCTTATCTATATACTGTGAAGCTGCACCATGTAAGCGGATAGGGTGTAATGCTTTATGCTTTTGTTCAAAGAAATGATTGGTTCTGCCAGCTCACCTATCTACACTTACATCAACAGGTTGAAATAAAAAATCTGAACTCATTCTCATCAGTTAGTAGAGCCATCGATTTTGAGATTTCAAGACAAGTGCAACTTCACAGTCAAGGTCAGGCTGATCAAATTGTTCAGGAAACTCGTCTTTGGGAAGAAGGCACTCAGGTTATGTATTTACTTATTGCAAAACTAGTTCTATGGAGGTCTGGTTGTCCACTGATATGTTCTAACCTTTTTTTTTCTCTCCTTTTCTTACTTGTAGAGAACCATTACGATGAGAAAAAAGGAAGGACTTTCTGACTATCGTTACTTTCCAGAGCCTGATCTTCCCGGAGTTACTCTTAATAAGGCATATGTTGATGGTATTCAGTGTTCTTTACCTGAGCTTCCAGAAACAAAACGTCGGAGGTATGAGAACATGGGTCTCAGCATGCAAGATGTTCTGTTCCTAGCCAATGACATAAATGTAAGTTCTGCTCATTGTTTTTATTATATATTGTGTTGGCCCTTTAGCTATCTGGAAATCTCACTAAACATCCTTTTATGCAAGTTGAGGCTGAAGCTTCTTCTTCATTTCCTTCTCAAATCCAAATTCAGAGCTAAGCCTACTTTGATAGCAGTTAAGATATAGATTTCATCCACAGTTCCTTGTATGGAAGAATGAAAATGAAGCTAAAGAATCATTAATGCCATCCTTGGTATTGCCACCTTCAACTATATCCCAAGTTTGGATTATCTAAGCCTGTTCTTTGTTTCATAAATTGCTTTGTCAAGGTTGCAGAATTTTTTGATGCAACAATAGCAAATGCAGCTGATGTTAAGTTGGCTGCAAATTGGATAATGGGTGATATAGCTGCCTACATGAAAAATGAAAAGTTGTCCATCAGTGAGATCAAACTTACTCCTCTGGAGTTGGGGGAGCTTATCGCTTCAATTAAAGGTGGAACTATCAGCGGAAAGATTGGCAAAGAGGTAGAATTATTCATAATTGGCATTAGTTGGATGTATCTTCCTTTCTATATATGGTTGTGGCTATCTGTTGTGTTGTGTTAATTTTTCTTTCCTTTTATTTTTATATGGTTTATAAGTGTTGTTCTTTAAATCATATCTTAATTGGAATGTTCAATCCTTTTATCTTTTATAACCATTAAATCCCAAATGTTCTGATAGAGTTTTAAAACTCCATTTGGCTTATTGGAATGGTTTCATATGTTCTTCAGCAGCCTACTTCTTCTTCTTTTCTCCTCTTGCTCTCCCCTTTATAAGTAGCTATCTTGGGACCCATGACTGATGCACTTACAGAGGCCTGCAAATGACCAACAATCTAAGTCAGTCATGCATCAAGAAATAGCCTAAAGCACTGCTGGAAAACCAAACACCTCAATGAGGGGTGGAAAGAGTTGCATGTTGTACAGACTCAATCTTCTTTTTGTTATTTTTGTCTTCAAGGTTTAGCTATTTCAATTGAGTTTCAATTAAGTTTCTGTCATAAAATTGCAGATATTATTTGAACTAATGGCTAAGGGCGGGACAGTGCAAGGATTAATAAAAGAAAAGGATTTGGTTCAGGCAAGTCAGTTTACATTATTTTTCATGCTTCACTATAATTAACTTCCTCAGCACAATGTAAGAGCTTCCTTTTTCATGTTCCATAACACTGGAGTCAAAGCACAGTTCCATTTCATACACTTGACCTGTTAGAGATTTGATTCTCTAACTTTTTTTGAGATTATTGCACATCATGTGACTATAGTTAGTACCATAATAAAACACTCTGACTTTTTCATGCGTCTGGACATAATCAGACATCTTTGTTGTTGCATATGCTCTCTGACATCTAAGTTAGTACATTCATCATACATGCTTGAGGATGGATTGGGAAACCCCCCCTGGGCAAGCTGTGGAAAGTGTTTGGATTTGGAATGGACAGGTGTATAGCCTCTCTTTTGATAAATACGCTGAATAAGGAACCTCAGCAATCCAAACAAGGCACAATAACAAACCAGCAAAAAACAGAGTGACACACTGGTTGGCTTGGCATGACCAGCAGTTCAGCTCATGTCACAATATAATTGGACTGCAAAAAGTACCACTAAATTATGACACAACATAAAGCAGACAGATGTGGCATACTGGCAGACATGTAGGTAAAGCATATACAGGAAATTCAGGAAATTCCCTACCTAAAACATTTAAGACAGAATATAAGAGAACCACAGTGGCTGGAAAAGGATGTGATGTTGGCTAGATGAAGATTGATAAAGCATTCACATTTGGAATTAGGTTAAAGGGGACCAACCAGAATCTTCGACAATTGGGAACATCTATTTGCTTGAGAGCCTCATCACTTTCTCATCAGAGACCATTTAATTCTTCTGTATCAACATAACCAGAAATAGGACAGAGAACTTTCCACCAATTTCTACAAAGATAACAAAGAAAATAATTTAAGAGTGAACCTTAAATTGCAGTACAGTGACCCAGAGCCCATAAACTTCATTATATCTGGTGGTTTTTCCATAACATGTTTTACTAACTTTGTTAATTCCTCAAACAGTTGGCTATGTTATTTCTGGTACAAAATGCAAGGTAGAATGCACTTTTTCATGTTTAATTGAATTAAGCTTAATAATATTTGATCCAAACTTCCTAGAATCCAGCTGTTAGTTGGAGTAAAAAATGCTGCAGATATGAGCTGTAAGCATGACTGCATATGAACCAGACTGTAGACCATAGTGAGAGAGAAAAAAAAAATGGGTATAAAAGATGTAGTAATTTGGTGTAGAAGGATGGTTTAAGAGCCTAGAATTGATTAGTATTTGGGTATACGAAATGCTTTGATGAGCCTGCCTTGATCTTTAAGAATGCTATATCAACTTGATGTTCTATTCACCTTGTTTCATTTAAGCCAGATTGTGGACCCCAGTGAGATAGAAAAAATGGTGGATAAAGTCCTTGCTGATAATCCAGAGCAGCTGAAACAGTACCGCGGTGGCAAAACCAAGCTACAGGGCTATTTTGCTGGCCAGGTATTCCTGCAGAATGTAGTTGTTTCTTTTATTTTGATTATTTTATGTACTTGTGTAGAGCTTTTTTAGATCACTATCCAAATGTTCAGGTAATGAAAGCATCAAAAGGCAAGGCAAATCCAAAACTTTTGAACCAGATACTTCTAGAAAAGCTGAATTCCGGAACTTGATGCTCTGTGTCAGATGATATCTCATGGACAATCCAGCTACAATCATATCCATCCCTCCAATTGGGCTTCCTTATCCCGTTATCTAGTTTCCAATGTATGTGATTGGACGACCACAAACAAATGTCCTCCTTGTAATGAATGTGATTCGTTAAGGGTGTTTTGAATTGAAAATAGGACAAAAGCATGATATGTTTTAAAGAGATTTTGGTAGTAATGCTTCATATATCTGACGTTGGCTACAAAGCAGCTAATGAGTTAAACGGCACAAGAAGGACGAAATTGTCATCCCTGATCAAGAGGTGGCCCGTTAGCTGGATTATTGCAGTTTTATTAACACTTCTATTTTTTCCCACTGAATCTTATTCAATGTTTGATACAGCATTATCACGCTGCATTTGTAAGTAAATTGCTTCGACAAAAAGCTGTTGTTCTTTGGATGGTTGTAGTCACATGGTTGTAAATTTACTCTAAATTCAAAGATCCAGTTGTGCATAAACCTCAGGATTTGATTTCTTGTGAAAGCATGTTTATTGAGGTCAGAGTTATGCATTCTATCTGCAAAACCACAGCTTTGAATATCCCCCAGGCCACCTTTCCCAGAAGGCAAATCCCTCGCACTATGGTGCACCTAATAAAATTATTCTGATAGAAAATCATATTGTTTTTGTTTTTGTCATTTGGTTTATGGAAGTGTTTTTTCTTTTTCCTTTTTTTTTATTTTAACATTTTGTTTATTCGAATAGACGTTTCCTAGATATAAATGTGACATCTTTTGTTAAATTCAAGTTCTTTCTGTTTTATTTGATTTGCTACAACACTACTGTGTTAGACAATTTTTTTAAGATATATTTCTTTGTTTCTATTTTTGATAGCTGTTGATGTTGTAACTTGTAAGTACTTATTCTCATATTACTATTCCATTTGAAAGTTTTTTAATTTATATATTAATGACCTAATTTAAATGTCGCTCTTTTTATATTTCACTAGAATATCTGTTTGTGTGACATATTAACATTTTATTGATATAGTGAAAGATGTATACAAGCGGATACTCAAATTTATGTATCAACTTTTTTTTTTTTTTTTGGGTTGGATGTTAAGGTGGGAGGGATTAAGACCTCCTACTTAAAATAAATAAATAAATAAATAAATTAGTGCATCAAATGTCTGTCTATTGTATCTGAACAACTTTCTAATAATTTCTTCACATCACCCCAAACACATCCTCTATTTAAAAAAAAAAAAAAAAAAGGGTCCACCAACATTTGAAGATTTTCTCCACCAACTTTGCCTATTACACATCTCCTGTTCAACTAGAATATTAATCAAGTCATTCCAGCATTATCTTCTTTCCCAATAGTTTTATTTTGTTCTCACCTATTTATTTTGTTCATACTTATGGGGTAATATACTTAAAAGAGAGCGGTAGACAAAGACTCAAAATAGTTTGGGACTGTTGGGAATGAGTGTACAAAATTATGCAGTGGGAAAAAAAATGCAGTCTTTAAAAACATTCAACTCCCCGGTGGCATGCATGAAACAGATGCAATGCAGTCATTCAAGCGGAAAATGAATCTACATTCATTCTTCAATTCAACGTTTTCGGACACAGCGCCCAACAGTTATTCCTTTTTCATCATAAATAAATGATACAAAGTCAAAGCTATGGCAAACAACACGATTGCTCGTCCAGAATGCAGTTGATTTTGCAGCTTAATTGTTTTCATCCACAACTTGACTATTTACAAATAAGCTCTCTCTTCTTTTAGGAAAGCCTGTACTTTCTAGATTTGATCCTCTATATTTCAGTTCTTGGTTTGTTCTAAAATTTGGTTCGACAGCAGAAGGTATAGAATTCGTGTCTGTACCGCTACGCCTGTAAGAATTGACTGATCCTCCAGGATATTGGGAAGGAGAGGCATATCTTCTTGATGGGTCTCGTATATCATTGCCTCTCGAATCCACCACATCAGCATTCCTCGAAGAATCAGTGAATGATCTATCACCTGAGCCAGGTACCAATGGAGCTCCAGTAGTAACTGATGTGGAACTAAAAGGATAAGGATCGTCCGGCCCCCAAGAGGTAAGAGCAGCTTTCTTATGGGCAAAAAAATGCCATGCTCCGAAAAGGAAAAGAACAAAAAACACAACAGGACTTGTCCATTGCATCGTATTGAACTCGCTTCTGAAAACAGGAAGGTTGGAACGATACAGTGCCACATAGCCACTTCCAAGACCGAGAATAACTAGTCTTTCATTGTTACTTGCTATCACTGGTCTCACAATCCCCTTTTTGTCATCTATTTTTCTTTGCTCTTGGCTCAAAAATGATGCTACAATTCCATCAAAGCTTGCAGAGAACAAAAGTTTTGGTCCGCCAGCCCTAACATAATGCTGAGAAGATACATTATACACATAGATCTTATCCTTATCACCAATAAGCAAGTACCCTTTGATTGCTTGAAATGTTAGAGGCTCTCCCATATCAAACTTCCTCTTGGATCTAACCCTGCATTTGAAGTTCATTATGTCACCCAGCAATAGTACATGGATCAGATCACCTTCTGAAGTAAAACCGTATGCTTTTGACCTCTCTGCAGCATCAAAAACATAGCTTTTCACCACAGAATTGTTCAAACCTTCACAGAAAGCTTCTCTAATCTTCATGGTCCTCAAATCTAAGGACCCAGCACCAGTTTCTGTCAAGAAGAGAAGTCTCTGCTTCAAGAATGCCAGTGGCCTGCTTGATGGTGAAGCCAAGCCATAAACTGTCCCATTATCCCTGAACACCCTGATCTTCCCTCTCAAATCTGTAGACAAAATATACCTCTTCTGCCCAACATGGTGCACTTCCAGGATAGTGATTGGTGACACACTATCGCCAACTTCAGGAGCGTCAAACTTCACAATACCATCCATCCGAAGTGAGTTCCATTCGTCCCCAGGTGAATCTTCCCAAACCCGATGCATCAAAATGGCACCATCCTCATGTCCTGTGACAACTATGCTCTCATTCTTATAAACGGACATGTAGGATACCATAGCAGTAATAGGCGATCTGGACAATGTGTCATACTGACATAAAACATCTCCATTTCTTGCTAAAGCATACAGTCTACCCGAATCATCTCCAACCACAATATACTTACTGTGCCCCTCAAAATCCCGATATGGCAACACATTAATACAGGTGGGATTTGATCCAACTTTCACAGCTGACACAAATTGAAATTTCTCAGACCAAAAAGTACTAAACTTTGTAACCGACACCACCCCCACACTATCTCCATCTTTAACACTACTATCCAACTTTCCATGTTCAATCTTCTCGACATTCCCATCTTCGTCAATGTCACGATATTCTTGCACAGTATCTCGCTTTCTATCAACGGGAAACTTAACTTTAGAGCAATCTGATAACCTTGATTCTAATCTAGATAACAGTTCAGTGAAACTTTTCACTAGCTCTTCCATCCTTTCTAATTGAATTTCCTGCCGTTTCAGTACATCTAAAGCATCACTAACCTCAGTTTTATGTTCGACGACATGCTCATTTCCAGTATCTTTTACAATTTCTACTGAATTTGATTCTGCAAGAACCCGTATAATACAGCAAAAGCAAAGTAATAAAAGCAAATGAAGTGTAAAAAACTTGCCTTTCTGAGAGGTTGCCATTGAATAAGAAGCAAGATTTCAAGCTCAAAACTCTTTTATCATTGCCTGAATTTTCAGGAGTTTATGCAGATCCTATTGGTTGCTCTATTTTTTGTGGATGTGAAGGATACTTCAGCTCAAGATTGTACTTGTTTTTTTGTGGGAATTGGCTTCTTTCCCTTCTCTTTTTTCGGGTTTTTAGGGAAGGTTTTGGGAGTGGATTTAGGTCAATAGATCGAATTTTAGGTAGTATTAGGACATATGATATCGGGAAGACAACGAGGCAAGCAGAAAAGACGGCAACGTTGTCAGAATAGAGGAAATGAAACAAAATATAATTAGCCACTCATGCCCAAAACTTTTTGAGTATTTCATTTTGTCCCTTAGGATGTTTTGGACAACTATAGATCCTCTCATAAACTTAATTTTAGCTTGCAGCTTTAGTTTCTTTATTTCTTCAAATACGTCGTATGAATTTAGTTCTAGACTCAATTTGCTTTTAAACTTGTCAAATTGAAGTTAAAGTTTGAGTGTTCTAGATTATAGGATGTATGGAGAATAAAATGGCGAGGAAAAGAGATTTTTTATTCATCTCAATATATTTTTATATGATCTTTACACATTAACTAATGAATTTTTTAATTGCGTATTTGTACCATTATGCTAACGTTATCGGGTGTTTAACAGTGATTCACCTTATTCGACCACTTGACTTCCGATTTCCCAACTTCATCCATTCTCGTCATAGTTCCAATTTAAAAAACAAAAGTAGGAATGAGTGTATAATCTGTCACAATTTAAAATTATAACATTGCAATTAATTACGTGACATTTTATATATATTGAATATTGACATATTTGTCACCATTTTGTGACATACTCAAAAGATATAAACTTCTTTTTCAAGTTATTCTAATTATAGTTATTGAATTTGAACAAGTTGAATATAACATATCTTAGGCATGGAAAGAAACAAAAATTTATTCACCTGTATCGTTGACTTTAGAATATCACTAGCGAAACTTTTAGAAATTTAGCTCTAGCCCTAGCGAAACTTTAGAAAAGCGCTTCCATTCATCGAACCAAGACTGATCACCATGGTCCTTTATTCGTCGGCCGGCAGGCACCCTCCCTAATCCATTTTTTTTTTTTCTTCTTCTCCTCTTTTAGTCAATATAATTCTTGTATTTGACGTCAAATGCCACAAGTTTTGTTGTATGATTGTTCAATTTGGATGTTTAGTTAATGCAATATTTGCTTTAAAATTATGTAGTACATTATATGTGCTATATGTGGGACAGGATATTGGTCAGTGCCTGAGCAAAAACAACATCAAGATTTGAGGAAGAGAGACTAAAATAGTCATGGTGCAAAAGCGATGATGACTTGGGAGGTCACAACTACGCAGGCAAATCAATGGTCCTCCTAAAACTGAACCCCAAATTTAGCAAAGAGCCAACGTTGCACCGAACTTGTGAATCACAAAATTGGATATTAACTATGTGTAAAATGAGGACAGCATGTGTTACTTCTTTGACACACAGGAAAAGCCTCAAAAAATGACAGCCTCAGACATTTGACCATCTCCTGCGCTTTGTAATCCTAGTATAACCCTATTTCTATATTCCTTGCTCCTCCGATTGCAGCAAGAAGATAGTGGAGCTGCGGCGGCCATTAATGGTGGTGGTTACCGGTTGCTAGGCCGTAGACCATGGCATGCGGGAGCACGCCAGCACGTAAGGTAATGGTGGTTGCAGACCCCTGTCGCGAATCAGCTGCTGCACTTCAATATGCACTCTCCCATGTAGTGCTTGAAAATGATACGTTAATTCTCATCCATGTTGAGAATTCTAATAGTGCCTGGAGAATCCCATTTGGTACAATCTTCAGAAAAGCATCGTCACTCCCTGCGTCTGCTGGTGCGTCCGCCATGTCCTCGTCCTCATCCTCATCCTCATCCTCAGAAGGTTTTGGTGGTGGGGGAGGAGGAGCCATAGATTTTCTCGAAGCAATGAAGCAAGCTTGTGGTATTACACAGCCTAGGCTAAAAGTTCATGTACACAGGGTGGAAATGGATGGCAAGGACAAGGCTTCTGTACTTCTTGCACAAAGCACAATGCATGGGGTTGATATTATTGTTATAGGGCAAAGGACGACTCTCTCCAATGCAATATTAGGGTGAGTTTTCAATTTTCCCGTATACATCATCGAGTCTACCTATAAAAAAACGACTCTAAAGCTTGACATTATTAAGTGATAAATACAAATATGGGAATTCTAAAATCAAGAAGATTGATTATTTTTAATATGTTGCATGTCATTTAATATAAGATTTTTCTACATCATCCATGCATGTATGCATGTTTAGTACGCATACATAGGGCATACTAAAACAGATTTTGCACTGAGATCTACATTTGTTCCCCTGACATGTTGATGTTCAACTTACAACAATTTCCAAGTTGATGATTAAATTCATCAAAGCAAAATTATATGAATCTCCCGCTGAGAGCTTCAGTCTTCATTTTACCAGTTCTCACCTTAGCTAACACCCTAAGCAGAATAAAAGCAGAAAGCAATCTTAACCACTTTCTCCATGCTTGACAGAGTAGAAAGATAAAAATTGGTGAAAACGGGAGAAAAGTTTCTATATTTACTCATTCCTGCATATAATCATTATGATGCCCATTCAACTTCGTTGAATTCTTCCAGAAAAGAAGTAAAATCCTTAGATTATACCATCTTCAATAAAGATTGACTATGCCATCCTCTAAGTGTACTCGTGGCCCTATCTGCATTTGTGAGCAGGACTAAGCGAAGTAGATCATTAAGGGGTCTTGATACAGCGGAGTATTTGATCGAGAACAGCAAATGCACTTGTGTTGGAGTGCAGAGAAAGGCCAATGGAGGATATCTTCTCAACTCAAAAACCCACAAAAACTTCTGGCTATTAGCTTGAGGATATGATATATTACTTACTGTAGTTTGTAAATGACCCAGAGCTTCTTCCTCTCTACCTATTTTCCAGTTGATGTTGCACAATCAATTCTTGCTTTTCAGTATTTAATTGAAATAGAAGTAGATGAACATATACAATAAGTGCTAGACCCAAAAGTTGACAGCAAATGCTGTTCAAAATAGAGGCAAGCTCAAGAGGGTTGTATTACATAGCTCACATGATAGTAGGGTAGTGACATGCATGCTTATTCAGATGCTAAAGAGAAGTACTAGGGAAAAGGCGCATGTGTTTAGTCGAATAGTCTACAAATGTTACAACTTAGGATAGCTCAACTAGCTAAAAGTGTAACTAGAAAAAATTATGTTACTTGTGTAATGAACTTCTCTAAGTTCTACCAAAATAAAAAAGGAAAAGAAAACTTCTCCTCAAAGTATATTTTCAAGATGCCCTCCAAAGAGCAGGTGAATACAGTGTAGAGCTAAAGATGACACTCAAGACAAAAAAGGAATAGAAAGAAAAGGACGTATGATAAGCTTTTGAATTACCTAAAGATACAGAACAGGAACAATATGGCAAAACTGTGGGGAAAAAAAGGGCCTGCTCAAGCCAGAGCACAGCAACTCAATATGAGGCTAAGCCTCAACCATACAAGAAAGAAGATCTATAGAAGTTGTAAAGCAGTTGAAACAGAAATTTGATTGAGAAAGCAAGGTGAAATAAGGGACCTATACAAAGCTGTAAAAACTTAAAGCTCGTCACGCAGATGCTGTTCCAATGGCACATCCAACAAGGGAACTGCTTCCTGGTTTAACTGGGGAATATTTACACCATTTCCACCACCTCTGGGTAAAACCTCTGCTTCTTTTACCACACCAGCTTTTACAGCATCCATAAGCTTCCTCTGTAACTTAAGCAGCCCAATACGCTTTGAAACAACATAAAGAACAGCAAGGGAAAAAAGAAGAAATCCAACAACAATAATTATCCTGCCCATGAAAGCCAAGCATTAGACTACCAGATGCAGATCAGGAGTAAAAGTGCAGAACATTTTCTCTTCTCTACCTGTCAATGACATCCTGACGCTGCATTGTTGAAAGCAGGTTTCGAGTTCGCATCAGAAGTGAGCGGTGACCTCTGTACTCACTTTCAGCCTTTCCTAGTACTCCAGTTGATTCTTCTGCAGTATTCAACATTATATCTTGTTACTTGGCTTCAAAAGTACAAACTCATGAAAGAATAGACAGCTCCATATTCCCCAATAATATGATAAATAAAAGAGTAGCTAATCTTGCAATAAAATGCCATGTGGCAATATTAAGAGAGAAAAATTATTCTGGTGCTGTTAATACAAAATCTTTGGATATAAACCTCAGCGAAAAATGTAACCGTCTAAATTCTTAAAAACAAATCACCAGGCGCATGTATTTGAGGTACATGATTAATCATCCAGTTGTAAAATTGAGATTAGTATGAATCTCACCACCTCAACTTTATTGAACACAGGGTATGGTATTTATATTGTAACCTTAATTAAGTAGTTATATCAGATATATGGAATAACCAAATAAAAACATTTAGAAACATCACTATCAGAATTTGAAATGAGAATCATGTAGCAGACTAGCTGAAGAATTAAATGTCAATCATCTTCTCCAGCTAAACCAAGCTACATTCTCCAGGCCCCGAAATTAATGGAGCTGCAAATGCCTACTCTTAGTCAACAGTGACAACATTCATTCTACGTATCAAATCCAAGACTGACCCACAAAGAATGTTTGAGAAACTTGTGCATAACAATAAAGAACAGCTAACTAGTATTATTTGCTTAGGAAAAAGGTAAAAATAATAATAATAACAATAATATTTTGAGATAGGTGATACTGAGTCCAAGAGCAAATATCTATATTAGTGCAAAAGAACTCACCAAAAGTCATAAGTGTGCTTCCACTTCGTTCAACTTCCTGTAAACATTTACCAAAGATGTAAGAGACTATCATATGCACGTCAGGAAAAGGAATAATGGAGAGACATAGATACCAACCTGGACCATCAGCTGACGGGTGCGTCGAAGGCTCTCGGTGATACTTTCAGCTGCAGATGTCATTCCTGCCTTTGTCCTAGTAAATAGTACCATAATATAGAACGTGTAAAGTCATATTCTTGATCAATAAGTATTCCTCTATGATTCCTAAAACCACAACAAACAATGATGTACGGTTTTAGCAAAGCACAAGCATGTTAGACATACTGTAGATTCCGTCTCCGAATGGTAGACTCTTCTCCACCTCCCAAAAGAAGCTCCCTCTGCAATCAACCAACAATGCTTTTAAACACCTAACAAGCTGATGCAATAATTTACATCTAGCAATTTCCTTCTTTGAAATGTAGAAAGGTTACAATTTAACTAACAAATATAATAAGGAAAAGGGCATTTCAATAACCAAATAAACACAATAAAGCCTCATCATAAGATCATATGGGAAAATAGTACATGGAGCCAACATAAGGTAGAAAGCTCATTACCTCTTGTTGAGCAGTTTTTCTGATATTTTCCTTTGCTCTCAGATTAGCTTTTCTTAAACTTGATCTTAAGCTGCATTTCCCAACAAAATAACTGTGTAATGTATCACCATGTAGATATTCCGCACAGATACGCAATGTAATCATGCATAAACACAAACACATCTCTGTGAATCGATCATTCATAGCAACAAAAGTCACAAGAACATTTCTGCCAACAATCTGTCATTCTCAACTTGACACAATCTTAGTCTGTAGGCATGTAGCAAGCAGTAAACAAGAATCCTAAGTAAACTATAGAGAAGGAACTCCTACCAAATAATTTAGACTCCACAGAAACAAACTGCTCTCTAATTTGTATGTTTTCACACATCTGCTTTCAGATTTCTTGAAATGATAAACCATATGCTGCTACATTGACATCACTTAAAACTACATAAATGCAATAACAACTCCTGCCGATATCAAATAAACCATCTGTAAGAAAGAACAGCAATCAAGCTATGGAAAAAGAAGTATACCCTCCTTCACTGCATGTCTTACAACAGTCAAAGACAACCAAATTAATGCTATCAAAACAATATGCAGGCTGGTAAACTCTGATTAAGATAGTCACACACACACACTCTCTCTCACACTCTTTCTCTCACAACATCATATATCAATACAGGCTATATATATGTTCAAAACAAAATTTTTCTTGGTGCACCATACCCAGCAGCCAAAAACTTAAATTTTGTAAAGATTTATGACATGAAACAATAGTATAAATCCCAGAATGAATCTAAAAAATGAAAACTTGTAGTGCTTGACATCACGTTGATTGAAGCTCCTGAAATCAAATGATCAAGAATTCACAATGCGAACTTTTATAACACCTCAAGATCAACCAAATTTAACACAAATATCTGATTTCAACAGATTTATCAGCAAACCCGAAAAGGTTTCCGCATTTCGATCACCTAAAGATCATAAGCAATTACACTACATGTTTCTACAAACCTTCCAATCCCATGCCATAACTAAAAATACAGTAACACACATATAAAACCAGCACAATGCTTACCTTATCAGAATTTAAAGTTTCCATTTTCAATTTAGTAAGTCATCTACATTTTACACTTAAAGATTCCCCAAAAAAAAATGTACAAAAGACGCACGGATAAATATTAAACTCAAAAGGGTGCCCCTGAAATCTGTTGACATGAAAAGTAATAAAGTGGGTACCTTTCGGTTTCCTTTTGCCAAGAATTAACCAAATCTTGAGCCTGTTGAACTTGATCATCAGAGGGAAGTTGAGGCGCTAAGAGATCAAGCTTAAAATGGAGTGACTGCAGGAGATTCAGACCATCTTGAGCAAGCCCATTTAATCTTGGTAATGAATTCTTACTCTGATGCTGCTCTTCTTCTTCTACTGATGAGGATGATAATTTTTGGCTGGATTTTCCATATTCCTCAATTGATTTAATATTTTTTGAAAGTTGTTCTTCTGTTTCTTGAAATTCTTTCTTCACTTTCTCCACCTCCTCTACCACTGGGTCCATGTCGTTTTTCATGCTTTTGGCGGGTCGTTTTGAGATTGAAGATTGGAGATTATGGTGGGATTTTCTGTGAAAGAAACTGGAAGAAGGAAGGAATAGGAAAGGGACCCGGTTTTGAAGCAAGGACGGTTTGCACCGGTTGGACCGGCTGAGATGTGACACTGGGATGGTTCGGCCAATTGTATGCAGTGACGTTTTAATTACCTTCATTAAGGTGGAAAAAATGTCCTTAACAGAAGTTTAAACCCATCAATTTGATATTGAGATTGAAGATAATTCTGGAAAAATTTTTCCTTTTGTTTAATGAAATACTTGTTTTTTGTGAATAATATATATGGGATAAAAAGTGATTTAAAAAATAAAAAGATAATGAAAAAATGCGTTTGGCAAATCTCAATCTCTTTTTTTTTTTTGGCAAATAATGCACAGCCCCAATGTTTTCCATTTGCAACTTATAAAAATTAAGCTAGTTGTGAATAGATTTGACAAGTGACAACATGATATTAGTGTATTTAAATTATGAAAAATTCTACGGGATAATTTCAGAAACCTCCATTGAGGTTTCTCATAATATCACTTAACACCCCTGACGTTTTCAAAATCTCACTTACCTCCCTTGTCAACTTGATAAAATTAAATATTCCTATCAAAATTCATAAATTGATAGCATTACCCTTGATCTTAATAACTATTTAACAAAAAAGCCAAACCAAAAAAAAACTTTTCAAACCAAAAAATGTATATTAAAAAATTGCTATATAATAACGATCCATATTTATCTACATCGAGATCATATTAGGATAGCAAATGACACAAATAAATTTAATCTAGTCAAAATCAACCACTTAGGAGGATTTTAGTGACTAACTAACATCTTAAAAAAATTTTATGGACAGTTATAATTAATAAATTAAAAAATTTTGAAAAATATATTTTAATACATGATGTAGTTTAAATTACATTGATAACTAAAATAATCTCTTTATACATATAAATTTTTCATGGCGTAATTTTTTTAAGGTGTATATTTTACTTTTGTTTCAATACAACTAAAATAAATAGTTTAAATCAAGAAATTTACACCTTATAAAGATTTAGCTTTGATTTATTTTTTATTGTTGTTGTAAACTTCACAAGTAGAATAATACAAAGGTAGTATTGGAACAAAAGTTTTATCTTTATTGCATTTCTTTCAAAGGGGTTATAATGTTATAAGAAATATCAATCTGAGGGAGGTAAGTGAAATTTAAAAAACCTCAGGGGTGTTAAGTGATATTATGAGAAACCTCAAGGGAGGTTTCTGAAATTATCCCAAATTCTACACTAACGGATATACGAATTCTATGATAGACACAAATTGAGAGATGAAATCTTTACAAGGAAGTGTGGTGAATTATAAAATTAATTTTTTTAGTATTTTAGAAGACGAATTGAAGTTGGAATAGTGACTATGATCTTGTTGGGATAAATTAGGTAATTGAGGCTCCAAATACTCTACGCCTGCTAGTATAGATCAAATTTGTATTCCGGATCCTCCATTGCTAAGAATTTCGAAAAATTGTTCACTATTCTTTTTGTCGAAGCTGTATCTGTGCAAGTTAATGTTCAAACTTCCAACATTTTGCGAAAGTAATGTCCAAAGTTCCAGTGAACTCGCATTTTGCAAATGCGAACATCACTGGTCTGAACCCTACACCCAAATCACCCTATTTGCAGAAAAAATTTAAAAATCATATATTTTTAGAAATTTCTCTTGAGGGCGGCGGTGGAGTTGAGGTCGAGCTGGGCTAGGCGATCGAGAATGGTAGCGTCAATGGGAGTCGTTTCTTGGGCAGCATCGGAGGACTCTTGGGAGGAAACAGATTCTTGGGAGGAAGTAGATTCTTGATCAGCCTTCATGCTTGTCTTATTTCTTTATTTATTTCCTTGCAAGATCTTATGCATTTCGGAAAATTTGAGCTAGAAGGAATTCAGTCTGTGCAACAAGCATATGGACAATCGTCCTTTAAGTAACACATAAAATTAAACTCCATCCAGGAGATTGATCTTATACACACAAGCCATAGTATTTCATAGGAAACGATACCAGATGATGTATTTGACTTGTAATATTTTTGAGAATGAATTATTATAGTATTGTATTTGGAAAACTTGTTTTTGAAAAAAATAGTAAATTCAAGGAGAGCCAATTTTTTGTCAAAAACTCCAATCCACACACGCAGTCTTCCACAACTTGAATCTAAATTATAAATTTATTTTGATGATATCTGCTCTCGTAGATACATTCTTTAGTCTTTAATATACCTTGAGAAGACACATAGGCCGCCTCTGCATCTTGATAAAGTATTGGGTAAAAAATAGAAAACCCCATGTGATTAGTCTAATTATAAAAAAGCCCCTTATAATTTCAAATCATATCTTTCGGTACCTCATGATTTGAACTAAGGTGAAAATTAAATAGAAATTATTAAAAGTAACGGTTTTGAGTTAAACACAACTCAAAAGCAAGTGTTTATTTTGGAAAATAGTTTTTCAACACAAATTTTGATCTAATATGCCTATTTTGCTCCTTAGAAATTAAGTTAGATAAAAATCAAATAAAATATCAAGAGAAATCAACAAAGCTTGCAATTGTAACATTTTCTTAGTGTGTATTGTAAGCATTTAAGATCAAAATTTACAATTGTAATATTTTCTTATGTTGTGTATTGTGAGGATTTAAAATAAAATTTTAACATTTTTTCTATGTATATAATAAAGAATAAATTACAAAAATAGTTGATGATATGTTTATTAGGATAAATCTATCATTTTACTCAAAACCATTATTTTTAATGATTTCCATCCAGTCTTCACCTTAATTCAAATCATGAGGTACAGAAAAATATGATTTAAAACTATAGGGGACTTTTCTGTATATTAATCTAAGATATTTGAAAAAAATGTAATAAACTATAGTTATATAGAATAATGTTGTTTGGATAGTAGATTATTTGGAATAATATTTGAAAAAAATAATGTAGCATTTTTTTGATGTGATGAATATGAAATACAAAGGTGGTTGGAAATTGTGTTGACAATGCAAGTAAATAAAATTTAACAAAAAACCACTATCCAAACAAATGGCATATAACAAACAAAATTATGCACAATTATATAATATTATATAAGAAACAAAATTATATAATTATACACAATTATATAATAAAAAATTATATAATATTATACACAAAGCAATTGAAAGGTTATTGTGCATATTATAATTACGAAAACTCTAAAGATGGAAGATTATTATATCTAAACTAAGTTGTAGATTTTACTTGGATTGTGACAGTAAGAAGGGAAAATTTTCTATGTTGTATCAAATTAGTACATATAACAAAATTTGAGCAAAATATCTACAAAAATAATTCTTTTAGATACAATGAATTTTTATCAGTTTCATTAGTTGTAATTTTTTTGGTTTTTTATAATTTTTGATTTTGTTTTAGAATTTTCTTAATAAATATGACATAATATAGTGAATTTAATCATTAATTTAAACTTCCGTTTTCTCATTAACTGTTTATAACCTTTTGTCTTTTTATTAATCATGATTTTCTTCTAAAAAAATGTAATAAACTATAGTTATAATAATTAGAGATAATTTTAACACATACAATAACTGGAGATGAGGGAAATGATTGGTGAATATAGTTGTTATATCTAAACTAACTTGTTGCATATTTTACTTGGATTGTGATGTCAAGAAGAGAAAAATTCCAAATCAGTGTATACAATAAAACTTGAGCAAAATATATACTAAAACATTCTGATTTGAATACAACAAATTTTTAATCAATTTTAGTAGCTGTAAACCTTTTCTATTATTTTTTTATAATGAGCAAAACATATACAAAAACGTTCTAATTTGATACAATAAATTTTTATCAATTTCAGTAGTTGTAAACTTTTTCAATTATTGTTTTATAATTATTGATAATTTTTGAAGTTTTCTTAATCAATGTGACACAACATAGTGAACTTAATCATCAATTTAACCTTTTGTTTTCTCATTAAGTGTTTATAACCTTTTTTCTTCTTATTAATTGTGATTTTCTTCTAAACCTATATATATGTATATATGATAGTTTACTTTAATTATCAAACATAATAATATAATAATTGGAGACAATTCTAACACATACAAATAATTAGAGATGAGGGAAATGATTGGTGAATGTAACTGTAAATGGGCAGTTTTTAATTTTAATTATCAACATTTTTGAGATTTAATTTATTGAAACTTTTTATTTTTTTATTAGTGTCATGATTGAAATGCAATAACTCTAATTAAAAGGCATGAGGCTAATTTAGGCATAACAAAAAGTAAGATCAAAATATGCTTACACACTTACACTCTTTATTGTCAAGAATGATAATGATGAAGACCAACTCATTTGGCAATGCTAGTGTAAACTCAAATGTCTGAAACATGCTAAGCCTCTTAGCATATAGTGAGTTAGTGAAAGTTTCGTAGACTCTAATTAAGACCCCGCTTGATAACTCAATTCAATATTTAAATTTAATGGTTCATTCAGAATTAATTAAGTGGCATTGAATTTTCTAAACAAAACTTGCTCCCAAAATTAGGTGATAAGCTATTCACTTATTACTTAATGTGATATGCATTCAAATATATTAGATTTAGTACTAAATAATTCAATCATTTAAATAAATTCAGACTCTAGATTTCAGATTTCATACTTCAAATACACTCTCAATTAATTACCATCTCACAAAATAGCAACTATTTGTCAGCTGACAGAAAATATTCAGTAGATAAAGTCGCAGATTGGAGAATTTTTAGGCATTATTTTGTGGATTAATTGGAAGGGTAAATCCCCAATTTAAATACATTAGGTGCCTTGTTTGCCATGTGATGTTGAAAATGGACAAGAAGCTGGGTTGCCAACTAATTCCCGCTGCTCCATGTGCTCTGTACCTCCTAGTGCAAATTCCTGACCAGTTCTACAGCTAGTAGCTACTTAAACCAAACAAATTAGACAGCCATCAATACACATTGTAGATTGCCAAACTACTATTTGTGAGGAAAAAGAATGGCAAGAAGTGTTGGCATTTTGTTGGCTATATTTTGCTTCCTGCTAGGCTCAGCAGCAGCAGCAGATTGGAACATTCTCAAGCAGAAAGGGAAAAATTGACTCGAAATCACTCTGAAGAACTACCGTGAGGCTTGGAGGATGAATGTTGAGCTCCATAACATCAGGGATTTTGATGTTGTGCCTGATGAATGTGTTTCATACATAGGCAAATACATGACATCAACGCAATACAAGGTGGATTCTGAGAGGACCATTGATGAATCCATTGTCTATCTCAGCACATGCTGCAATCTCAAGAAAGATGGCACAGATGCTTGGATTTTTGACATTGATGATACTCTTTTGTCCACTGTTCCTTACTACAAGAAAAACGGTTTTGGGTAAGTTTTTTAAGCTATAAGATCCTAAAATGTATTCACCTCATATGAATGCATCAATGCGTCTTGTCAGTTGTCACTACAACGATAACATTGAAGCCATGGTTCAAAGTCGCGGTCACGGTCGCGAACGCAGCCTGTACGGTTCCATATCGGACTCGGCATATCGGTCGCGGTTTCGGCGAGACGCGTATTTTTAATCATTTATTATTTCAAAAATTGTAAATGATTTTTTAAAATATAAAATAAAAATATGCTAAATAAAAATAATAAAAAATTTGTAAACAAAATTTTTAGAGGATGTCTCGCCGAGTTGACACGAGACGACTCGGGAGTCTCGGCCGATTCACATCATCTCGGAGACGACTCGGTCCGAGTTGGCCGAGTCTCGACGATTTCTCGGCGAGTCACATGTCTCGGAGTTGAATCGTTGTCTTCCGTTCCGGTTCCGACTCGGCCGAGTCGTCTCGGACTCGGCCGAGACTTTGAACCATGATTGAAGCCTGATTGCTGTCTTTTTATTTTTTTAAATAGGGGAAAGAAGTTGAACTTGACCTCTCTGGAAAAGTGGATGAGTGAGGGCAAAGCACCAGCTCTGCAGCACTCTCTAAAGCTTTTCAATGAGCTTAAATCACGAGGAGTTCAGGTCATTTTGGTTTCTTCAAGGATGGAGCATCTCAGATCTGCCACTGTTGACAACCTTGTCAATGAGGGCTTCTTTGGTTGGAATACTCTCATTCTAAGGTTTGGATATGATTTCTTCTGCTAGCACAATATGCATCCTTTTAAAACATATTTCTGTGCATCCAGTCCAAATGGTGCTTATATCTTTTGAGATTATTCCCATGGATCTGTTGCTCTATTGTTGCAGGGGAGCTGATGATGCATGCAAGGACATCCAGGGATTCAAATCTGATGCTAGGAAGCAATTGATCAGCAAGGGATATCGCATTTGGGGCAATCTTGGCGACCAATGGAGCAGCATTGAGGGCCTTCCAGGTGCCAAGAGAACATTCAAACTTCCAAATCCTTTGTATTATAGTGCCTAATAACCACAACAGTTGTTGTACATTGATCAACACTCAACCGCGCTATTGCAATCTTTTCGCCTGCGCTGCAAGTCGTAGCTAAGAATTGCTGGAAAAATTTCATTTGATGGAAATGATTTTGGATGCTACTTGTGTATTAAATGAGTCATAAGCTCAATGTTGGATATAAATTTTCAAGCAACTTGGGTATTTGTTTGACTATTTGTTTAGCTGTAAATTAACACTAAAAACCGCTTTGAGGAGTTTCTGTTGAGACAAATTCTCTGGGTACTTGTGACAAATCTTGTGATTATGAGTGACCACTAAGCTCAGACAGATTGCTCTGAGCAGTGCTTGATTTTTCCTGAGCTACAGTTGCTTATAAGATTACAAAACAGAAATCTTCAATTTACAAATTTGTGGCAAACATCGTGCAGTAGAAGTCCAACTACAAGTGAAGGGCACAATGCAGTTTTTTTTTTTTTTTTGGGGTAATACACGACATAGTTGTTTAAAAACTGTGGTAGTGATAATTAGTTGGCAAACTAGAGTTCCAAGTGAGAATTATATAACTCCTCAAAATAATCTATTCACGTCATAATTTGTTAATGAGGCGATGCATCAATATGCAGTCTCAATTGCAGGTCAAATGTTTAAATTCTTTGACCTGTAGTTAAATTCAGAGAATATGCAGTAGTGCACCCCTCTAATTTAGAAGTAAGCTTCTTTTCTTCTAACTTCTTTTGACCTGATTGAGCACTTTTTTAGTATAAATAAATTTAGAAGAAGTGTAAATGTTGTCAATAGATTATAAAAGAAAAAGAAAAAGTGTACACAAATACAATAGAATTGGACGGCCATTATTAACGTTTTCTAGTGCATTTCTTTGTATTCAATCTTCCACCCTATCGAACCGAGCTTTTAAGTACGAGGAAACCATATTTGGCTAACAGCCTAAGACTAGTATACTTAATAGAAGTATTAACAGCTGATCGATTAGCTTTTCTGCAGAGCGGAGAAAGCCTGTGAATATATTGTTGCCTCTTCCTTACGAAGAAAAATGCTGCTCCTGCCATGTAAATAGCCTTTTTCATACCTGAGCCAGTTGGGCCTGAAAAGTTTATTGAAAAGTTCGAGCTAGCTGGCTACTGTGTCAATACTAAGGGGCCAGGCTTTGAAACGGGATGACTTCTTATTTTTCCATATTTGCAATTGTAAAATAGCCCAGAAATTAATAATGTGTTGATAAACCAAAGAAGTTGATTTATCAACACATTCCAATCCTCCTATTGCTGAACTCTTAACTAAAAATTTTCTGGATTTTTTATAAAAAAATATACTGTAATTATCAAAATTTATAGACGACCCCCCTTAATTTACTTTTTGATTTCCTTTTTAAATCAATGAAAAAACCTTGCATATAATAGAACCTGCGGTTTGAAAGTAAAAATAAATAAATAAATAAACGAACCTAGAACACGAAAGTAAATAGATCCACTTGACTTATCACATTGAATTATAGTTGTTCGATACACTGTTGTCAATACAAATGTTGCGAAAAGAATATATGGAAAAAAATACAATAAATTCAAGTGACTGTTAAAATATCAATTTACAAGTCACACTACACGTCAATCCAAGATATATCTTCCTCTCCAGGACATCGAAAAGGTACTTTTGGAACACCAATAGGCATTAAATGAAAGAAAAAATAACAAAGTACTGTATTTCACTTTGATGTGGAAACGTAATAATATGATTGTTTGTCCTTATAATATATATTGGCTTTTGTCGTATTTATTTTATCCATAGATTATAGTTATAGAAAAAGTCATAAAGAAAAACAAAATGAATAAAGTTAAATTATTAAATTAACGATGTGATGTATGTGAAGTAAAAAAGTATTTAAGAGCTGTAATTACGGAAAACGTAAAACTTTTTTAATGAAAAATTACAATCCAAACAAGGCCTTAGCGTATTCTCTTTCGGTTGTATGGGTAATAAACGCATGGGATGGAAGGAGTCGGTGTTAGGGGATCCTAACAGTTACTACCATGAAGTGGTTGGACTCCAAAATGTTTATTGGGCAAATTGAATCCATAGAAGCTTTAAATTTATCAAGGTTTTGAGCTAAGCTAAATTGGGTTGCTATAGATTACCTTTAAGATGGGCTGGGCTGAAAAGGTCATAGACATATATAGCAGTAGGAAGAGAGAATATTGTGGGGTTGATTGGATTAGGTTTTCTTTAATTGTTGTTGTTGTCGCAGCAAACTCCTTGCACGAAAGATTGTACAATGGCTGACACTACAGAAGACACAGGGAAAGGAAGCGAAAAACCGATGGCTATCTTTCATATCCCACAGGAAATCGTTCTTCAGATACTCTCCCAATTGCCTGTGAAGACGCTCCTGAGATTCAAGTCCGTCTGCAAGTTATGGAAATCTTTAATATCAGATCCCGAGTTCAGTCTCTCCAGAGATAAAGGGAGAGAACGAGCGATTTTCTGCTGCTCCGTCAGGAGGCAGTACGATCATGGCGTAACAACATAAAAAGTTCTTTGCTCATCCGATAACAAATTCTCTCCCGAAGAGCTTTTTAACCCGGTTGGAATTGATCTTTCGGATCTTCTGTTATTGGGTTCTTGCAATGGTTTGATACTTCTTTGTGCTGTGGGAAGCCACTGGCTTTACGTGTACCTGTGGAACCCATCAACCAGATGTTGTAGAGAATGGACCCAAGTTAGCGTATCGATGGATTTTAACCTTTATGATTCTCTTCCACGCTTACAAACAGCTGCTGGACTTTGCTTCGACGAATGCTATGATGACTACAAAGCAGTTGTAGTGACGAGCAAATCTACTCGTGTCTTGAGTTTAAGGGAAAGAAGAGAGTGGACAAACTCCAGACTTCCCTACGAAATCTTCCTGTCAACATATAGCTTAGAGGTTAAAGCAGCATCAGGGGTTTTAGCAAACGGCCATTTACATTGGATAGCCACAGAGAGACAGAAATGGAGTCAACTGTTCATTGTTCGTTTTAATAAGACAGAAAACCAATTTGACAAATTTCCCACACCAGAGCCGAGGAATCCTTATATTTTTCAACTTGGAGAGTTGGACGGATGCCTTTGCATGTTCAGGTATGGGAAATCCGAACATGAGTACGATTTCTTGATCATGAGAGAATATGGGGTGATGGAATCTTGGACTACTTTGTTCAGCATAGCAGAACGAGGTCCCAGAGAAGTGGGTTATGTAAGTGGCTTGGTGCCCACCATTTTTTCTGAGCCGCGCGAGGAGTGCTTGGTAAGAAGCTGTGGCCATCTGTTGGTTTATAATATCAAAGACATGTCATTCAGGAAAATTGTGGTAAATGGTCAGAGTTATGATTATATTGATCATGGTCCTCTTACCTATGTTGAGAGTCTAGCATCAGTTTGAGCTTGAACTTGGAGAATATAGTACCTCCTTTTTGGTTCATGATCACCTGCTTTGCTCCGTATTCTTTTTGAATTCTTCTTATTATGAAATTTGGAGGATAATATGCGTAAGAATCTTGGTTATAAGTTGGCAATCAAATTGTTTACTAGATGGATCATTGCACAGTAGACTTCACTCAAAAACAATTATTTCAAAATGGCCGCACCTAATAAGGTCCAGTAGCAGAATTGGATTACTATCAGGGTCAAATTTTTGTACAATTAAGAAAGACATAGTAAGCTCAAATTGGGCAGAATGCTTAAATAAAGTCCGGAAATAGTGGTCACATCTAAATCCAAAACTGTTTCATGGACCATTATTTGTTTGTCAAAAGAATACATATATGTTCATTTCTTGGAGGGTATGAGGTGGCATCATAATAATTTATGGAGAAGTTGATCATCAAATTCTGGTTGTTTATCTTTTTCTTTTTGGGTCAGGCCCTGCGGGGAGGTGGGTTCTTCAGCTAGTTTATCACATGCTTCGTAGATTGTTTGTGAAATGAAGTTCAATCAAAGTAGCTCATCGAAGCTGTCTCCGGCAAGAAAACAACATCTTAACTATGTAATTAATTATCTTAACTATGTTTAAACACCAATTAAATAGTTTGGTGAATTTTGAATCCCAATACTTGTCAAATAATTCAAACAACTTACAAGAATTTGAGTGGATTAAAAATCTTTTATTAAATCTCTCAATTCAAATGAAGTTGCGAATGGATAATCAAGGGATATTTGGTCGAGAATGAAACCCATGTATGCGTACACCCAAATAGATCAATTATTCAACAAGATCCGACAAAGTAATACCTTCAAAAAACTAGGAAGAAAGATCTCATGCTGCTGCTTTTTTTCTCTACTCTGTTCTGCTCCCCTCATTTCTGATGTTTCCTCCATTGACTTAGATGCCACTTATTGCGTCGCTTGATATATTAAAGAGGACAAACTCAGTTGTCGCAGCAAATTGCAAAGCAATATTTGGATTGGCTTGGATTCTTCCACATTTAAATTGACTCAAAACAGTAAATAGCGGAAAAATCTTTGTACCAAGGATGACAGGTTCAAGCTCGCCCCGGCAGAGTGCTTTTGTTTTACTCTAATGATTGCATCAGAGCATTGGCTTTCTAATTCATGTACAATAGTTCAATAGAATAGACTATGGGCAATTTACTTTCATTGACCTGGTTGAGTTCAACTAAGGTGTTTTTCAGGAAATGAGTCTGCTACCAATTAGCGTTTCGATTATAAGGTTTGTGGAAATTTCTTAGACAAAAGAAGACACAGCCTGATTGTTGGAGCTAGCTACCCATGACCACCGACTAGAAACCGAAATTGGCCGAGGAGAAGGAAATTGGTGTGAGTAGGTCTTGAAGAAACCTCCTAATGAAAGTCCATACATTAGACGGTTATTCTCTCGATTTCTAAAGCTCTGCTAGCGAAAGTTTATACAGTTTGAAGTCAATATTATGTTAAATAACCAACTTGGTTACTTTAAATATTGGACTGAATCATATTTATTTTGTTATGAGGTGGGTAATTTGGGTTGATTTCTAGATTTGGGCATTTTAAGAAATTCAACATCCTATTGCAATTTATAAAACATTTATAGGTTTGGCTCTAAGTAGGTAGGGATGTCGAACATGCTTTTTGAATGGGATTTTGGCAAAGTTCAACCTTGGTTACAAAAAAAAAAAAAAAAAAAGAAAGGGATTTTTTGGCTTCAAGCTTCAGGCTCATATTCAATTCACAAAGAAGTTGGAGCTCTAAGCTCATTTTGGGCTTAGACTAACTGAACTTTAATCCAGCTGAGCCTAATAAAGCTCATGCTCAATTAAGGGATTTTAGACTTCCCAAAAAAAAGGAATCAATTGATCCGATTTATATCGGATATTAGATATTAGTAAAAGCATCGGTAAAACTCAGCTATATCTAATTTTTAGTGTTTGGTGAAACAGTTTGGGAATGGTTGTAGAAATTCAATCCTTCAATTCTCGACTACTAGCTGAATTACTGAATACTGTGTATTAACAATATGTTACATAGTACATACTTACTAATTCATATACTACTTTACCTATTAATTTCTATACTAATTTCATATATTGATATTAATTGTTACACACTTAGTGTATCTTAAATTATATACTAATTTATCTATTACCAAATTGTGTTATAAATCATAAAATGCCTCTACAGGAATATGTGATTTTAAAAATACATTAATGAACCTATCAATAAGCTCTATCTTGTTGATTATATATTAAATATGGTTAGCTAATCTACACTAACAAAATCCAATTTCAAATTTGAGATGTTACAGAAATAGCAATATTATTTTTTAGCAAAAAGGGATGGGATTTCAAAAGCAGGATGGAACTCTTAACCTTAATCACTAAGGCAAGTCCCCCAACTAAACCCAATATTATTGAGGGGCATGGGCCAGAGTTTGGCCTAAATATAAGGCCCTATCTAATTGGTAATCAAGTGTAGCGGGTGTTTATGGGTTGATAATTGGCAATCAAATAAAATAAATCCAGTTGTTTTCTGTTTTTTTTTTCCTATAAGATCAATATTTCATTGTTGTTCAAACTTTTAATTGGTAATTTAAATTTTGACAATTGAATTTTGACAAGCTTGGTCCAATTGACCGTCTTATAAGTAGGGTAGTCGTACGATTTGTATCCAAGTTATTATCTAATTAGTTTCCTTATTAGTTTTGTATTGCTCCAATTTCTAAATCCGATGGTGTAGTTGAGTCCGTCGTTGGTTTGGAATTCTAAATCCTTAAGTATTTGGATAGGAATATATAGTAGTGCTTGAGAAATAAAGTATTCAAGAGATTGCCTCCTGCTACTTTCGTCTTCTCCTGCTTCTTTCTTGTGCCAATCTTTCTTTGTCTTGTGAGATTTATTTATTGATTTCCTGTGGGCAAATTTTCTACAGAGAGGTGTGCGTCGTAGTTCAAAAAATTTTGTCAGAACAGATTTAAGAGAGCCATGGACACCCCAGAAGAACTGGAAAAAGGAAGGAAGGAAGATATGGTGGTCGCTCACATCCCGGAGGAAATTATCGTTCAGATACTCTCCAGATTACCTGTGAAATCCCTTTTGCGATTCAAGTCAGTTTGCAAGGTTTGGCAGTCTTTGCTATCAGATCCTCAATTCAGTTGGCAGACTAAAGGTAGAGAAGTCGCGATCTTCTGCTACGCGAAACCAACGGATCATCTCAAAAGATACCTTTTTTCTTTAGACCATCAATGCTCAATCCAAGAGATCCCTCGCCCATTTAGTCACGCTTATTCTTACCGTAAAGTAGATTTGCTGTGTTCCTGCAATGGTTTGGTGCTCGTCTGTATTTATTACAGCATGCACTCTGATCACCCTCACTTCCTCCTCTGGAACCCGTCAACAAGATCTTGTAGACCCTTGCCCGAGCTTACCACTTTGATTAATTACTTTCATTCTCCAGTGGCCTATGGGCTTTGCTTCGACGAGTCGACAGATGATTACAGAGCGGTAATGGTGTATAATTCGTCAAGTACATGGCAAACAGGTTTTGTTGCTAGCTTGAGCAGCCGAATAAAATTGGCAGATGTTAGTATCCTCTACATGGTAGCGGGAGAAGGGGTTTTAGCCAATGGCCATTTACACTGGATAGATGAGTTGTGGGAGATCATTAGTGGTGACGACTGGATTGTTTGTTTTGATGGAATGACAAACAAATTTGAGAAATTACCCATACCAGAGCAAGTTCATGAATATGATGATAGGAATAAGGCTGTTCATAGGCTGGGAGTTTTGGACGGCTGCCTTTGCATGTCTAGATATGGTAGAGATAGTGGACTTCGTGGATTTAGGTGCGAGATTTTCATTATGAGAGAATATGGTGTAAAGGAATCTTGGACCAATTTATGCGTTATATCTGGGGGAGTGACTTTGATGAGTCTTTGTGGATGGAAGCCTCTCTTCTCCACCAAGCCCGGTGAGGAGTTTTTGATCACAAGCTCTAATCACGTATTGGCTTATAATGTAAAAACCAAGTCACTGAAGGAAATTCGGCCATATCCGCGCCAGGAAATTTATGCAGCTGGTCTTCTTATGTACGAGGAAAGTCTAACATCAGTTTATTTTTAATAACTGTGCTGACAGGCCAAAAAGCTTTGAAAGATGAAACATGGTAAAATCCCCCGAACTCTGGTAGATTTATGACTTAAATATATAATGCCTTGATGTTACCATGCTGTTGTCGTCTTAATTATTGCTATATTTCGGTCCATTTCCTTCGTTCTCACTTTTTCTTTTCATCTATTTTGGGAGTTACTTGGGTATTCTGTGAATGCTTTTACTGCAGTGGTTAGGTCAAGAGATTTCCCAGCAACTGGCCGTGCCTTCCAATGCCCCCTGTCCTCTTCAATGGTTTCTCTGATTTACTTCTCACTAGACCACTATTATGGCATCAGCAGCCCATATGTAATGCTGGAAATTATGTTACTATTTGCTGCCACTGGTTATGTGTTTTTGGACTAGAAGTTACTCTGTAGGTCATGCAAATGACTTTGGAAGCCAAATATGCGCTGGTGCATTGATTGCTTTTACTGTATTTTAGCAGTTAAAACTTACTCAGCCGCCATATATTTTCCCAGAAGAAATTCTGGCACATGAATTAAGACAACTTTTGTAAGTTTGTCCAAATATTTTGGACAAAACACTGATTTACTTCTACTGATTGCGGCTAAGGCCACTAAGTGCCAAATTTGGCTCGTGAAAACATTACTAGTTACTAGAGAATCTAGTGTTTCAATTTCTGGAGGATAACTTGAGTTCTTTTCGAAAAAATGCCCCCAAAAAAACATTAGGAACAGCTTTCAGATAATCGAAGTTTTCTCATTGCCACCACAACATGGACGACTTTGCATATGCTTTCAAAGTCAATACTTCAGCTAGTTTTCACCCTGCCCTCTGCCTGCTTCACGGCCTTATATTGAAATAAGTTCCACCAAAACTAACTCTTACTTCTAACTGATCTACCATTGTGTATAATATTTCGTCTTATTTTGCAATACTTGATGAAGTACTGTGGAAGCTATAATGCACTCGGAGAAGAATACGAGTTTGAGCAGGTCTTGAAGAAATCTGCCAATAAATTTCTATGCACTTTATCCTCTCATTTCCGAAAGCTCTGCTAGCAAGAGTATATACAGTTTGAAGTCAATTTTCTGTATATTTTCTTCTCTTACAACGTAAACTCAGCTCTAAAACTTCTCTTTTAACTATTGAGCTGACATATTCCTTCCGATTTTATAGTTTTCATCAAGGGTCTATCTAATGGTTGACTATTCAGCACTCATTAAGATATACTTGGAGTGCTCGACATTGGAAAAGATAAAATTAATTAGAGAAAGTATATAAATACAAGAAAAAGTAATAATAAAATTAAGTAGAGAAAGTATATAAATATAAGAAAAAGTAATAATTTTTAGTATGTATATATACATAATAAGTTAGAATGAAATTTAAATGTGTTAACGAATAATCAATGAACACCTATTAGAAAAACCTTTCATCAAAATACACATACCTAGCACTCCTTCGTCACATCTTCATTAAAGAATATTTTTGCCTTCTATAATATGTATATCCGCTTGTGAGTTGTGAGACGCTTTTTGGGTTTTGCCATTATACAGTTAACAAACAATAAAAAACTAGGATATTATTTGCTTCCACCAATTAGGGGAAATTAAGAAGTAATTACCCACTATACGATTAATCTTATAAAATAGGACAAAGTAAAGGTGTCAAGTGTCATCAATATACATAGATGACATGCCTATTTACCTTTGAAGAAAAAAAAAAAAAAGAAAAAGGACATGCCTATTCTGCCCGCCAACGGGACAAGTAAAGCTTTATGAGTCTATGGAATGGGCCAAGTAAAACTATATGATCACAGCATACAAGCGTGACACAAATTGGAAACTAACTTTTATTTGTCCAGTTGAGCATTAAGTATGATTCCCTAGCTTCGATCCCCCCGGGGGGTGTCATGAGTTGCCAGCTATGTTCAGTTAAAAGCCAGCTATGTTCAGTTTCACATATACCTTCATCATATTTTTTATTTGGGAGAAAATTATGTATCTAAATTTATTAAGTGAATAGTAGTACGAATTACAAATACAAATTACACAATGGAAGTAAGAACTAAATTATTAGGATAAATTACTTATAACTCCCTTGTGGTTTCGACTATTGCCATATGACCCCTAGCGTTTCAAAATATCAATTTCACCCCCTCATGGTTTTATGTAGAGTGGAAAGTGGATGGAATGTACAATCAGTTATGACATTTGTAACAAACACACTCTAAAAGCACGTGTAATAAAATCTTAATATCCATACACCCCCCTTATAATTCATATAAATATCCACTTTACTCCCTTGTGATTTTTGCAATTGTCCACATAATTCCCCTATACTTTTATATAAAATAGTTAATTCATCCATTGATTTAATATTTAAATAAGGGCACTATAGTCATTTCAATTAACGACGTTACATAGGGTATTTTCCGTCATGTTTTCACTTTATATAAAACTATAAAGGCGTGAAGTGGACATTTTGAAACGTTAGGGGGTTATGTTGCAACAGTCGAAACCACGAGGGTTATATGTAATTTGCCCAAACTATTAAGATCTTCAAACAGTCAGATTAATTTTTATTATATCAATAGTTTTAAGCGAAATAATTATGGATCACTCCATACATCTGTACTGTAATTAAAGGAAAATACTATGCCCGATATTTAGTACTAAAGAAGTTCACCAGGTGAATTTAAATGTTTTTGCTTAGGGTAAATTACATTTAACCCCTCTGTGATTTTGACTGTTGCCACATAACCCCCTAATGTTTGAAAATATCCACTTCACCCCCCTATAGTTTTATGTAAAGTGAAAGTGGACTGAATATACTCAAACGCACTCCAAAAGTGCGTGTAATAAAATTTTAATATCCATACAACCCCCTTATGATTCATATAAATATCCACTTTACCCCTATGATTTTTGCAATCGTCCACGTAATTCCCCTATACTTTTATATAAAGTGGTAAATCCACTTTACATAAAACCATAGGGGGTGAAGTGGACATTTTCAAACATTAGGGGGTTATGTGGCAACAGTCAAAACCACAGGGGGGTTTAATATAATTTACCCTTTTGCTTATTAACTTGTAGGTATACCTGTGTCGTTCAATAAAGTCGACGTGAATTTTCTGGTAGATATCCGAATAGTAACTTGAAAGCTCTTCCAAATCGGATTTGAAAACAAAAACTAGTTGAGATTTCTAAACTATTAAATCATATTTGTCCCCAGCTTATCTAACTATATTAAGTGCAATTTCTACGGCAGCAGCAAAAAATTCCATCCTAACGGGCCAAGATTTCCTTGATCGGATGTTATAAATCTTTAGGAACACCTATTAGGTTCTCTCCAACGTTTGCTGGCTTTCAGCAATCCACTCCAGTTATATAATAGGTTCCATGCACTAGGGATCTTGTACAAAAAAAGAAGAAGAAGAAGACGAAGAAATTGTGGAGACAATAGAAGGCATGGGAGAACAAGGAAGAAAAGTTTGTTGCATGTTTACATCCCCGAGGGGATCATTCTTCAGATACTTACTAAATTACCCGTCAAGTCCCTTTTGCGATTTCAGTGTGTTTGCAAGTTATGGCAATCTTTGATAACAGATCCCGAATTCAGTCTCTCATCTGAAGGAAGAGAACGAGCTATTTGCTGCTGCTCAGAGGGGAAGCCAAAAGAATCAGGGAAATATGTTCTGGAAAAAGGAAAAATCCTTTGAGTCTTTGGATCATCATCTCTCCCTCCAACAGCTTCCCAACCCAGTTGGCAAAGCTCTTGATCACACATTCTTATTCTTGGGTTCTTGCAATGGATTGCTACTTTTCTGTGCTTCCACAGCTTTCTCTCATTCAGCATGTGTATATCTTTGGAACCCATCAACCGGAAGATTTAGAGCATGTGTATATCTTTGGAACCCATCAACCGGAAGATTTAGAGAATTAACCCAGCTATATGGCTTGATAAAAAATTCTCCATCGTTTAAGGGCTTGGGCTTGGGTATGCTATCTGGACTTTGCTTCGACCAAACCTCGGATGATTACAAGATCGTACTAATAAATGAGAATTCCGCTGTTTATGTTGCTAGTTTAAGGAGGGGCATCGAGTGGAAGGCTATTAGTTTCCCATATGAAATCCCGAAAAATGTTAAAGAAACTAGATCAGGGGTTTTGATCAAAGGCCATTTATACTGGTTAGTAAAAGAGCAGACACAACTTCCGATTGCGCGATTGTTTATTTTGATGAAACCACGAACAGATTTGATAACTTGCCAATGCCAGAGCCTCAGAGGTTTCCAACTTTGGGTTATGAAATTTTATATCGATTGGGAGACTTAGATGGATGTCTTTGCTTGCTAGTATTTGGGTTATGAAATTTTATATCGATTGGGAGACTTAGATGGATGTCTTGCTTGCTAGTATCCAAGTTTGAGATGCTTTGCCTAATCCCACATCGCCTATCCAAGAATTACAAACTTAGTTTATAGCCTAACTAGAAGTATTTGGTTACAAACCAACGGGCCAAGTAGCCAGAACTGCGGGTGATAAAGTTGTTGAATGGTGCCGGCCAATGGCGACCCAAGCTCCCCTGGGTCCTGGCTGTAGTCTCTAGGAACAGAGACGTCTGCTCCAGTCCAATATCTAGACAGGCCCTACATCCGAGGAGGGCCGAGGGGCACTAGATATTGATGGGGGACTCCATAAACAACAATTTTTGGAAATTTTTTATTTAAACTATTCCACAATAAAAGGACAATTGAACTTTTGCCCTCAGGAAACCATCCAAAAGTCTCGCTGGACTGCGTCTACCCCATTAATCCGTACATGATGATCGACAATAAAGGACATTCATGTAGCAAGATGATAACGATAAAACAGCCTATTGAACCTCTTGTTCGTGTCGGCTCTGAAGATTGAATACTGAAGTGCAAATATCGAAAATTATCTCCAATAAAATATCTCAATTTAGTGGGCCAAAGGTTACCAAAATAAAATATCTCAATTTAGTGGGCCAAAGCTTACCAAAAAGCGAAATAGCTTATATCCTGTTTGAATTACTATTTTCTAGACTTTTTATAGAAATATGTACGGTAGTGATTTGATGTATATAAAGTTAAAAAAAAAGTAATTGAAAAATGTATTCATGGAAAATATAAAAACTTTTTGAAAGAAAAATAATCATCCAAACAATTCTTTAGGTGGGGAAAGCTTACCCATAAATAAAACATTTAGTTGGCCAAAACTTTTCTAAAAGTGTTAAACAAAAAAAAAAAAAAAAGGCAACATTTCTTGAAAGGCAATATCAGTCTTGTCTTCTCATATAATTCATAGTTCAAACGTGTTTGAGTTGTGCACTTATTTTCTCAATCCCACGTTTTCCACAATTATGTATTAATCACTAGTTTTAGATCTCTTGTTACGCGATGATGTGTGTATTGAAGCAACCTTTGTAAGTTAAAATACAAATGCGCGGGTCTAAAGCCAACTTAGCTTACAGAGACAATAATTTGGTAACGATAAGATCATCGATTAAACTCTAAAAATTTTCCATCTCTCATTCAACCAAATATTAAATGCGCATATAAAATGCCTCAACCCAAGTTTTTAAATTTTTATAATGCTGTGTTTATATGGATGGATCTGCAGTCCAATTATTAAATGAAAAAGCTAATGTTCCTATGAATGGAAACAAAAAAATTTACATGACAATCAAAGAATATTTTAGTTGCTCCTACTTTTCATTTTCAATTTTTTTGCTTATTTATCAGTTAAAGGAAAAACAAATATTTTCAAAGGCTCTTTCATGAATGATTTTTCACAAAAATACATTGAAATCTAGAGTGCTGATTATTCTAGAAATAATTGCCCTTATTATCACAACAAATGTAGAAATTAAGGTAACAACGTGCAAGGAAAAAAAAAAACAAACTATATCACTGCTTGAAAGTTGTCTCGCAAACAATCCCATCTATCCAAATTGAAATGAAAATGCATTTAGACCATCACTTGCACTGTGCAATTACTCTTAAAGTCGTATAAAGTATCAAATCATAAATCTAATTTCTCTGAAGGCAGCTCCAACATCATATTGCTTAAATTTCTTCTAGATGAAGACGTGAACAGAAACTTTTTCGGCCCTAAAGTACCCACGTGAAACGACTATCTGAAGGAGTCTTGGCAGATATCAATCATCGTCTTTACGGGTTTTCGTTATGAGAGAATATGGTGTGAAGGAGTCTTGGACTAAGGTTAATCTGCTCAATTTACCAGATTGGCTGCCTCCCCTATATTCTACAAGGTTGGGAGGAAATTTGCTGTTCCGAGAACGTTGTTGCATAAGAACTTATGACTTGAAAGACGAGTCATTAAAGAAAATTAAGTTGAGAGGCAACAGGTTCATCGATGATGGTCCGATTGAGTATGTGGAAACTCTAGCATCAATTTATTGATGGATGCACCATGAAAACAAGGCAACTGCACCGATATAGGGATGGAATGCACTATGAAACATGCTATGCTGAATGTTTACCTCGTCGGAGGATTTTTTTTTTTTTTTTTTCTAAATCTTGTGTAATCATTTTAACTTAGATTGTTTTTTGTCGTGCTTAAATGTTAGAAACGTGATGCAATCCTCTCTAGCCGTTTCTCTAACTGTTTAAGTCTTTTAAATTTTCAAATTTTTGTCATGTTCCAATTTCCGAATTTTGTTTGTTTTCTAATTAGTTTAGGAATTAATAAAAAATGGCCAGCTTGTTAGGTGAATAACACCGAATTGCCTTTCTTCTTGTTCAGATAGGATTTTAAGTCTTTTTTAGCAATTTCTAATTAATTTAGATTTAGTTATTTTGTTAGTTTCCTAATTGAACTAAGGGAACTAAGTGTCGTTATTTTAGTCCAAGTAGTACTAGGGTTTGCTTTGTAAAGGTTATAAATAACCTACTTTTCATTCAATGAAAGGTAGACGAATTATTCCAGAAATTGTTGAGAGTTTTCTCTTGGATCTTGTGAGCACAATCTTTGATCTTATGAGAACAATCTTTTGAGTGCCTTAAACGTTTTCTAGGTGTTCAAAAAATATTTTATCAATCAAGAACTGTGGTGTCTCTACCATCAATCTTGGTCATCAAGTTGATATTTCCGCTGCCAAACCGTGGTGAATTCATCTGTATCCTGTGAACAGGTTTCGTCTGAAATAGGGCGAAGGATCGTATCAAAACGATTTGAGTGTAAGCTTTCTTTTTTCTCCATAAATATGCATATTAGATTACATGATTTCATAGAAAAGTTAGTTATGTGCTAACCTATTCAATCAAATATTAAAGGGAAAATTCATGGTTCAAGGTAGCAATTTAAGAACGCTAACATGGATCTAGGGATAAAACATGAAGTCCGAAAGTCTATGCAAATAAGAAATAAATCATGTAAACTCCATACTGTTTTCGTAGCTAGCATACATAATTTAAAAGTATTTTGGGAGAAGATATATCTACACATGATCATGAAATCTTGATCAGACTTAGCATCATTATTATTTAAGAAAGATTTTTCTAACAGGAGAACATTAATCAATTCATCTTTTTCACACAGAACTTATTATATGAATGCACCTAATCTGATGCAAGCCTATTTTAGATAATATTAAGACCCGAGACACATGAGGCCTTTGTTGGGCACCTGGCTAAACCTATTTAAGAATTATTATCCATCTTTTCTTTATAGACATTATAGTCCATCATTATCTGGGTTGTCTAACTGTGTGTGTCAATAAGAGAGGTATTTTGTTGTTTTTTGGAAAAATTTGGATAACATAAGGAAGGTGTTTCCATGTAAGGGAGACAATTAATGTGAATGTGCATATTTATATAGTAAGTTTGGTATAAAATAAGTACACTAAAGATTGCATTGGTTACAAAAAGTCTATCTAAATGTACTTAGACTAAAATTTTAGGCTTCCAAAGACAAAATTATATAGTAATCAAAATAATCATTGGGCACATTTCCAATAAATTCTTTTGGCTGAGAATTTGCATGTGTTCATAGATTTAATTACCTTTTTCTGCCTTGTACTGCTTTGGACGACTAAGATGTAAGTGCAACAATAATTTCATGAATAATCATGTATATTTGGTCATACAACCTAAATAAGAGTGTTCCAAAATTGTGAAGGAACACGCAGACTAAGAAAAAATTAGAAGCAAAATTAGAAGGTAATGTAGTTTACTTTTAGCTAATAATTGGTTTAGCTAACAAGTCTCTAAGGGCACTCATTAAGAGAGTTCTAAGAAGAGTAAAACTAATTTGAGACAGTATCCAAAATACAAGAGCAACAAATGTGAGGGTGTATATTCATATGGTAAATTCGGTAAGTTAGGTATAATTTAGGTGTTTTAACAATTATTCTTGGAGCACTCCATAGAAAAAATCCTTTAAATAATGGTGTGTTTTAACTTTCTAAGTAGTCACCCTATTGACTTCTAATGACATCTGGTACTAATTAGTCCTATAAAATTTGTTGCTCATTTTATACGTTTATCATTTAATTTACTTGTTAATCCAAAATACAAGGGATAAAACATAAATATTTATGCCATATGGGGACATGATATGATTCAACTAAAGTACAAGGGCTACTATTAATTATTTACCCTTAGCTAATTAGGTCTTCTCTATATATGTTGCTGGGCAATGGGCAATGGGCAATTCACAGCACAATAGATGGTATTCCCAGCTGCTTTCTGAAGAAGCAAGAACCAATACACACATGGAGAAACCAAGGGAGAAGCCAACGGAGAAGCCAACGGTCCTAGTCCACGTCCCACAGGAGATCATTGTTGAGATTCTTTCTAGATTACCTGTGAAAACGTTATCACGGTTTAAGTGCGTTTGCAAGCTATGGAAGTCTCTGATATCAGATCGCAAATTTCGTCTCTGCTCCATAGGAAGAGAAAAAGTGGTTTTCTGCTGCTCAGAGTATAAGGAATTGAAACCCCGGACATATACACGCGAATGGGGAAAAGTTATTTACTCTTTGGATCATGAACTTTCTCTCCAAAAACTTCCCAACCCTATTGGAGGAGGAGTAGATCACAGAATTCAGTTATTGGGTTCTTGCAATGGCCTGCTGCTGATTTGTAGTACCTCTGCAAACTTTCCTACTTCGGGACATGTTCATCTCTGGAACCCCTCAAACTTTCCTACTTCGGGACATGTTCATCTCTGGAACCCCTCAACCGGATGTTGCAGAGAATTGCCCGAACTCAAAGGTTTGGTAGAAGCTGTTCCCTTTGATATATTATCTGGGCTTTGCTTCGATAAATCCTCAGATGATTACAACGCAGTGCTGATAAATAGTAGGTCTGCTGTTCATGTTGCTGGTTTAAGGAGTAGAATCCGATGGACATATATTAGTTTTCCATATAGATTTCCCGATGATATAACTATAACTGGACCAGGGGTTTTGGCCAATGGCCATTTACATTGGGTAGTTCGAGCGAAAATAGGTGATGGCTGCTTGGTTGTTTATTTTGATGAAACGACCAATACATTTAACAGCTTGTCTACCATAATGCCATTCAATCGTAAAGTGAATACTTGTCTGTTGGGAGTTTTAGACGGACGCCTTTGCGTGTTAAGATCTTCCTCATACGGACGTCGAGAAGCTTTGATCATGAGAGAGTATGGTGTGGAGGAGTCCTGGACTCCTTTGTTTAATTTAGCAGATTTGGATTATCCTGAAGTACCCCTCTACTGTACGAGGTTGGGTTGGGAGATTGTGTTATGGGGTGAATACTCTATATGGACTTACAATTCAACAAATAAGTCTTTGAAGGATACAAGAGTCAGGATGAAGGATAGTATGGGCCTCGCACACCAACTCAATTTGAGTCCTCTTCTATACGTGGAAAGTCTGGCGTCAGTTGAAGTAGAGCAGCAACAACGGGAGACCATACTCAGCAACAAGGAGCAAATACACTAGAGATGAGGTGCACTAACATCTGAACAAGCCTGAATCTTGCTCTGCTATATCTCTACTGTAGTGTGCCGTAGTGGTTCTGTTTTGGTAGAATGTTTCTTGTAAATGAGCTTCTGATTATATTATTAATCGCTCCTAGACGTCTGCATAGGTCAGCCTTGAAACATCTATTTAGGGGTATATTCTACGTATTCGTACGCAAACATTGATGCTTACTTTGTCTCTGCATTCTTGTGTGATCTAATCTAATCTTAGCTTCAGATTTTTGTGCTTTACCCTTTTAATCCCATTATCTTTTTAACTCCTTTAATCTAGATGCTAGAAGCCATTTTCTTTGCATTAATTTTTGAACTCTGCCGATATTTACAGGCTAATTAAGGGAATTACCAACCTGTGGATACTGAAATCTGTTAACCATCCATAGATGTGAGTTTTTGTGTAAAGTGTAAACACAGCTGTGCCAGGAAAATAAAATCCATGCTTGCTAGCATGGGGATTTAAAAAATGTAAATGGCATGGGGAGGCATATGTGATCATAATGTACGATGATGATACACAGGATAAACTGTTATTGGATTAAGAAAGTTGAAGCCATGATAATGGCTATTGTCTTATGAGATAGGTTGTTTTGTTTGGATTAATGGAAAGTTCTGTGTTTGAGATTGTTGTTTTTTCATGGACGCTGTTTTCATCTGTTTCTACGTGAAGGTGTGAATTATTGAAAATTTTCAGCCTTCAAAATTGGGTTAATCGATTAAGAACCTGCTGTACTGATCTTAAAGAGAAGGGTAGGAGATATTCATTTAGTAGATTGAAGATATCACACAGTTTAAGAATGCAAGCTATTTTTAAATGCAAAGTAGTACTAATAAGATGTAGTGACTTCTTCATTATCAGACAACACAAAGGTGACCGTGGTTTAACTACTGTATATCCTAACCACAAGTAAAGTGTCCGTTGCCGCAATTTTATATCTGCTGCGTTGTTATAATCCAAACGATAACAGGTCACTGCGACCTGATGATTGGTGACGGGCCTCTTATTTATGTGCGAAGTTTAGCACCAGCTCCTTGACCACATCTAGGCAGAAAGGTTTCAAGAACAACATTGTACATCTGATTAAAGGCAAATCTACAAATTGGGTACTCTGAAATATGCTTGAATCTCCCAGTAATGTTTTTTAATTTTACATATTCTTCAGGGGCCATGTCTATAGCCAGGGATGATAAAGTCTGCTAGGACAGGACATGCTTGATTGTTAGGAAATAGTGAACGCTTGATTGTCAGCTGCCGTGTCCTGATTCAGGAATTTTAACTTGATATCTTTTGAAAATATTGTCAAGGCTGAGGAAGAAGCCTCATGCGCATAAGATGTATAAAGAGTTACTATCATCCATAATGATCTTTCTCCTCTTTCTCATTTTCACTGATTTAATTTTGGGGAAGTCTCTACCAAGCCATTAATCCTGGGGTCAAATCTAGGTACGAAAACGAAATCAAGAAAACACGAACTCTAATCATCATTGATGGGTTTCTCTTGGTATATGATTTTACATTCATCTTCCAATAAAAAAGAAAAGAAAAGAAACAAAAAGCTGGTCTTTTTCTTTCATTCATCTCTGTTGGTGATATTTAGGAGTTAGTTATTGATGGCTGGGGATTTCTCCTTTTTTTTTTTCTTTCCTTTAACGATTGGTCATTGTTTTTAATTTGTCTTTGTGATGTTTAGAGCTTAGTTACTGAAGCGTGAGATTTTTTTTTTTTTCCTTTTTGAAATTCATTGGGATTTTGAGAGGCATAGGTACAAGCCTACTGGAGAAATTTGTGACTTTTTCTTTCTTTCATTTACATAATTTGATAGTCCCTAGGTCTCATGTAAATTGCACTTATAGAAATAGAGGAAAGGGAGTTTTCCCCAAAAACCAAGTAGGCCAGAGGAAGCAACATGGGGGAAGAAATGAAGAAAGAGCATATTCAAGAGTTGCCAGAGGAAATCATTGGTGAGATACTCTCAAGGTTGCCTGTCAAGACTCTCCTCCGGTTGCAGTGTGTTTGCAAGTTATGGAAATCTTTGACATTGGATCCCAATTTCAAGCTCTCACCTAAAGGTAGAGAAAGAGCAATTGTATGCAGTTCCCAGTGGAATCCATGGGGTAGTGGAATACGTAGATATTCGAATAGAAAAGGAAAAGTTTTATACTTGTTGGATCGTGAACTTGCCGTCCAAGAACTTCTTGTAATGAAAAGTTACATCTCATGGGGAGACCACTCAATTCCTTGGTTCTTGTAATGGTTGCTGCTCTTTTGCAGTTCCTGAATTTGTATACCTGTGGAATCCAGTAGCAAGATGTTCTTGACAACTGAACGAATTCCGTGGCTTGATAAAGGCTTCCTCGCATAATCCTTATGGAATAGGTACTGGACTTTGCTTTGATGATCTCTCCAGGTATTTTGCCTAGGAGGGCTTGGTTATACTAAAATGCCACGCCTTCAAGTTCTTAAAAGATGTGGAAAGATTTCTTGATCAGTACAAATAGTTAGAACTAAAAAGTTTAATGCAGCATTAGTGATCAAGATTCAGATTATGAGAAAGCAGCGAGTTTATCACATTTTAATCACTTCACTATGTTGTCTATGGTGTCCAGGTGCTTGATTGTACCTCAGACCACGTTTATACCTGTACTTGCCTGCAACTTTTGATTGCAATAGACGTTGTATAAAAGAAACATCAGAAAACGTTCACATTGCCACTATCTCTTAAAAACATGAACATCAAGGTATTTTCTTCACGAAAAGCACTTCGAGTTTTGGATGATAGTAATAGAATACATTGGGTTCACAAAGATTGCATTAATTACTTGAGAAAATTAACTTCCAGCTACTAGTGTACATGCTGGATTATTCCTGGACAGGAAACCTGTGGTTCTTGATGATACACTGGGGACTTCAGGCTATTCTAAAAATCCTCAACATGGAAGGATATAAATTATGAAGAGCCTTTTTATTTGTAGGATTTAAGGCAGTGTGATTTTGAACTCATGCATGTAGCTGCACAAATTAACGCAGACGCAGTTACTGCTCCTTGCGCTTAGAAATAATTGCCCCAGATCAAGTTGAGGCATGAAACTTGTTCACATAGGAATTGTTGAGCAGCTGAAACATGATGATCATCTTTCCTGACTCCATTCTGTTATACTTGCATCCTTTATAATTTTTCCAGATGATCTGGACTTTGAATATGCAAATCTGATCATATTAATTTCTGACACTCATGAATATTGTTTAACTTCTCTATAGAGTACAGACAACAAAAATTTGCTTCAGCTGGACTTCACTTTTGTCTCTGCGTGCTCTCTAGCCACGTACTCGTACAAAGTTCTGTTGAAATGGTCAGATTCTTTTGACAGGGAAAGAGTTTCTTGCCTGGCAAAAAAGTACAGAGCTGTCCATTCCGCCTTCTCTATTATCCTGTAACATAAATCTAGGTGCTAATTAAAGGCTCAATGAAATCACAGGGGAACTGACATGAGTAGGTCCTGAACTAACCACCGGATGATATCTACAGGCACCTTCCAAAGCTCTGTCAGTTTCAGTTTGTTGGTTGATTTAAGAGGACGTAGGCTGCTCAGCAACTTTTCAAAATCATCTGAGACGAAACTGCAGATAGATATGACAGATTTAAAGCATTAAAAGCTGCCTTGGTCGCAATCGTTGCTGGGTAATAATGTACTGTAACTGTTACCTTCCTTTTTTGTCATAATTTTCTGTATCATCTCCATGCTTGTTTTTATGGATGTTCTCAATGTACACAGGAAACAGAAGAGAAGGAACCCGTCCCTACAAAGATAGCATTAGCCACCGCCAAATTAGTAACTATATCCTACTGCTAAAATGAGATTTGCTGCTGCAAATCAGAAATCTTTTCCAGCCGGTTGTCTGCTTCCTTCCTTTTTGCCTGCTAAACTGGAGATTCTATAGCTTTTTTATCTAGTCCTTGTAGGCAATAGCATTTTGGTTTTCCATGTCCCGGGCAAGAACAAATAAGAGCAGCCATATAGAACTTCTTCACTCACCGGGAGAGAAGCATAACTGAATGTGACATTGAAAACAATAGTCAAGATGCTAGAGGCAATTACACTCCATCCAGTACCCCGAAGTCCTGATTACGCGAGAAAGAAACTCAATGCATAAAAATGCAAGTTTGATTATCGAAGGGAAAAATTAGGCTAGCCACAGACATGAAGCACAATAAAGACAATGCACGAAAGTTGGTTTGAATAAAGCATCTTATAAAATTTTAGATGCAAAAAACCTGAAGTTCTAAACTCCAGCATTGTGTATCAAAAAGCATTGCAAATGATTGACCAATTAATCATTTATGGGTGTATTAAATTTCAGGAGTGCTGAGAAAAAAAGGCTCTATCCTTTGGGAGAAAACTTCAGTTATAAACCCTCTATCAATGACTATAGCTATTTGGTGCTCAAATTTCTGTCCTCCGGACACTCAGACCGGAAGGAATGATGTACATACAGAAGTTCGATGTTTGTAATAATTGTAGCAGGCAAACAGACGTACGTTCTTAATGCATGCTTTAGAACTCCAGTAACAAATGGATGAATGTTGTGCAATTCATGCTTTAGGATTTTGTAGTAAACTAATGCGTAAACACAATATGCTAAAATAAAAAAGAAACTGTAGCATAAAACTTTGACTTTGTAATTCACAGTCACATTCATTCTTTCAAAAGGCAGGAAAAAAAATAACCTTGACAGGTAAACGCTTTTGAATGTAACATTTATTTAAGCTTGTGTCAATGTTTCCCTCGAGGTCTGGGATTACTCTAGTTAAGATCACATGAAATGAGGTCAGATATGCATTTTGTATTTGCAGACAGATCTTGAGACTATAGGAGTAACATCAATTCAGAACAGCCTCTCCAAGACTCTGAAGTTTACCTGCATATGTCTCCCAGGGATAAAGGATGCCGTCCTTATTAACATCAAAATCAGAGACATGTTGCTGAAGAACAATCCAACGTCCATTATGGGGACTTGTACCAGCACCTGGAGCTGCAACAGCAATGGTCAATCAGACTTTGCTTCACCCAACTGTATATTTGCAAATAGTAACAGTGATAGGCTAATGCTCCCTTTCTGAAACAGAAGCACCTAGAATCATCAAAGTATTACACTGGTTTGCACTTCAGACCAAACCATCAGAGAAAAAGAAAGGATAACATCTGAAACAATTCAAGCTAGTCAACTTGCCGTTAATTTGCTTATATTTGGAAAACGGTGATGTACTTGGCTTACTTCAACTTAGATTTTCTCAAACCTGATACTCTAAAAGTGATCTTAAGGGGAGGAGAAAAAAAAAAAATCAAAGCCTTGCTTCTTTATAACTTATGCTACTAGTAAGAATTCAAACACCACAGGCTTTGCAGAACGCAGTGAGAACTGCTGTAATACAGTCAGCTATCCTATCTAACACGCCTTAACTCTTTGGTTTAAATCTGCCATTTTGGGCTTCAAGTTTTCTTCTACAATTGCTAATTGCTTAAAATCCTTCTCCTGCTTCTTTTGAATTTTCCATACGCCAGAATATTCACTTCTAACGAGATGCTAGTAATGATGTTAGCAAAACTGTCTACAGTTAGAGAGAAAAACCAGAACTTTTCCTCTCCGTCTTCGCCCTTCAAATTTTCACTTACAATAAATCACACAGAACAAATTATATTCGAGTTTTGGCTTGAGGGAATCCAAATGCAGATTCGTTTTATTTTTTCCCTTAAATATTTCAAATGCTAAACTTACATCGCATCGAACTTCCGATATTCGTTTTGCTAGCAATTGATGCCTGGGTTGCCTCAGCTTTGTCTTCCACATTTTCTGCCATCTCTCTCTCAAAACTTGTGAAAAAATGTGCTGTGAAACTGCCCCTAATATACAGTTCAAGAGGCAGGTAGTGCTGCTGTTACAAAGCTCCACAGAAGACGTGTGAAATTTTGCTCAAGTAGAGAATTTTTGAACGGCAGGTTTACAGTAGTCACAAGATTTGCCTCTGGTGTTGAAACTTCCAAACACATCAGCAACTACAAATTTGCATAACATCTGAATCAAATAAAGATGAAACATATACAATACATGATTATAACACGTACAATACGAAAGTTCATTCTTCAGCATTTCACGGACTCTTCAGTCAAAAGGCTTTTCTTCTTTTCCTTCTTTTTTTTTTTTAATTTTTTAATTTTATTTTATTTTATTTTTTTTTGGTGGGTAGAAAATGCCAAAAGCTTAAGTTCTTGTTGTGAGTAAAAGATAGTTCTGAACGCCTTGCATTACGAAGTAGGCCAAAACTTTTGCTTGCTCTCGGGCTGCAGGACTAATTCAGGTTCCATGTATCTTGATTCTTGATTATGAATCGTATGAAGACAGTTCCAGGGAGTGACTATTTATCAGTGCAACATACGATCATTCAATCAATACGCAACAGCACACACTAGATACTACATTTCGTCAGCCTTTTTTTTTTTTTTTTTTTGGGGTTAGGGATTCTGTCTAGAGATCTGCAGCTTCAGTATATAGCTTCAGCATAGAGCATAAATACCTCTCTGTAGTGCGAAATCCGCTAATCCCACAAATGTAAACAACAAGATGATCTGATCATTGGCAGCAGACATAACCACTATGTACTACTAACAAGGTACTGCTGTAAATTAGGCACATGCTAGCAAGTAGTCACATCATCCAATTACAGAGCCAGAAAAGGTTTTTAAGTACAGCTTACATCACAAAGTACAAGGTTTCAGAAGGTAAGAAAGCATGTAGGTTTGGAAAAGAAGCTAGGAGTTTAAAATTTTTCTTCATCCTATCTTGGCTTCAGCTCCAGCATGAATCTTAGCACAATATTCAAATAAGCTACCATCATAACATCGTCTAATTGCTTCTTTGGATAGGAATCCTTCCTCATCCCTGGCAAGGATATAGAGAATTATCCAATTTGTATTGAAGGTCCTTGGTAGCTCACAAGCTGGAAAGAAAAGCATAAACAGAACATATATGGTTATTGTGAATAAGTGTAAAAATGATTTCTTGATCCAACAATCAAAGATGGCATACTTACAGCAATACTTGGAAAAAAGGAACAACTTGATTTATTAATCAGTAGGTAAATGACAGCTGAATCAATACAGTGATATACCACCACAAGAACTAGCCTCCAAGTCTGAAATGGAAAAAAGCAATACTGGCAATTTGGATTCTAAATGGACTACTATCTAATATCTATGAAAAGCTTACAAATTGAACTGCCCAAGATAGAGTATCTTTACGAACCTCTCTTAAACCCCTGCTTGAAAAAGAAACTTCTGCTATGCAATTGTGCCGAAAAGATTGGAACTTTAATCAGAAAATTATACTTGGAAAGCGCTATTCTTGATAAGCTATCTGAACTAAAAAAGTAACAAATCTCCAGCTCAGAAAGCAGTCAATTTGTAGTAGCAACTCTTTCCAGTAAGAAGAATTTGATAGCCTTTGCCACAGGGACATTTGAAATGGAGAATCAGACACTCCCCTTTTCTCTCCACCCAAACAGCTTCTTCACAAGGTCCTTCTTCACTTCCAGTAACTTGGCTCACTTCAGGATTATCCTGCATAAATTTCAGACTTCAAAAATTGCACACATTTGATCAACTGGAATTATATTTAGAGTTACAACTACACCAAGATTATCAGAGAAAGAACCTGAACCAAGAAACGGACATCTAAAAACTGCAGCATCAGAACAAATGAAAATTCAAGAAAAATAAGAAAAGAAAAGAAAATGGAAAAATGTCACGGGATTGATTTAGAACTAAATTAAGACTATCTAAGAAAGGACTACAACAAGAAACTAAAAACACAATATCAGATACCATCACAGATTCAAGAAAAACAAGCAAAAGTGTCATGAAAACATGGGGACTGATACAAGCTATAGTGAACGATTGATTATCAGACCTTTGAAAGATCTTCATTTTCTTCAGAGTCAGAGACGCTATCCTCTTCACCTTCCTTCATGACTTCATTCCACCATTGGCTCATTTCTCTCAGCCTATCCTTCATTCTTTTCAGCCTCTGTATATTTAACCAAAGAAGGTTAATTGGTGGGGTAAAATTCGCCTAGAAAATTGGGGGAATTCTTGGACACAATTAAAGGAAAAGAACCCAGAAAGTACCTTGGTATTAGGACTCTCTTCTTCCAGATTCAGGCCAGCCTCTCCAGCACTTGGTGACCACGTGACTTTTCTTGCTGCCGGAGGCCGAGGTGGTGTGTTGGTTGTCACCACCTGATAAGAAGCTGAAGTGGGATCAGAGATTGAGCGGCAAAGAGGACCAGATGGCGAAGCAGCCACAGTATTGACCAGAGAACTCTCCGGCAACTGATTGTTCACCAAACTACCCAAAGAAATTGGATCTTGATCAGAGAGTTTGCTGGCTCCGGGAGAGTTGATTGGATCAGAAATAGTCCGGCGAAGAGCAGGGGACGATGATGATGATAATGCATTGGAGAATGTGGCCGGAAGTGGGAGTTTACTGAAGCCTAGAATGCGGTGGTCGCCAGAAGATGTGGTGGCGGCGGAAGATGGAGGTAGAAGTGTGGCCCTCTTGGAAGAGGGTTCTTGGAGGGAAGACCAAGATGATGGGGACTGTCTCTTGGTTGAGCCGCATTTGTTGCAGGGGTCCATGGAGGAGGACGAGAAGAGTGGGGGAGCAGCGGTGGTGATGGTGGATTGGTGGCTGCTGGGGTTGAGGGCGGCGGTGGAGTTCAGGTGGAGCTTTGCTAGGAGATTGAGAGCAATGGTGTCAATCGCAGTGGTTTCTTGAGGATGGGAGGACTCTTGGGAGAAACCAGAATCTTGATGAGTCATTTCTGTTCAGCTCTGTTTCTCTCTTTAAAAACTGTCAATAACTGTTTTTTTGAAAGACTTGGCGGGCTATTATATTGTGAGGCTTACTGGAATATATAGGAGTTGGTTAGGGATTTTTCTTTTTCTTTTCTTTTCTTTTTTTGTTTGGTTATAAATTTGTGGGAATTTGTTGCTGCTAGTTGCTTGCTAAAAAAAAGGACGAAGAAAAGAAAAGGCCATATGGTAGAAGGAGAGGTTATTAAAGGTTGCGAAATGGCTAACTTTGATTGGGCCGGTGCACTTCTTTCTTGTTTGTCCAGGTTATATATCAGGATGATGGTTTATGGAAATTGTTTGATAGGCAATCCTTTTCTTTTCTTTCTTTCCTTTTTTTTTTTTTGGGTTGGAAAAGAGTAGGTTAAGGTAATTACGAACATTCAATTAAATCAATTTGTACATAGAAACTAATTCGTTGCATGCAATTGCTTATAGAGAGATTAGAGAGGGCTGGAACAAATTACGACTTTCTTAATATGTGTGAATGTAACTTTTGTTTTCTCCATTCTGTTAATTGTATAACTGCAAATTAAAGTTTCCTAACTAGCTATGTGTTAATTGTATATCCTGGCACCCACCTATAGAAGTTCCCTAAATACGACCCCAGAACCTTCATGCTTGTCTTATTTCTTTATTTATTTCCTTCCAGGATCTTATGCATTTTGGAAAATTTGAGCTAGAAGGAATTCACTCTGTGCAACTAGCATATGGACAATCGTCCTTTAAGTAACACATATAATTAAACTCCACCCAGGAGGTTGATCTTATACATACAAGCCATAGTATTTCATAGGAAACGATACCAGATGATGTATTGACTTGTAATATTGGTATTCAAACTTATACAAAATTCAAAGCCCTCAGACAACTGTTCCATTCTTCCCGAGTTCTCGCTGTCTGGCACGTTCCATCTTCCTCTTTCGCCATTCCTCTATAGCTGTATAGACCAAGAACAACGAGAAAAATCTTTTAGTTCAATACCAATGTCAGCCTCAGTAGATGATAAACATACTCTGATTTACTCACTCTATTATGACCAATCAACCTGTTGATAAATCTCTTTCATCACGAACCTGCATATACCATAATGTTGTGCAGAAGCATATCTGACATTGACTACAGCTGACCATCTCTCTAAGAAGCTCGCTATTGGTTTAAGCGGTTTTTTGAAATGTAAAGCAACACTATCAAAGAGTGCATATACATACTTAAAGCTTGAAAGATGAAGGAGGGGGTGCTTAAAGCTTGAAAGATGGAGGGGGGGAGGGAGCTTGAAATTCGAGTTCTAGATGGTAACTATGATGGTGAAAATTGTGAATATAAATGCTTTATGGTTAAAGGGGTGAAAATATTTGCCTACTGCCTGGATTTTGATTTAAAGGTGCAGCAACTTTTAGTGATATGTCTAGAAGAATTACACTTTACAAGGAAGGCATAATTAAGCTACCGGATGAACTAAGACTAATGTGCAATAAAACTATCAGCCGTCGATCTGAGAACCAGCTCCCAGAACATATTTCTTAAATTCTAGTCAATAAACATTCTTGACAACTTATAATTAAAAACAATGTAGTGAGCCAAACTACAAAACACTTAATGCACTAATAAAAGCATAATCTACGATTATTAAGTTTCCACACTTATAAAGAGTACTTGTCGTGCCAAATTTAGGAAACTCCTTCATGAGAACTTTTTTCTTGGTCCAATTTTAACATCTGTGAATTAAACAAAGAACGTTTCCAAATGTTTCTCATCTGTAACCAATATATTTAGCTGATAATGGATAAGAAGCTGTATGCCTGTACCTGGCTCCATGATTATTTTATACTGAAATAAACGATTAATATTGTATAAGTAATGATCGGCAAATTCGACCCACAATAAGGTAGATTTAGGCTGTGATTCCTAATGGCTTGTACCTTCTAATAAGCACTAATTTAGGTTAAGAGTCAGAGCTAATGAAATGGGGCAAAAGTTCAGAAGTTACCTTTGAGGCTGCCAGCATCTGAATATGAACGAAAATTATTGAGCCTAGATACTAGGTCCAAAGCAGCACCCTGCTTGGTATCTTTCTGTTTTACTGCCTCGGGTTCTGCATGTGCTTCTTTTTCAATTTCCTTCACCTAAAATGAATAGCTATTAACTTTTCAGATAATGCAATCCACATACCAGAAAACTCAATTTCATTATAAGAAGATGCACTAGTATGTAACCATGACAAATGATAGAACCCCATATAAAGACATGGAAGAGTTTAATTGCTCACATCTTCTGGATACCAGTACTTAAATAAATTGTTACAACTGGCAATCAAATATGGTAATACAAGTAAAAGACTTCGTACTCACTCTTTTGATCAAATCCACAGGGATCATGGCGCGGCGTATCTCCTCAGATTCCTTAATGTACCTAAGTAAAACTGCATTTTTAGGATAGACAAACATATTAATCAATAAGCAAGATTGCAGTCCATAAAATGAGATAAGTACCAATGAAATAACGAAATTTTTTAAAGAGCATCAACATAAATAACTATTTCCAGACAAAGTAATGCTACTAAACAAAATATGAGGATAAGATGTTTTCAAGTATCCTAAAGGAGAAAACAGCTTCAATCTTGGTTCAGAAATGATCATCGGATGCTACATAACAGTTATCTACTGGTTATATAAGCCTCATAGCTACATCCGGGAAAGGGTTGGTTCCAACTTGCACCAATCATTTCTTAACTAATCTATCAATATCCTCGGAATGGATTTTATTCCTTCAAATTCCTATAGGAGATGGATTAGAAACTGTTTTACCAGCTTTCCCGAGATTTCCTCACCAACTGAAAGACTCCACAAAGAGCAGAACTACTCAAAACCTTATTCCCTAAAAAAATAAAAAATAAAAAAAAGTTCTCTCACAATTGACGAGCTACGAACACAGGACACCAAACTCACTAGTCATTGGCAGGAAATTAATCAAAATAGTTGCGGACACAAAAACAAGCTGTAAATCTGTATCTTTTTTGAGCCCCTTTACCATTACCAACCACTCAAGAGAAGTTGATATTCAATTGATCAAATCCCAGTAAATGATCACTGAGAATTCTTGAAAACAGCATTTAAGCATCATAAACCCAGAAATTTTAATTCAAGATTTAGCAATCTTAGATCAGACTCATCCCAGAAGCCCACAAGTTGAATTTAGGAAGAAATAGTAGAATCCACCGATAAAAATGAAAAATTGGAGAGAAAGAGGCACCTGAATTGGGTTGGTGAGAAGAAGAAAATTTGCCAAAAGAAGATGCAGAGAGGAACCCTTGCAGCAAGAAGAGAGCAGTGAGCAAGTTGAATAAGCAGACAACAATGGTGGCATGCTTGAAGCTTAGCCATCTTAATTTCCACCATTGCGGAACTTGGTGTGCTTTTTCCATCATCAACCCCTTCAATTGACTCCTGTAGGACTCTGTTTCTTTTGCTCCTTCACTGTTTGTTTCTGTTGCCTTACTCCTTACAACCTTGTAACAAAAATGGAATGTACTCGGAAGTTTTGGAAAATTGAATAAGATCCTTGCTGAAAATTTACAGCCCATTTGGATTGATATTTCTTTTTTTTTTTTTTTTGGTGATTCACTAAAGTATTTTTAAGAATGCAATGTATATAAGAGAAGAAGGTGATTAAAAATTACATCAAACGAAATATTCACATAAATTATAAAAAATTTTCAATAAAAAATCACAATCTAAACAGGGTTATATTCCTTCCGAATTCCATCCCATTAAAAATCTTATGTCTTTTTTCTTTTTAAAATATTCCAAAATATTTGACATCCTAATAAGTCAAATTTAGTGTATATTTTCTAATGTTGGGGGATTTGAATTGGATGGTAAGGTGGGAGGAAAAAATTTTAATATTATTCCTACCTTTACCTTTATTTTATGTTAGATTCAAATTTAAATTTTAAATTTTAGAAGGCAAATTTGAAGCAAAATTACTAACATTACCATCAATCCGCTATTCTTAAAAAATGAAAATCCAACATTACAATTATTCCACTATTTTTAAAATGTTAGAATCCTGCAATATGGCAAAGAAAATTCTTTTTTGAGATGGACGTAGTATTCAAATGTAATTGTACAAATGAGATTCAATTCAAGTTTTACTCTCCGGCTTATTAACTATGAACTATTGCCGTGAACTAATGGATTAACTTTTTATACACAGTAATTTTTTTTAAGTTAACAACTTTGGATGCATGCCACATCTATATAATTTAAATTTGTGTTATATGTCATAATCCAAATCTTCTAGTGTAAAAAAAATTATATATTAACAATGTATAAATAAAAAAAAAAAGTTATCCTAAACTAATAGCCCCACCCACCTTTTTCTCTTTTTCCTTTTCTGAACTTGAGGATTTTGTGATTGAATTTCGATTATGTAACTATAGCACCAAATGCATTTTATGTCACCTAAAACTGGCAGCCTCTTTTCTATTTTGGTAAAACAACAGAGTGCGGCAATTTTTCACTTGAACTTAGTCCCTCGTACTAAAGTGAAACATTTTCAGAAGACCAGAACAAAAACAGGATGGTGGTTGATAGTGACCAACAGCATGGTAATTTAGCCCAGTAGCCCATCGCAAAGAATGGATACATGGGTGAGCCAATTGGGCACAGGAGGAAGTTTTCTTCTTATCATTACTTCATGTAAGAGGAAGTTTTCATTCCAATGGAAAGGACAAGTAGGTAGCATATGCAAAACCTTTCAGGGGGTAGATGAAGAGATGAAGAGAAACCAGAAACTACAGATTTCATTCACTGTTATCCAAGCTGCTTTTGCAAAGCAAGCAAACAACCATGAAGCAGCACTTAACGCTGCCCAAACTTGCAAGCAATCTGAACTCCGAAGAGTCCTCAACATCTTTCATCTATAGGAATGAAAAAAATTATGAACTGAACTCTGCATTTACACATGCTACAAAAAATTTGCCCCCTTGTTCTCCTTTTTGCTTTTTCAAAGACAAAAAGCACATAAAATGAACTACAACCCACGGTACAACCATTACAAGATCTTAAGCAGGCATCCCATACATACAAGCTAAGACTAGGAAATCATAAGGTCATGCAAAATATTTATCAGCCGCGTTCACCCCTTGGCTAGATATGCTAGTGCAAAAGGCCCCTCTAAAGGCAGCAAAATACCCCTTGCAGCAGTCAATTCTTCATAGAATTCATATGCTATGTAATACTTTGCAGATCCAAAAATAGCAAGGCAAAGCAACGGGAGTTAAAGGGGAAGTCAACATTCTCAAGACAGTTCAGGATAACAGCAATGAGGATGCTTGAGCCGATTGGAATCCTGGTAAACAATTGACAATAAGAGTTACATTACTGTTGCTTCTACATGGTAAAATTCCATCTGCAAGAAAAAATAAATCAGAAAGCATCAGCAGACAGAAATTATGCCCAAACTCATTTTTCAAGAACATATTTATCTACTGTATGTTACAGTAACTATTTATCTCATATGTGGAGCAGAACCACATCAATATATGACCACAAAATCCAACAAATACTAAAAGGCCCATTTGGTATTGATAATGAAATTATTAAGAAATAGATATCTTCAACAGAGAGTATCATATATTTATAGTAAGTTAAAGAACAGCAGTTCAAATACCATACAAGAAAGAAGATCTATAGAAGATGTAAAGCAGTTGAAACAGAAATTTGATTGAGAAAGCAGGACGAGAAATAAGGGACCTATGCAAAGCTATAAAAACTTAAAGCTCGTCACGCAGATGCCGTTCCAATGGCACATCCAACAAGGGAACTGCTTCCTGGTTCATCTGGGGAATATTTACACCATTTCCGCCACCTCTGGGTAAAACCTCTGCTTCTTTTACCACACCAGCTTTTACAGCATCCATAAGCTTCCTCTGTAACTTAAGCAGCCCAATACGCTTGGAAACAACATAAAGAACAGCAAGGGAAAAAAGAAGAAATCAAACAACAATAATTATCCTGCCCACGAAAGCCAAGCATTAGACTACCAGATGCAGATCAGGAGTAAAAGTGCAGAACATTTTCTCTTCCCTACCTGTCAATGACATCCTGACGCTGCATTGTCGAAAGAAGGTTTCAAGTTCGCATCAGAAGTGAGCGGTGACCTCTGTACTCGCTTTCAGCCTTTCCTAGTACTCCAGTTGACTCTTCTGCAGTATTCAACATTATATCTTGTTATTTGGCTTCAACAAGTACAAGTTCATGAAAGAATAGACAGCTCCATATTCCCCAATATTATGATAAATAAAAGAGTAGCTAATCGTGCAATAAAATGCCATGTGGCAATATTAAGAGAGAGAAATTATTCCGGTGCTCTTAATACAAAATCTTTGGATATAAACCTCAGAAAAAGATGTAACCATCCAAATTCTTAAAAACAAATCTCCAGGCGCACGTATTTGAGGTACATTATTAATCATCCAGTTGTAAAATTGAGATTAGTATGAATCTCACCACCTCAACTTTATTGAACACTGGGTATGGTATTTATATTGTAAACTTAATTAAGTAGTTATATCAGATATATGGAATAACCAAATAAAAACATTCAGAAACATCACTATTAGAATTTGAAATGAGATTCATGTAGCAGACTAGCTGAAGAATTAAATGTCAATCATCTTCTCCAGCTAAACCAAGTTGCTTTCTCCAGGCCCCGAAATTAATGGAGCTGCAAATGCCTACTTTTAGTCAACAATGACAACATTCATTGTACGTATCAAATCCAAAAACTTGCGCATAAGAATAAAGAACAGCTAGCTAGTATTATCTGCTTAGGAAAAAGGTAAAAATAGTAATAATAACAATAATATTTTGAGATAGGTGATACTAGTCCAAGAGCAAATATCTATATTAGTGCAAAAGAACTCACCAAAAGTCATAAGTGTGCTTCCACTTCGTTCAACTTCCTGTAAACATTTACTAAAGATGTGAGAGACTATCATATGCATGTCAGGAAAAGGAATAATGGAGAGATATAGATACCAACCTGGACCATCAGTTGACGGGTGCGTCGAAGGCTCTCGGTGATACTTTCAGCTGCAGATGTCATTCCTGCCTTTGTCCTAGTAAGTAGTACCATAATATAGAACGTGTAAAGTCATATTCTTGATCAATAAGCATTCCTCTATGATTCCTAAAACCACAACAAACAATGATGTACGGTTTTAGCAAAGCACAAGCATGTTAGACATACTGTAGATTCTGTCTCCGAATGGTAGACCCTTCTCCACCTCCCAAAAGAAGCTCCCTCTGCAATCAACCATCAATGCTTTTAAACATCTAACAAGCTGATGCAATAATTTACATCTTGCAATTTCCTTCTTTGAAATGTAGAAAGATTACAATTTAACTAACAAATATAATAAGGAAAAAGGCATTTCAATAACCAAATAAACACAATAAAGCCTCATCATAAGATCATATGGGAAAATAGTACATGGAGCCAACATAAGGTAGAAAGCTCATTACCTCTTGTTGAGCAGTTTTTCTGATATTTTCCTTTGCTCTCAGATTAGCTTTTCTTAAACTTGACCTTAAGCTGCGTTTCCCAACAAAATAACTGTGTAACATATCACCACCTAGATATTCCTCACAGATATGCAATGTAATCATAAACACAAACACAAACACAAACACATCTCTGTGAATCAATCATTCATAGCAACAAAAGTCACAAGAACATTTCTGCCAACAATCTGTCATTCTCAACTAGACACAATCTTAGTCTGTAGGCATGTAGCAAGCAGTAAACAAGACTCCTAAGTAAACTATATAGAAGGAACTCATACCAAATAATTTAGACTCCACAAAAACAAACTGCTCTCTGATTTGTATGTTTTCACACATCTGCTTTCTGATTTCTTGAAATGATAAACCATATGCTGCTACATTGACATCACTTAAAACTACAAAAATGCAATAACAACTCCTGCCGATATCAAATAAACCATCTGTAAGAAAGAACAGCAATCAAGCTATGGAAAAAGAAAGTACACCCTCCTTCACTGCATGTCTTACAACAGTCAAAGACAACCAAATTAACGCTATCAAAACAATATACAGGTTGGTAAACTCTGATTAAGATAGTCACACACACACTCTCTCTCTCTCTCACACTCTTTCTCTCACAACATCATATATCAATACAGGCTATATATATGTTCAAAACAAAGTTTCTCTTGGCGCACCATACCCAGCAGCCAAAAACTTAAATTTTGTAAAGATTTATGACATGAAACAATAGTATAAACCCCAGAATGAATCCAAAAAATGAAAACTTGTAGTGCTTGACATCACATTGATTTAAGCTCCTGAAATCAAATGATCAAGAATTCACAATGCGAACTTTTATAACACGTCCAGATCAACCAAATTTAACACAAATATCTGATTTCAACAGATTTATCAGCAAACCCGAAAAGGTTTCCGCATTTCGATCACCTAAAGATCATAAGCAATTACACTACATGTTTCTACAAACCTTCCAATCCCATGCCATAACTAAAAATACAGTAACACACATATAAAACCAGCACAATGCTTACCTTATCAGAATTTAAAGTTTCCATTTTCAATTTAGTAAGTCATCTACATTTTACACTTAAAGATTCCCCAAAAAAAAATGTACAAAAGACGCACGGATAAATATTAAACTCAAAAGGGTGCCCCTGAAATCTGTTGACATGAAAAGTAATAAAGTGGGTACCTTTCGGTTTGCTTTTGCCAAGAATTAGCCAAATCTTGAGCCTGTTGAACTTGATCATCAGAGGGAAGTTGAGGCGCTAAGAGATCAAGCTTAAAATGGAGTGACTGCAGGAGATTCAGACCATCTTGAGCAAGCCCATTTAATCTTGGTAATGAATTCCTACTCTGATGCTGCTCTTATTCTTCTACTGATGAGGATGATAATTTTTGGCTGGATTTTCCATATTCCTCAATTGATTTAATATTTTTTTGAAAGTTGTTCTTCTGTTTCTTGAAATTCTTTCTTCACTTTCTCCACCTCCTCTACCACTGGGGTCCATGCCGTTTTTCATGCTTTTGGCAGGTCGTTTTGAGATTGAAGATTGGAGATTATGGTGGGATTTTCTGTGAAAGAAACTGGAAGACGGAAGGAATGGGAAAGGGACCCGGTTTTGAAGCAAGGACGGTTTGCACCGGTTGGACCGGCTGAAATATGAGAATGGGACGGTTCGGCCAATTTTATGCAGTGACGTTTTAATTCACAATCGCATCCCCATAGATAATGAGATCATATTTTGCATAATCAACACCGCAACATCATATCACAAGGCACCTGAGTTCAAAGCTAGCTATGTTGTATCCTTAAGTTCCAGAAGTAACACAAAGAAATGTCAGGTTGATTATGGTTTGACCCTAAAACTTGACTTGAGGAATATGCAAATTGGATTGAAGGTGCTTGGTAGCTCACAAGCTGGAAAGAAAAAGCATAAACAGAACATCTATGGTTATTGTGAAATAGCGTAAAAATGATTTCTTGATCCAACAGGTCAATCAAAGATGGCATATTTACAGCAAAACTGTGGGAAAAAAGGAACAGCTTGATTTATTAATCAGTAGGTAAATGACAGTTGAATCGATACATTGATATCCCACCATAAGAACTGGCCTCCAAGTCTGAAATGGAAAAGAACAACACTGGCAATTTGGATTCTAAGTGGACTACTATCTAATATCTATGAAAAGCTTACAAATTGAACTGCCCAAGATAGAGTGTCTTTATGATACTCTCTTAAACCCCTACTTGAAAAAGAAACTTCTGCTATGCAATTGTGCCGAAAAGATTGGAACTTTAATCAGAAAATTATACTTGGAAAACGTTATTCTTGATAAGCCAGACTATGTGAACTAAGAAAGTGACAAATCTCCAGCTCAGAAAGCAGTCAATTTGTAGTAGCAACTCTTTCCAGTAAGAAGAATTTGATAGCCTTTGCCACAGGGACATTTGAAATGAAGAATCAGACACTCCCCTTTTCTCTCCACCCAAACAGCTTCTTCACAAGGTCCTTCTTCACTTCCAGTAACTTGGCTCACTTCAGGATTATCCTGCATAAATTTCAGACTTCAAAAATTGCACACAATTGATCAACTGGAATTATATTTAGAGTTACAACTACACCAAGATTATCAGAGAAAGAACCTGAACCAAGAAACGGACATCTAAAAACTGCAGCATCAGAACAAACGAATATTCAAGAAAAATAAGAAAAGAAAAGAAAATGGAAAAATGTCACGGGATTGATTTAGAACTAAATTAAGACTATCTAAGAAAGGACTACAACGAGAAACTAAAAACACAATATCAGATACCATCACAGATTCAAGAAAAACAAGCAAAAGTGTCATGAAAACATGGGGACTGATACAAGCTATAGTGAATGATTGATTATCAGACCTTTGAAAGATCTTCATTATCTTCAGAGTCAGAGATGCTATCCTCTTCACCTTCCTTCATGACGTCATTCCACCATTGGCTCATTTCTCTCAGCCTATCCTTCATTCTTTTCAGCCTCTGTATATTTAACCAAAGAAGGTTAATTCGTGGGGTAAAATTGGCCTAGAAAATTGGGGGAATTCTTGGACACAATTAAAGGAAAAGAACCCAGAAAGTACCTTGGTATTAGGACTCTCTTCTTTCAGATTCAGGCCAGCCTCTCCAGCACTTGGTGACCACATGACTTTTCTTGCTGCCGGAGGCCGAGGTGGTGTGTTGGTTGTCACCACCTGATAAGAAGCTGAAGTGGGATCAGAGATTGAGCGGCAAAGAGGACCAGATGGCGAAGCAGCCACAGTATTGACCAGAGAACTCTCCGGCAACTGATTGTTCACCAAACTACCCAAAGAAATTGGATCTTGATCAGAGAGTTTGCTGGCTCCGGGAGAGTTGATTGGATCAGAAATAGTCCGGCGAAGAGCAGGGGACGATGATGATGATAATGCATTGGAGAATGTGGCCGGAAGTGGGAGTTTACTGAAGCCTAGAATGCGGTGGTCGCCAGAAGATGTGGTGGTGGCGGAAGATGGAGGTAGAAGTGTGGCCCTCTTGGAAGAGGGTTCTTGGAGGGAAGACCAAGATGATGGGGACTGTCTCTTGGTTGAGCCGCATTTGTTGCAGGGGTCCATGGAGGAGGACGAGAAGAGTGGGGGAGCAGCGGTGGTGATGGTGGATTGGTGGCTGCTGGGGTTGAGGGCGGCGTTGGAGTTCAGGTGGAGCTTGGCTAGGAGATTGAGAGCAATGGTGTCAATCGCAGTGGTTTCTTGAGGATGGGAGGACTCTTGGGAGAAACCAGAATCTTGATGAGTCATTTCTGTTCAGCTCTGTTTCTCTCTTTAAAAACTGTCAATAACTGTTTTTTTGAAAGACTTGGCGGGCTAATATATTGTGAGGCTCACTGGAATATATAGGCGTTGGTTAGGGATTTTTCCTTTTCCTTCTTCTTCTTCTTTCTTTTTTTCTTTTTTTTTTTTTTTTTGCTATGGTTATAAATTTGTTGCTGCTAGTTGCTTGCTAAACACAAAAGAAAGGCCATATGGGTGAAGGAGACGTTATTAAAGGTTGCGAAATGGCTAACTTTCCTTAAATCGGTATACTAAAAATTATATATTGACACTATATAAAAAAATTATTCTAAACTAATAGCCCCACCCACCCTTTTCTCTTTTTCCTTTTCTGAATTTGAGGATTTTGTGATTGAATTTCGATTATGTAACTATAGCACCAAATGCATTTTATGTCACCTAAAACTGGCAGCCTCTTTTTTATTTTGTTAAAACAGCAGTGTGGCAAATTTTCACTTTGAACTTAGTCCCTCGTACTAAAGTGAAACTTTTTCAGAAGACCAGAACAAAAAGAGGATGGTGGCTGCTAGTGGCCAACAGCATGGTAATTAAGCCCAGTAGCCCATCGCAAAGAATGGAAGCATGGGTGAGCCAATTGGACACAGGAGGAAGTTTCCTTATTACTCTCACTTTATGTCAGAGGGAGTTTTCATTCCAATTGAAAGGACAAGTAGCTAGCATATGCAAAATCTTTCAGGGGGTAGATGAAGAGATGAAGGGAAACCAGAACTACAGATTTCATTCACTGTTATCCAAGCTGCTCTTGCAAAGCAAGCAAACAACCATGAAGCAGCACTGAACGCTGCCCAAACTTGCAAGCAATCTGAACTCCGAAGAGTCCTCAACATCTTTCATCTATAGGAATGAAAAAAATTATGAACTGAACTCTGCATTTACACATGTTACAAAAAATTTGCCCCCTTGTTCTCCTTTTTGCTTTTTCAAAGACAAAAAGCAGATAGAACGAACTACAACCCACGGTACAACCATTACAAGATCTGTACAAGCATCCCATACATACAAGCTGAGACTAGGAAATCATAAGGTCATGTGAAATATTTATCAGCCGCGTCCACCCCTTGGCAAGATATGCTAGTGCAAAAGGCCCCTCTAAAGGCAGCAAAATACCCCTTGCAGCAGCCAATTCTTTCATAGAATTCATACCCTATGTAATACTTTGCAGATCCAAAAATAGCAAGGTAAAGCAACAGGAGTTAGAGGGGAAGTCAACATTCTCAAGACAGTTCAGGATAACAGCAATGAGGATGCTTGAGCCGATCGAATCCTGGTAAACAGTTGACAATAAGAGTTACATTACTGTTGCTTCTACATGGTAAAATTCCATCTGCAAGAAAAAATAAATTAGAAAGCATCAGCAGACAGAAATCATGCCCAAACTCATTTTTCAAGAACATATTTATCTACTGTATGTTACAGTAACTATTTATCTCATATGTGGAGCGGAACCACATAAATATATGACCACAAAATCCAACAAATACTAAAAGGCCCATTTGGTATTGATAATGAAATTATTAAGAAATAGATATGTTCAACAGACAGTATCATTTCAGGACAAAACTAACAGCTGCATAATATGCAAGAAAAGCCAAGTGCATCAGCATCAAACCTAAAGAGGATGGCAGAAAGAAACAGAAGTGCAAGAAAGCCAGTAAAGTAGAGAACCATCAAAATTGTGGGATAATTTAATCACTGGTACATTTATTGGCATAGTAGAAACAACTTTGCATTAGAAAGCAGCCATACTTGCCATTGCCATAAGCCATTTCCCAACCAAGAAAAATGGCCATGTACTAATAAGGATAACTGATAGAGAGAGAGAGAGAGAGAGAGATCAGGGGAAGCACAATGGAAAAAACTCATCTGATTGATTTCTCAGAAAATTAAGGGAAGATAGAGAAGTAGGAAGGAGAACTGCATGACATCATTCAAAAGCTATGCTGTTCTACAAGAAACATCTTCAGCAAAAACTCAAGGATTATAAAATGACCAGATGCCAGGAAAAGGAATATGTGAAAAATAAACATGATATATAATATAGTTTAATGCATTTTTAAACACAACCAAGCTTGCAATAGGGGAGTCTGACATTGCCACATCAGATTGATTAAATTGCAAGTCCATCAAAGCCTAATCATCAATCTCAAACCAATTGATGCACTACAAAAGCAAGCAACTAAGTCTGATAGAGTTTCATCCAAAATACTCAAAAAGAAAATTTTTCACACAATAAAGAGGTACAAATCCACTAAAGCAGGTAACTAACCCTCACAAAGTTCCATCCAGAATAACGTGGAAAAGTTTTGAAAAAAAAAAACAGAGAAAAGAATAAATTCGAATGCTTTCACAAATTCAGGTTAAACTAATAATAGCATTGGGACAAATCATTTACTGTACTACCAGAAGAGCTCAACCAAAAGAAACCCAAAAGGTAAGGACAATAACATAGAGGAAGACCATGTCAGAATTGAACATTGATCAGTCACAATGAAAAATAAAAATCATCATCTGCTCATGATACATGTTCTTCAAATAGCAGAAATCAGATCCCATAAATATTCATGATGCAAAGCCTAAAAACTATACATCAGGGTCATAAACCACTATACATGCTATTTCTACCTCAGAGCAATGATTGTAAACTTTTACTTTCAACAATTTTTTTTTTAAAAAAGAAAATCACTATACCAATAATTTTACTATGAAAAAACAAGAAACAGTTAAACAAACAAATTGGTAAGAAAATCAACACATCTTCTGACAAATTGTTACAACCAATATACTCTAAATGTCACATAAAAAATACAGCATGTAGAAAATCCAGATATAAGTTAGATATTACAGCTAAGAAGCAGCTGAATTGCTGATTTGACGAAAGCAATAAAAAGACACTACCTCAAATATTGTTTCTACCTTTTGGCCATCGGGTAACAAGTTCCTAAATGTTATCATGAACTCGAAAGCAATAAAGTTAGGTTATGTAAGATTTCATACACCTGGCAGAAAAGTCTATGCAACATTTTGTCATAACGAGAAAACTGGACAAAATCTAATTCTGTTTGCATTCTGTACACACAGGAAGAAATTGCAATTGGTCCCAATATCAAAAGATTGCCATTCTCCATGACTTTATGACAGAAACATTTAATGACACTTATGATTCTTCTATGACAGAAATTGTAAAAACTGTGCTTGAAGAAAAAGAGATGCCTTAATTAACTTGGTTGGCCACCACACGAGTAAATCATGTTGTTAAGATTAAGGGATTTCGGATCTGTATAATTGCAATTTCAAATTATTTCATGCTGGACCAACTCACACAACTTGTAGAATTGATACTAATTTGTATACAGTGACAAGCCGTATTATGAGTGAACTACAAGCCTTTTTGATTGGATTTGTATGATCTGAATTAAACCAATGACTAATAAGTGAAGACTTTTATTGACAAAAATATTTTGTCAAAGATGCATAGCAAAAATTAATTTCCCAGAATCACAGCATAGTTAGACGAAATCAGTGCAATTTATTGCAGAAATTCTTGCCTGGACTTGGTTCACGAACCCACCCATAGACCTTGTGGCCACCTAAATATCTCAGTCACCATTGTGACATCATATGACATCAGCCCTGTGGGTTAGGCTGATGTCTATACATAAATGATTTGGGCACTTGGGTGGCCACAAGGTCCACAAGTGGGGCTCTGAACCAAGTCCAACCAAGAATTTTCTATTCATCTCATTTCAAAAGTTAATGTACTAAATGTCAGCAACTTTAAGCACAAAAAAGATATCTTGGTGTATATACTCTATTTTGACTTATATTCAACAGATTTTTCCATTTCAAAAGAAAATGGTGAAATGGAAAAATAAGGCAAAAAGTATTAGAACACTAGTCTACTTCCAAAAGACCACTCAATTGTCTAATTGGGCAATCACACACTTGGCAACATAGTGTCTATCATAATTGCAAGAATCTTAGCTAATAGAGCATGTTCTTTTAGTAGATCGCACTACTTCCAAAGGTCAACTAGATATGTAGTAAGCAACATTAGTGATACCTGAAGTTTAAACATTCTTATCCAGAGTCAAACTTGTGACCTATTTGAGAATCCAAAGCCAGCCGCCAAGTCACCGTTGCAACAAAACATCAAACCTCAAGTTCGAGCCAATTTAGTGATAAGGTAACCAAATATCACTGGGTGAAATTCGGGCTAACCTAAATGCTTTTAGCAAACCAGAAACTACTTCTTCCTTAACAGTTCAGCGACTAAATAAAAACATAGCAGAACTTAGCAAATAATGCAACTACAATCAAACAAACACTTTCAATAGGCCTAGGAAGCTAATATTTCAAGCAAATGCAAATTTGAAGTGACAAAGTAGATAGTTTAGTTTAATTCAATACCAAACTCTGCAGAAGATGTTGCAGGCACTTTCTGTTTGTTTAAATCACTTTGATCAGCATACGTTGATCTGCATATGCTTCAAGCAACAGGCTAAATTGTCCACAACTTCATGAATCTTTAAAGAATCTCCACCATTAGCTTTACCAAAGCTAGCTTTAGTATTAGCTTCTCTAAAGCTAATGTGAAATTCTTGAAAGCTTCACGATAGATCTTCTTTTCTTTTCTTTTCTTAAGTGAATATTTTATAAAAATTTGAGAAGGGAAGGAAAAAGTAGAAAGTGGCAATGCTGATGGAAATCAAACCATGTTTTAAGAAAGGAACAAAGATTTGAGGTTAACTCCCTCAAGAGATTCTTTAGAGGTCCCACATCGTGGGAAGATTAGCCATGTGATATACATCTTTTACTTATTTAAGTTACCAATATATTTTGGGTGGTTATGCAATACAACTGTCCAGACCTTGGAAGAAAAAGAAAAAAGGAAAGAAAAAAGAAAAGATCAACTAAGAACTACCATTCCACATTGTCGATGCCAACTTCTGATATTTTTTTGCTTATACCTAGTTGTGGTTTCATATATGCCATACATATGCACAAGAGTTGAAATGAGGAACTGGTTTTCTTCATTCTTGTATGGTCATCCAGGGTTAGCATGCGGAGATCTCATTACTAGTCCAACGAGGGTCCATCTGTGATAAAGCATCAGACAGGGGGTCTAAGAAGGGCTATTATGATATAATCTACAGTACACTGCAGCAAAGTAGGAATCCCTCATTGACTGAATTTAGACTTTTTGTTTTGAGATCTGAATGACTTTGGTGACTTGGGCTTATTTCCACAGTGTGGGGTCATTTTCGCTGCATGTCTCTCTATCTGGTTGATTGGCCTTGTCCACATGGGCCACCTCACTCGCATGATGATATACTAGAAAGAGATCTTGCTCAGAATTTCAACCTAAGTACATGTGTGTTTATCCCCAAGTAAAAGTTTTTTTCAATGTCATTCTTGTCTTGCAAACTTTTGTAATTTGCCCTGCAGGTTCCATATGTTGCTATCTTTCCCACAAAATCCAAAAAAAAAAAAAAAAAAAGAATTACATAGAGCTTGCGAATTGGTCGGTACAATTTTGAATAACCTTATTCGAGTTCCTACACAATCAACAATTTTCAACGTTTGATTGCCTTATCTTAGCAACCTTCCTTTTATTTAGTCACTTTAAAGAAGAATTAACATCTCAGTCATTCTCTTCATTTGACATTTTAGAACGCCAGAAATATGGCAAGAACACAAACTTCAATAGTTCACAGCACTATAGAAAAGGCAACACTTCAGGAAAACAGTGTTGCTGGTTTCCATAACCATAAATTTAAGAGCTTGTATCAAAATTGCCTAGCCTGTATGAACTGGGTGGACTTTAGCACCTTCTCATCCTACAACAGCAATTACTGAAGTATTAAAACTGTGTGCAACTAACATATCTAAGTCTGATCGACCACAATACTCAAATTTCTGATATAACTACTACTTACTAACCCAGAGTCAAAAAATTGTGATCATTCACTGAAGGCACAAATAAAATAAACACATTAAAAGCAAATTACAAACTACGTTGTAACTTCTTTTCAAACAAAAAGTTGTTTTGATGTGTTTTCACTTGCTTTTGGAAGAAGCTGACTCTGAGAAATAGCCTTCAAGCTGCTATCATTGTTAGTGTTTAGCTTTTAATAGTTTCAAATGAAAACAAGCTTTCCATATTAAATAGCCAGTTGAAAGTAGCCATAAAATAGCTGAACTAGACGAGAATAAGCCCACAATATCAACCACAACAAGTAAATTCCTTTTCGCATTCAGCCAGGAAACGAAAAACCAGAAGATGCATAAAAAAAATGACTGTACCTTAGTGCATTATGGCTTCAAATGGTGGCCCTGCATCCTAAAGAAACAGACACCTATTCCAATTACTTATCGCAGATGGGAAGTTTTCCTGTCCACTCATCAGCGATCCCATAGTCAAGGCTAATTTCCCTTAAAGGAGGAATGTTCTCCATTGCGAACAACATGAGGTGAGGGAAAGAGACATTATTGTGATCATATAGAACTGGCTGTACCAATGCATTTGGATTCGAGCTGTGGCTAATGTAACAGGCTACATTCCTCAGTCTTGATACATCCATTGCAAAGTCCAATGGAGGAATTGATGGATGTTCTGGACGCTTATAGTCAGGAAATATATCAGTTAAATCTCCCCACTCGGCCCACCTATCAGGAAAGCGATTAGGATAAACCAAGCTGTCTCCATTCATGGTGAAAATCTGAGCTTGTTCACGCATAAGAACAACTCCTGTGAATTCACAAATAAATGCACCAGCCTGGATCAAATCCAAGGATCTAACTCCCCAACCAGTCTCCCTGGACCTAAAAACCTCCAATCTATTCTTTACGCCTCTCTGGCTGACCCGATTCCGACAGGTTGCAGAACAACGACAATGTGGCCCGCATTCAAAGACTACCGGCTTTCCCTTCAACAAAATTCCATTTTGGTCATATGCAAAATCGCCCCCATTTTTCACAGCACAAAAGCAGCCATCCAAACAACCACCTATGCAATCACACCCTGTCCCATTCTTGCCATGGTTGTATACATGCGGCGGAAAGACAGTCGACAAAAGATACTCAAAAAAGACAGGCTCATTATTATTATCCACATCATTAAACAGAAAAACAGGCATATTCTCTTTCTTCATTGACAAGTCAAGACTAACATATCCTTTTGGCCTTGCCTCTAACGGCCTAGTCCTAAGAGTCTGTGCAAACCTAAGAATTGAGCTACCCATTTCTGGTTGATTCTCAATTCTAACAAGCTTATACTTAAAAACCCCAAACCCTGATTTCCCCACATCAAACCAACAAGTCGCGACTCTATATAAACCATCATAAACATAAACTTTACCACTAACACTGCCCTCATATTTAAAGCCACGAATTACCCTCACCTCAATGCCATAGTACATGCTCCTCTCCAGTGCCAAATTGCCACATTCCAGCTTCTGATTCATGCATTGCCTGTTGTGCTTATCCTGTCCACCATGTCCAGTGTAAATTATCTCATCTCCAGTGTCTACATCATCCTCGTAGCCTCCTGAAACAATCACACTTGTCGCTATAGGCTCTCCATTCGAGCTCTGACTTGCTGACAGATAATCAATGCCGGCCTGAGCCTGTCCATGTAATCCAATTACACACAATTCCATCCTGAAAAAAAACAAATCCCCAATCTCCACACCAGGGATTGCGCCCACAATCCTTTTATCGCGATTTAACCACAACCCACGTTGCCTCAACAATGCAGCTGCTTTTAAGTCCCCTCTAGTCCTCCTATGAAGACCCAAATCCACCCTATGTTTTTCATCCTCCGCGATAGCCAAAACCCGAATCGCATCATAAAGCATTCTTGTCTTTCTCACTACATTCCTAAAATACTGCACATCATCCGCACTAAGATCCGTCACGCGGACTAACTCCGCGGACCTCTGAGAATATTTCTTCCGTGAAACGACAGCATTCAACAGCTGGTTCTCATTCTCAGAATTAAAAGGCACAATTGCTCTCGAGATATCAGAGTCCTCAAATTCAGCAACCTCTCCGTTCCCTTCTCCTCCTTCAGCAAAGGCGTTGCGAAAAAGCTCCGTAAGACGATAAAATTCCGAATAAACATTCGACGAATCATTGGAGGACGAAGGCACCGGTTCTTGGTTTCTGGCAGCAGGGCTAGGGGTAGCGGGTGTAATGGGGGTGGTTGGAGAAGGGGTTATGGTGAAAGTTGAGCTGGAATTAAGGTTGTTTGGAGGGTTCAAGTAAAATGGCAAAGGCGTTTGAAAATGGGCTACTGAGGGTTCATCCAAAGGCTCATCAAGAGGTTCAAGTTTGGGTTCTTTTTTGGGGATGATTAAAGGGTTTGGGATGGAAGCAGAAATTGAGGAAGACGGTGCAAGAGGGTTACGGATGGAACCAGAAACCGACGAAGAGGGTCCAAGATGGAGATTCAAGTCTTCAATTGGGATGAGAGAACCCATACTTTTTATCCTTTTTTTTTTCACCTTTTTTCTTGAGGAAAAATCAAGAAAAAGACGGGATTTTTTTGACAGCTTTTGGGTAGTGAGGTGGTTTTAGTGAGATGGCTTTTGTTAGCTCATGAAATTCATGTGAAGAGATTTTGAGGAAAAGGGGCAGGTGGTGGTAGCAGGTAGGTCTTCGCAGAGGCGTATGAGTTTGTTTTCATGGAGGTGAGGTGTAAAAGACTGGGAGGAGTAAGGGAAGTGAAGAAAGGGGCCTTTTTTCGTGAATGGGGAAGGGATTAAGGATGGAGACAAAATTTTTGGTGTCTGAAGAAGGTAGATTATGAATTAGAAAGTGATGAAAGAAAGAGTTGGGAGAACACACTACTTTGACAGAATTGCCCTTGGATTGAATAAAGAGGTCATGAACAGTATCCTGTGGTGAACTTTGGTGATGAGCACTGAGCATGTGGTGTATCTTGTAGCCACAAAGGGACCATGTTGCACGGGGATGTGAAAAAGTGATACCATGTGATGTAGAACTCACGTAACTCATGTGACTTCAACGTAAATTGGTTCAATTAGCAAGTATGAATCATTTTCTCACAAAAAAAAATCGTGTATTCGAATTCAGCTGTCGATATGAGTGTTGTGTTGGTAGATAATCTGTAAGTATCTTTATAAACAACTTATGATTCTTGAAACATGCCTACCCGCAGTGGTCACCGGAGTCAAATCCACCCAAACCTTTTTATTTACCAAAAAAAAATTAACTCATGTGACTAATGTATGGACTTGTTCTTGATTGCTATGGAGCCGAACTCACTCAAACTTTTTACTTACCAAAAAAATTAACTCATGTGACTAATGTATTTTACTTACCAAAAGAAATATAACTCATGTGACCAATGTATGGACTTGTTCCGGATTGTTATAAAAACTTATTATAGAAACTGATTATGGAGATTTTTTAGAATTAATAAAACTTATTATTGTTTTGGTGATTATAGATTTTGACTCTTCTTGTCATTAAAAAATATATAATCCTAATACAACAAAAAATCAAAAAAATACAAAATCTTATTATTACAATTGCCCACGGATTGAACAAATAGGTGATGAACCCTGATCATGTGGTGTATTTAAATGATGAATATTGGGCATATGGTGTATTTAGTAGCCACATAAGTAGCATATTGCAAGGACATGTGAAAAGAGTGATAGTAGGTGACGCTAAATTCATGTAACTCATATGGCTAATGTATGGACTTGTTCTCGATTACAACTGATTATAGAAATTGATTATGAAGATTCATTAGAATTAATAACATTTATTGTTTTGGTGGTTATAGATTTTAACTTTTTTATCATTAAAAAATTTATAATCATGATACAAAAAAATAAAAATAATATAAAATTTGATCATCAGAATTCCCCTTGGATTGAACAAAGAGGTAATGAGCACTGATCATGTGGTGTGCTTTGGTGATGAACACTGAGCATGCTGTGAATTTAGTAGCCACATAAGTACCATATTGCAAGGGCATGTGAAAAAAGTGACAATAGATGACGTAGGACTCATGTAACCCATTTGACTAATGTATGGACTTGTTCTGGGTGGATATGAAGTTTGATTATAGAAAGTGATTATGGAGAATAATTAGAATTAGTAAAATTATATTATAAATTTTAATATTTTTTGTTATTCAAAATCTATAGTCGAAAAAAAAACAATTTTAAACAAATTAAAGACTGGTTATCAAGATTTATGATCAAAATTTATAATCGATTAGAATAATCAATTGAAAATACGCCCATATATTACTTGTTTTACAAGTGAATTTGTCGACTTGATCTACCTAAGTATTTATTGAACGATCTTGTTCCGAGAAAGATGCGAAGCATACGTTGTGAAAGTATATGTTCACACAGAAGCAATATTTTAACATAGATCAAAAATATTAATAATAACTACGTGACCTAAAAATTTGAGAATGAGACACGACATTGAACATTTTGTTACCGTTTCTAATATTCTATTATGCATTAGAGTGACACGTAACCCTTTATTAATATTTTCCAATCTGGTAAAGATTATTTGCACATTATTAAGATAAATTTTAGTATAAAATTGGGATATTCTTTATAAGTGTATTGCTTGCATGGAAAGAGACGTACCCCAATGAATCACAACCGTATGACTCTTTTAGGACCCTTGTTTATTATGGTATTTTAAAATGATAGCTTTTTTTTTTAAATACTAACTTGCTAAAAAAACACTAAAACACCTAAAAATTTTATAATAAAAAAAAACTCCAAAAGTATGAATAGATCTTATATTGAATGATCCTGTGTATATTATTACAGTTAAATACAATGACATATATGTTAAATTTGAAGTAAATTTAAATTTAAATTAGTTGTTAAATGCGTGACACTATTAATGTGTAGTTTTCATGTCGTTGATGAGTCATTGAAGGAAGGGGACTAAATATTGGTTAGGTATTAAGAGTCGGGTGTGACGTCAAATTGAGGACTATCTATTGAATATGACACAACCTCTATGGAACACTAACACATTAGGTAATGGATGATGCATTTGGGTGGTCCAATACTTCTTTTACTTTTGTTGGTATAATAGCAAGAATCTTGCTCTTAATGTGGCTTCAATGGGCTTCTAAAAAAAAAAAAGGCTAAGAGGAGTCAAACTACATCTAATAAGGTAGAAATTCTCCTAAAGGTGCTCTAGAAAGGATAAAGGCCATGCCATCCCTTAGGTTGGTTGGTGCCCAAGTTTCAACAAACGGAATAAAACACACACAAAAGTTAGATTAAACACACACAGGCGTACTGATGGAGATAAATCTAAGGGAACCCACCATACGCCAACCTCCAACCTCCAGGTTGGTGCCCAAGTCATGGCCACAAATATTTACCTAGGCCATTGATTAGAGCACGCACATTCATGTAGCCTCCACCATTTATTTTATGCGTTCAGTTTTTTTTTTTTTGACAAATGAAATTATCATAACAACAAATTTAATGGCACAATAATATTAGTTAATTGTCAAAACACCCTCCCAGTCAACTATCCTGATCTTGGGTTAAAAATTAAAATTAATTGAGAAAGTAATGTGGAAAATTTTACTTCTCATTAGTGATTGTGGTGGTGGAAGTATCATCGGAATTTTTTTTTCCTAAATTCAATGGTAATATGGGCGGAACTAGGAGTCCCCCGCCTCTAAAGTTTTTAAAAAAATTAAGTTTTTCTTTCTTGAAAAGTTTTAAAAAATTTCTATGCAAATTTAAGCTTTTGCCCCTATAGAAAGTTAAAAACATTTCAAGTTATATATTTAAGTTCTGGTTGAATTAGAGCTTGCTTCCTAAAAAATAAAAAAAAAATTCTATTTCCGTCTATGAATGATAATAAATTTGTCGTGTATAAATTATTTTTTCCCTAAGTGACAAAGTCAATGAATGAGCTCCTTGGATTTCTTCGCAGATTCAAGGATGTTTTGGTCACTTCAAATAAAAAGATGACGTTCCAGCTAGAATGTACTTCAAAGGACAAACTTGCCATAACGAGTTAAAAAGTTGAAAAATGGGAAATTAATTAAGCGGTTTATCACCAGAGTGACCAGACCCACCCACAAAAAGGAAATGACTAAAAATTTGTGGTCCTTCTTCCGAGGACGTATTTTGTTGTCCTCTGAATATTTCGAGTTACCCTCCAATTGGATTTGAATTTTTGATCTTTCGCTCTAAAAATTTAAACAAGCAGGTAGGCTTAAAGTTCAAAACACAAAAGCACAACAAAAATGAAAATATGTGCCTGGTTTAATAGGGAAAGCTTGGACCCACTCTTTTGGTATTTTCTGGTCAAACCATTCTTAGCTGTAAAGGTTTTCAGTTTTACGCTATTGCATGAACTATTATTTAAGTAACCAACGGATCCTTAGGCCGTTGGCCACCACGAGAGATTTGAGGGCCTGTTTGATGACCAGCTCAATCTTTAAACTTAATGAATTCAAAACTTAACATATTTATTTAAGTTTGATAATAAAAAATATAACATCTAAAATAACTGAGTTTTTTTGACAAAACTTATTCAAAAAAAGTGATAAACTATTCATTTATCAATTAACGTAATGTACACTCGAATCTATCAGATTTAATACATAACAATTCAATAACTTAATGGATTCAAGTTTCAATTTTCATTTTATTTTTACTTTTCAAATTTCTATTTTATTAAATACACCCTAAGTCTTTGTGAGGTGGGAGGTCAAGAGTTTAAATCTTATCTCACATCACTTTGGCACCAATATTTGGCTCTTATAGATCCATATCGGTGCGTGGTTCACCGATCTAGACCAATAATGGTTTAGTTCTCATCGATTTTTCAATAGGCTCAATTGGGCCCTTCTAGATTAGACTAAAGGTAGGAGTAGATAGTGCCAATTGACAATAAAAAAAAAAAAATCAATATTTGTAGGAGTAAACCCTCTTGTCTATTTTATATAATAATTAAATCCTTAAATAAGTCAGTATGCATGAATTTGACCCTTTAATCAAAGAAGGCCGTTTGAATTCATATTACTAGGCATGACTTTGTCCCTTCACAAAAAGCAAATCAATAAGGGAGGCCAAAAAAAGGAAGTAATCGGCCCATGAACTATTAATTTTGTACATTTTTAGTCTCTCGTCTATATTATGTGATATTTAAAATCTTGAAGAAGTTAGTGTATATTAAGTTGGCCTTTCCGTTCATAAAAGTCTTTAAACTCATGAAATAGAAGGATAGCTTTGCCCTTTCACCTCTATCATCCCTCTCTCTCTCGACTCTTTCTCATAATCACTCACTTCATATATTCACACACAGAAATAGGTTTTATAGAAATTTTAACATTTGTATATGAACTTATAGTTTCATGACTTTTTTTTTTTTTTGGTTAGTTGTTTTGAATTTTACATCTTATAACGAGCATATTAGTAGTAATTATTGGGTTTGATTTAAGGTAATTTAAGAGAGACAAACCTAGTTATAAAAAGTCATTTCCACCATTTTTCAATCATTTTCTATAAAAATTAAATATTGAAAGTGAAATCTACAAAAAAAAATTGAGTAGAAAGATGAATTTTGGGATAAATAACCGGAGTTTCTGGAGGCCAACGTCCAAACCACGGTCGGCGATGCCTTGATAGTGGTGACATTATTAGAAACCCTAAATCAACTACTGGAAGAAAAATGATAAAGAATAAAAGAGAAAAAGAAAAGAAAATAAAAAAGAGGGAAAAAAAAGGAAAAATAATCAAGTTTTACTAAAATGGATGTTCTAAACGAAAAGGTCAAGTTCATATACATTGATTTATTCAAGGGCTCAAATATTACATGAAATAGATGAAAGACTAAAAACCATGCAAAATCAATAGTTTGAGGTCCAGCTAAGCAATTTACTGTCCATCCCTTGGTTTGCTTTTATGGAGGGACGAAATTGTCCCTCGTGTTTTGAGCTTCAATGGCTTTTCCAAATGGAATGACCAAGTTCATACACACCTACTTGTTTAGGAGATTACTTATTATATATAGCGTAGATGAGGGGCAAAAAATGTATAAAAGCAATAATTTAAGGCCCCATTCGGCTATTTACTCCATTTGTAGCTGAATTTACAGCTTTTCTGTTGACTTTTGTACTTTCCAATTTTAGCGTATTCCAATTCGCAAAGTGCTAAAGGAAGCTTTTGCAAACATACACGTTGTAACATTTGTAACTTTCCGTGCGTAAGATGTTACGTCTTTGAAATTAAAAGGGCAGAATTATATTTATTGTTTTGACGCTCAATTGCTAGTACAAAGTAACAAAAACATTGCGCAATCCCTGGAAAATTGATCCAGCCTATCATAAGACATGAATTTTTTTACCAAAAACCGAATTAAGTTTTCATATTAATTCTGTTTCTGGACAAAAATTAATGTCATATGATCTATACTTGATTTTTGCTTCTTTTACGGTTTTACCCGGGGACATATCCACATTACTTCCCCTCTCATGAAGCTGACCCTTTAACCAACACGAGACAGTGAATAAAGAATATTTGGAAAAAGAAATTATAATGTAGAAGAATCACACCGCTTTGTGCACCTTTTTTTCTTTTCTATAATCCGAGATATGTACTAGAATATGAAAACTTAATTCCGTTTCTGGAAAAAAATTCATGTCATGTGATAGGTTGAGAATATACGGTGCGTAGATAATATGAGTAATAGGAGGAGGGGTCAGTACTTTCAGATTATAATATTATAGACACACACAACAAATACGTGATACATTAGTAAGTTGAACGCTATTAGACCGTGTTTAGTGGACACCCTTTCTTGCCAGGTGGACAAATTTAATGTTTGTGTTTCTTGGTGATTTTTTTCCTTTATTTTCCATTCATTTTTCACTTTTTTATCTATAATAAATTTTAATCAATCTATTAATTCCCTACTCTATGGTGCATTTGATAAAACTGAAATCTGAAATGTGAAAATTAAAATCTGAATTTATTAAGTATTAAATTTCATATATTTGAATATATATTACATTAATGGAGCGTTTGATAAAATTGAAATCTAACTTGGATTATCAAATGGGACCTAAGTGAATAACTTATCACTTATTTTTGGGAGTAAATTTTGCCCAAAAAATTTAGTATCATTTAATTAATTCAGACGTTCTATTTTTTGTTGTGAAATGCATCTAAACATGTTAAAATCTGAATCTATTAAGTTTAAGTGGTAAATTGGGTTATCAAAAGGCCCGTAGCTTTACTTTTTTAGTTTTGTCCAATCATGTGTCTATTCCTAGTGTTTAGCTTGATTATTTATTATTACTACCAAAGTTTGGATAAATTTTTTTCTACCATTTTGGATACAATTTTAATTTTTCTACCATTTTGGCTAAATTTTAATTTTTCTACCATTCTATACTTTCTTACTTATGTTAGATTTCAATCGAATCCGATTTATAAATCAATCATTCCATAGTTTTCCTTTGTGGTTCTCTCTATTCACGTTTTGTATTCCTATTATTTATCCTGATTATTGATTGATATATCTGAAATATTGACAGTTTTTATTCTCCAATTATTTCGTATTCCATATTTTTAGCATATTAATTATGGTAATCTGTTTAAGTTATAAAATTAATCATTCTTTTTCTAAAATTTCTCTAGTGAACATTATGTTTTGTCCTATTAGAATCCAAATTTATTTCAACTTATTATAGGCCAAAGTCGTGCCCACACAAGCATGGACTTGAAAAAGTCCAATAAATTAAAAATTGCATCTAAAATTAGTGTTTTTTTAATTTTAATTTTTTGAGCAAATAAATAATTTCTCTTCCATTATTTTCACTTTTTAATTGTTTACTTGTCAAAGAATCAAATTTTAAATGCATTAATGGTATATTAATATTTCCTTACAAATAGAGATACTATATTTATTTGTCTCTTATTTTATATAATCCATTATTACCAAAAATTTAGAATATTCATTCTCTAAATATACTTTTCCTTACAATTGGTCAACTACGAATTAAATTCTAACAAATTTCATCCATTCTCCAATTTAGGAGATTAAGGCAAAGTAGATCCTATGTCATTATAATTAGATAATGGGATAATATCAAAAACTTCTCCTTAGTTTGTCTTAATATCACCTGGCACCCCTATGGTTTTAAAAATATCACTCGCCTCCACTAGTAATTATAAAATAACCATATTAATCCTCACTTGATACATAGTCCACATATCAAATAAATAGATGTCAAAAAATTAAAGAAAAGAATCAAAAGTTACTTTCTTCTTTTTTCTCTTTATCTAACATTCTCTTTTACTAATTTTTTTGGATGGCTATAGATTTTTATTTATAAATTGTAATAAATTCAATTTTGATTTTTTTCTAATTGTGATAATATGGAGTATGAATGTATGATTTTTTTCATTTATTTTGAGTTGACTTTTATAATAAATTAGTACAACTTAAAAATTTGGGTCACGAGTTGTGAAGATATTAGGAAAAAAAGGCTCATAAGAAATTAGTTTTAAATATATATAGTTGAATTGATACTAATATATTTCTTTAAAAATATATATATTTTTATTTTTTAAATTTATATTTTTATGGATTATGGATTTATGATATGGTGGTGTAGGTACAAATTATTTTTTAGGTGGTGATTTTTTTTGGAGTAAATAAAGTGGTTTAAGAGTAATTTTATTTAGCAAAATAAGCAAAAAGGGAAGTTTGGGGTTTTATAAATTTTGTTGCACAAATAACAAATTTAATAGAGGTGAGTGATATTTTCAAAATCTTAGGGATGCCAGGTGATATTAAGAGAAATCTTAGGGGAGGTTTTTGATATTATTCCTTAGATAATTTAAAATTAATTACTCATTTTTTACAATCATGTTTATATCGCACTTATTTGGATATCATTTTAATAATTTTTCTTTGATGGTTTTTCTTATTAAATTCTTTACTTTACCAAATTTTAAGACTAATGTCAATATATTCGTTTATATATCAACATCTCTCGTATGATATTATTTTCACCATCAATTAGAGTGATCAAGATCGAAGCACGGGTTAAGATTTATCAGGAGCTAGTTACTATTTTGTGCATGAATCAACTATTCTTACTCTGGTATCAATGTTTGTCTTATATTTAGTATCTTAAAATCATAAAATTTACTATTTTAGTTATTTTGTATCAATATTTTACAAAACTGAATAATACTGAGGGGACATTCTTTCTTCTCTCTTTTTTTTCCCTTATTTAAAGAGGATTGATAGTGATTCTTCACTTACTTCCGCTGATGGTGAGTGGAGAACTAAACATCTTTTCTTGTTGCTACGAACATTATTAATGTTTGTGCCTTGGTTTATTTCATTTTTCTGATAATTTGAATAATTTCTTTTTTACTTTCTTTTTTTATTGTATCAATATATTATTTCCTCTCTATTTACACATTATTATTAACTATGACTTTTTTTTTGATAATTTATTCAACCAACCTGTCATTTTGCTTTTCTATATCTTCTCCAATCACATGATAAACCCTTTTTTCTACTTGTGATTAGGCATTTGCAATTCCTTGTATGTTTCTACTACTTTACTCCCGCTTCTTACACTCTTAGATACAAGCATTCTGAGAAATTCAAAAATTAAAATATAGCGAAGACAGTAAATATGAATATGTACATTCACAAATTAATTTTAGTATAAATCAAGTACATCAGAGACTACTCAATCCACACTAATTCAAAAAACAATAATTGAAAAAATGTACCTTACGTGATGTAAAATATAATTGGTTACACAAATTAATGTTTTGAGTGTTCCAAATAGAGTTTTTAATTATATATATCATATCCCATACATATGTAAACTACCGAGTGGTGGTTTATGTTTCTGGCGTGCATTTTCTTGTGTATAATTTCACTAAAATCTAGAAAGGTACAACTAAAGCTAAAAAGTATTTGCAAAGCTCCAAGCTCAGCAGACCCACCCGAGTTCGATATTCTTCCTCCTTTCTTCTCAGTTCTCAGCAAAAGCCCTCCTGCCAATTGCTGTAGCAGGCTGCCAGCAAATTTTTTTTTTTTTTCCCTCCCTTCATGGATAGCGAAGAAAAGGCAATTAAAGCCACTCGTCGGTCCCAATTGGATTCAGACCCTTCTTCGAAGTTGCCTGATCTTCCCTTTGAAATCATCACTGAGATCCTCTTGAGGCTGCCGGTGAAGTCCCTTGTCAGATTCAGCTGCGTTTCGAAGCCATGGCTTTCCTTAATCTCAAGCCCTGAGTTCATCAACCGTCACCTCACCTCTGTCCGTGCATCAGAGGAGGATAAAGAGCACCAACAACGACTGCTGATTCTGGGTTTCGATGTTGAAGGTCACCACCTCGTACATTGTTCTCTTAAGTCTTTAACACTCCGTGACCGTCCAGATGATGCTGCACCAATTGAAACTGTTGAAATTGATTATCCTCCAATTGGAAAACCCAGTTATTTAGAAATTGTGGGATGTTATAATGGGCTGTTTTGTGTTAATCTTGACGAAGATGAATTGTTCTTATGGAACCCATCCACAAGGAAATCCAAGAAATTGCCTAATTTAGATGATTTATATGTTAATCTGAAGGAGAATTACTACTACTATACTAATTATGGTTTTGGGTATGATAGAGTAAGTGATGATTATAAGGTAGTGGCGCTTAGCTGCTTTGGCCATAATGAAAATGATGATTTCTTTGAATCTGATGTTATGGTTTACAGTGCAAAAACTGAATCTTGGAGGAGTATTGGGGGGTTTCAAGCTGGAATCCCTATGGATGAAATAGGTTGTATATATTTGAATGATAAACTCCACTGGGCTTCGGCGAAAGAAGAATTATTTGATTCCATTGTTTTTTTTGATTTAACTACTGAGACCTGTGGTTCTCTTGATTTACCAGATGAAGTGGTAATGACTACGTCAGAAGTAGGACTGGGAACTTTGGGAGGGTGTCTTTCTTTCATTTGTAGTCATTATCAAGATAATGTTGAAAATATGTGGGTTATGAAGGAATACGGGGTCAAAAATTCTTGGACTAAACTGCTTAGTATCCCGTTAAACCTCAACACTCATTTGTCCGCAGCATTGGACAGAGTAGAGGGTGGTAGTTTTTTGCTGATTCAAGAAGGAAATCTTCAACTGTATGATCCTAAGGGCAGCTCATCAAGGCTTCCCCTTGAGCTTGTTGTGATCACAGCAGCAAATGTTTATGCGGAAAGCATGGTTTCACCCTATTCTAGCAATGCACTGGAAATGAACAACAACAATCCTAGTAGAGACACTCAGAAAGGACTTTTATCAAGGATACCATCAGTAAGTAATTACCTTCTCTCTCTTTTCAATTTTATGAATATCAATCAAAATGTTTGCCCTCTGAATCCTTTTAGATGCAATAGTACATAATTCTTGCAGAGACAGAACACTTTCTAGAGGTGATTTGAGCAATAATATCTGTTGGCATTTGTTCCTTACAATTTTCAAGTCATGATAATTGAAATGGTTTAGAAATTATCTATGCATATTCTTGCTTATGGCTCAAATGGTGAAGAAGCTTTCCTATTGTAGATTAAACATTTTGAATTCCTTGCACTAGGCTTTTAAGCTTGTGAAGTGGCAGAACATTGTGGAAATTATGCTGCTTTAGAATGATAGTGAACATACAGATAAAACAATTTGAGGTGTAAGAATAAAGGTCTAAATCTTTCATAGGAAGTACAATTTAGAACTTGTGGCTCAATTCGATTTTTCTTGCCTTCTCTCTCTCTCTCTCTCTGTTTTTTGGTGTTTTGTTTTTGTTTTGTTTTTGTTTTGTTTTTTTTTTTTTCCCAAATTGCTGTCTCTCATAATGCATTGAGCTTTCTCTCTGTCATTTACCTTGCAGTCAACGCATTTGCATCTCCATTCCATGGTTCAAATTTTCTGTCTGAATGTTCCACAAATGGGACAATATGTCACATTATTGCATTTAGTTTTATATATTTTCAAGTCACAGTATTAGTTAGGATATGTCTGAATATTCTTGGCTATTGTTCAGATGAGAAAGAGCTTGCATGCAAAAGATAAAATATTTTGATTTTCTTGGTTCTAAGCTTTTAAGCTAGTGAAGTGGCAGAAAACAGTAAATGTTATGCTGCACTAGATGATAATGGAGATACAGATAGTTTCTCATATTTCTATCAGATATTGATAAGTAGATTAACGTTTAACAATGAAGTTCTAAATCATTTGGATGAAGTATTATCTGGAATTTATAGATTCAGGAATTATGTTTTCAGTATCAAACTTTCTTCCATTCTCTTTCCTCTGGCTTCTTCCCCCTGATATTTCTCTTCCTTGAGCTAGTTCTCCATGTTTACATCAAAGTTCATTCATTGGTGTCTCAGATTTTTAATTTTTCTGATTTATGAAATATTCTTGTAAGTATTTAAGAACCACAAGTACAAATAAGGAGAACCCTGCACTATAAGTCCTATCAACTCGACTGCTCCTAATGGTTCACTTTTTTCAGTTCCAAATATTTGAAAAATGGGAGAATGTACAACCAGGCTAGAAGTGGCATGCGTGATTAACAGAATGTTGCTGGCTATTCTTGTTTGTGTCTTAGATGATCATAGAATACCTCCATCAGCTCAATGGGGACAAAAGCAAACAAATTTTGTATAAAACATGATACTAGAATTTTGTAATACAAAGTTTTGAGCAGGCAGCTATCTAAGTTAATGGGGGAGCTGAACAAAAAGCTAATCTTCCATGGTGTTTATTACTTTATGATGTTGAGGAAATGCAAAAGTGGCCTTTTTAATGGTTTTTTTCTTCTTGAATACAAAAGAAGTTCAGAGTAATTTTGTTCTCTTGATTTGTTCCAGGGATATTGGGTCCAAATTACAGCACTTGATTGTTTTCATTAACTGTTTAATAAAACCATGTAATTGCAAGATTTAAATGTGTTTTCTGTATCTTCAGAAAGTTGGGACAATGGTATGCCATCAGCATTGTGTCTATTCTTGGACAGGAGGATGAGTACAAAAAATGTTTACTTATATATTTATTTTATTTTTGTGTGTTAAATCAGTTAAACAAAACGTGAAGCATGACTGCACAAGCTGGTGATGGGAGAAAATGCAGCAAAATTTGCTTATTCCGTGGAAAAATTCCTTGGTTGAGGTAAGATGAGAAGCAGGATCATCCATTAGCTCGCTTTTACCAGCTTTGATGCTCCAGTCGATGATAAAGCTGGAGGCTTTATGACCTTCAGATGATATTTTGCAGATTTTGGAATCAACATCAAGGGGTCTAATGCCTTTTTATTTCTTCTGATAAATCACCATAGCAAGATGGTACCCTTGCTTGCAGCTTTAGTTTATCTTATGTTGCACAGAGGTTATGTTACTTTATCATGTTTAGCACTGCCAAATTAATGTGCATTCTATGTTTCTTCTTCCCCTACCTCTACCCAAGTATGTATATGTTTTAGCTGGAATCCCATTGGCAAGCCTTTTATTTCCTCAAATGGATATTTAACCTTTTTTCCCTTGAATGTACATATTGGCTTGAGGCCGGGCATTATCTCATCCTTGTCATGTCAACTCTGTGAATAGGGGAAAAATGCAACAGACGCAGCTTACTTAGTGGACTAGCACCATGGCTGAGGCAAACATGAGAGGAGGCCTCCTTCACTCAAGCTGCATTTCTAGATCTACGTTGTTTTGGTCAATGACTTGTAGAATATTAAAACCTTAAAAACGAACTAGGCCTGGAGAGAGGACCCTTCCCCCGGCAGAGGAGAAAGGGGCCCCGGGGGGGGGGGGTTGCACCATGGTGCAAATTACTTGGACCTGCTAAGGGCTCTATGCCACACAACCCTTCGAATTAAATTTTACCCTACTCGTTTATTAGAGATTAATGCCTTTGTTTTATACAGTAAACCAACAGTTTTTTCCTAAGATTTAAATTATCTTTCTATATAATGGAAATAAGAAAAAAATAATATTTTTTTTTGTAAAGAAAAATTATATATCCTAATCTTAGTTCTATAAAGAAATTCCTTGTTAATTTCATTCCAATATTTATGTTTCTTTAAAATATTTTTTTCTTCTTTCCTTTTATGAGCCTACTACCTTTATTTTATTAAACTTTTTCTCATACTAATTTATATATAATCAAATGGCAAATATTCGTATGAAAAAGTCATTATGATTGCTTATTCAATCTTGAAGACTACCGAGACTTAAATTTTATGGGCTGTTCAATTTTTTAAATTTAAAATGTGTAGATATTACTATTTATACACTTTTTTGTAACTAAAAGGGTTAATTTCATAAACTTCCTTGGAGGTTCATTCTAATATCACTTTGTGCCTTTAAAATTTTAAAAATCTCACTTACTTCCCTTATCAATATGATGTAATTAGATGCTCCAATCAGAGGTGTTGAAATGACAATGTTACTCTCTATATTTTTCTACTTTTTTAAGTAGCAAAAGGTTGGGAAAAAGGAAAAAAAAAAAATCCTACAAGCTAAAGTATCTAAAAACAAAACAAGAATGCCATCTAAAATATTTCTACAAAAATCTTTGCTTTTAATGTTCATGTTTGCTATTCTGAAATTCTCACTCTAATTTCTCTCTTTGTAGTAAAATTTTTGTGTTTCTTTGCTACAAAATTTTTACTCTTAAATTTCTCCATGATCCAATCAATCTCTTGAAGTCTTTGTGATTTTATAATGTTGAAGTAGTTTTAGAAGTTATCATTGTTCTCAATGGTATTCTCTAGTAATGAAACGGCTAAATTTATTACGTATTACACTTGCACCTTCTTATATTCTAAATTTAATATTCCATCTTAATTTGTCTTTTGTTCACATTTCAATATTCATAATTAAATTGTACAAGGGTAAAAATGGACAGGTAATATAATCTTTCTCCTTTAACACATTTTTTGATGTTACCTTTATACATAAGGGATATCAATGTTACATAAATTGTCATTCAAATAGAGATATATGAGATTTTTCAAATTTTAGGGGTGTCAGGTAATATTAGAATAAATCTCAAAAGATGTTTTTGGAATTAACCTTAACTAAAATATCTGAACTGTTAAATTAAACTTTAAATTAAAAAAATCAATATTCTTAGGCACCGGTAAAATGTTTGCAAATATTTTCTTTGACGATGGAAATATTTTTGCGCCTCTTTTGTGCATTGTCGACATATGCTTCTTGAAATTATAAGAAGCATTTAATAAACTTAATGGATTAGAGTATTATTGTCCAGTGTAGGAGTGAGCAACTACGGTAATTACCGAATTACTGATCGAATTCGATTTGATTTTGGTAATTCGAAATCGGTAATTCGATCGGTAAGTCAGATTTTCCGAATTAAGATATATCGAATTTAGTTCAAAATCGGTTTCAAGATGTTTCAATTCGATCTTACCGAATTCGATTTTAATTCGGTAATTCGGTAAAAATTTACCGTTTTCGGATTCAAATTTCCAAATAGCATATAATGTATAATCAATAATGTATTAGGTCAACTGGTCAAGTAGTCAAGTCTCAAGTTCGGGCAGCCCTAATTGTTTCTTTCTTTCCCCAACCTAAATCCCTAATTTGATTTTAAATGGAATGCTTGTTTAAATGGAATTCGGTTAAATTGGTAAAATACCGATTTGAATTGAAGTCGAATTGAATTTAAAATTGAAAATCGGTAATTCAAATGTGAATTCGATCGATATTTTCTAGATTCATTTATCAAAAAATATCAATTTCAACTTACCAAATTTTCGACTTCGAATTCGATACTCACCTCTGGTTGAGTGAACTACTAGAGTGTGAATTTAGCACGCAAGGAGGTGGATTTAACCATTGCCTATTACTTGCCTGCCTTGTTACTAAATTGAGATGCTCTTGGAGTCGGCCCGTGGCAGCTTTACTCATGTTGTCCTGTGACTTCTGTCGTTCTTCTTGATTCCACAACTGCATACCACTCTTTTAGCTCATTGATTTGTTCATGTCAATGTCCATATCAATCATACCCATAGAGAAATCAATAGAACAAGTAAAGGACATTTGTACAAGGGATAATATCAGAAACCTCCCCTGAGGTTCCTCGTAATATCACTTGTCACTCCTATAGTTTTAAAAATATCACTCACCTCCCTTAATAATTGTAAATTGACTATATTAACCTTCACTTGGTACATGATTTACATATCAAATAAATGGATGTCAAAAAATAAGAGAAAAAGAATCAAAGTCATTTTCTTCTTTTTTCTGTTTATCCAACATTCTTTTTTATTCTTTTTTTTGTATGGCTGTACAATTTTTTACTTATAAATTGTAATAAATTAAATTTTATTTTTTTCTAATTGTGATAATATGGAATATGAATGTATGATTTTTTCCTTTGTTTTGAGTTGACTTTTATAATGAATTAGTACAATTTAAAAATTTGGGTCACGAGTTGTAAAAATGTTAGCAAAAAAAAAAGGCTCATAATGAATTAGTTTTAAATATATAAATTAAATTGGTACTAGTATATTTCTTTACAAATATCTTTTTTTTATTTTTAAAATTTTTATTTTTATGAACGATAGATTTGTGATATAGTGGTACGAGTAGAAATTATTTTTTAGGTGGTATTTTTTTTTTTGAACAAACAAAGTGGTTAGGAGTATGTTTATTTAGCAAAATGAGCAAAAGGGTAGTTTGGGGTTTTTATAAATTTTGTTATACAAATAACAAAAGTAAGGGAGGTAAGTGATATTTTCAAAAGTTTAGGGGTATCAGGTGATATTAAGAGAAACCTCAGGGGAGGTTTCTGATATTATCCCTTTGTACAATGCCAAAAATGATAGGCAAGTTGACTAAATAGTTGGTCTAGTCCTTTCACTGTGATTCATATTCTCACGAAAACAAAATCTCTAAAAACAGATTTAATGCTTTATCTCTCAATTACAGCTTCAAGAAAAGGTCACTTAAAAGTGAGAAATTAATTATAAAATTGTGAAACATCATTTTGAATTGGATTAAAACTTCCATAAATATGAGCAAAGGGTCCATGGATGAAAACAGGGATCTTCAATCTTTTATTAGTAGAGACAAATAGAAGCAAAATAGCTATTAAAGATAACTTTGATTTGATAGTTATCTATTCTATTCTTTTAATTCAGTGGAAATGAAGTCCCTTTCTACAGGATCTTCTCGATTAAAGATAAAAATGGACAGCAAACTAATCAGGCAAATTGTTATAAAAAGGAATCATTGAAAACGTGATTTCTTTTCTCTATGTTCAGACAAAAGTAATAATTTTGCAAAGTTATAATAATTAGCTCATTTTACTGTAGTAGATCCATCAGCGCACTGTGTGGTTAAGAAGTGGTACAGCTTTCATTTTTTCTACAGAGGTTTTGAAGAAATTTTAGGCTGTAGCACATTCACATATGTCGTATGTGAATTAAGGAGATGACTGAAGAATTTTCTTAGAAAATTAATAGTTTGTAATATATTCAATATATGATGTACGTGAGTTAAAAAAATAATTAAAGAATGGCTATTTTTTTTCGCAGAAAAAGAATAATTTCAGGATTGATTGCAAAGGTTTGCCCAAAAGAATTGTTTGCGGAAGATGAAGAGTTGTGATTTTGACTTGTAAACACTTACGACTCAACAAAGGATATTCCCAAGAATTTGTTTTATAAAGATGTGGAGATGTGATCACACATGGTACTCTGAAGACTCTTGCAACAGAATGGTGTCTAATTTTCATATGTGTGAGATTTTTACAATATATGATTGCTAATTATACCCAGATATATAGATCCAAACAACTTTAAAGCTCAATCAAATAGCATACCATGCATAAAATGACATCTATGATGGTGGTGTTCATATGGTGTGTAAAATAAAACAATAATTGTCCACTCAAATATAACAAACTTGTGCACTATATCATTTTGATAGTATGATGAACAACTTTTGACAGGACTAAAACTACAATTTTTTGTGATTTTTACATCATATACCTAATTTTTTTTAAAAAAAGTTTTTCAAATAATCATCTATCCAAATCCAACCACGGTCAATAATTTTGTCACAAATTTCAAAAAAATTTCAGTGATCCGGACACAGTACTAGTCATAATCACTTTTGTGCACGGGCACAAATTTCAAAATCATGTAATATAATGGGTTTGTTTGAACAGAAAATTTACTTATGATTTATTTGAAATATTTACTGTAGCACTTTTTGTGATGTGATATATGTGAGATAAAAATGTTATCGGAAAGATAAAAAGGTGATTGGAAAGTGTGATTATGACGTAAGCAAATAAATTTTGTAAATTTCTATTATTAGTTTGAAGTTTGGTGTATTTTCTGTGCGTTCATCAAGGCCTCAACTCAGAGATCTTTGCCCCTTCTCTTCCGCTTGCTCTCATTTGGGTAGCTGCCGAAGGTGTTTGTTTGTAGTCTGAAGCTTGAGCTCAGAAACCAGTTACTGCCCTTTTTTGCTTTGAAGCTAAGACGTCCAACTACAGAGCCAAACTTCCACATGGAAGGCAAAGAAAAGATGGCCATTGCTCAACAGCTTCCTTCCCCTTCAGTCCGAGCTTCAGATCACCCTTTAGTAGTACCGGATCTTCCTGTGGAAGTCCTCACTGAGATTCTCTCAAGGCTACCTGTGAAGTCAATCATGAGATTCAAGTGCGTTTCAAAGTCGTGGCTTTCCTTAATGTTAAGCCCTCATTTCATCAAGCGTCACCTCAGTTTCAGTACATCAAAGGACAGAGAACACCTGCTGTTTGTAGACTACAATTCTGGCAGTTTTAAACACTGTTCTCTTGCGTCGTTATTATATGAGCAGCCTGATGATGCGTTTGAAATTGTTTGTCCCCAGTTTGAACGCAGGGATAAGTTAAGCTTCTTAGTGGGATGTTGTAATGGGTTGATTTGCATTTACATTAATAGGCAAGGTTTCGTCCTATGGAACCCCTCTACCAGAAAATCTAAGACATTGCCTGATTTGGGTTTTGAAGTGATCGAGCATAAATTCTACGTTTCATGTGGCTTTGGATACGATGCGACTAACGATGATTATAAAGTAGTGGCAGTTATCTGCTTCTGTGGTGAAGATTGGGAGCCCTTTGCTACTGAGGTTAAAGTTTACAGTACAAAAACTGATACCTGGAGCAGAATTGGGGATTTTCCTGATGGTTATCCAGTAAGTGGACGCAGGTATTGTGGTACTTTTGTGGCGGGGAAGGTCCATTGGGTATTGGACAGAGCATTTTGTCCATATGTTGTTTTTCTTGATCTAGCTACGGAGACGTATGGATCTCTTCATTTACCTGGAGATGCGATCAAATCGAATCGTGACAGTTTTATAACAGACATAGAAGCTGTTGGTGGGAGCCTTTATTTCTTTTGCAGGAATTATGTGCATGGTCTTGTAGATCTCTGGGTTCTGAAGGAATATGAAGTTGTAGAATCTTGGACAAAGGTGGTTTCTGCCTTGAGCAACGACAAGAGGTATTTTCTTTCAGCATTGTACCAATTGGAGAATGGTGAACTTCTAGTGGTGCTTGAAAGCGATGTCAGACTCTTGAGTCCCAAATCTAACACATCCAGGCGTCTCCTGAGGTCTGTTTACACCAGGGCTGCGTGTGTTTATGTTGAAAGCCTAGCTTCACCCGGTTCTGATGATGCAACAGAGGCAACAAATATAATGAAAAAACAATTAAGTGGACTATAATTGAGGATGCTCAAAGTAAGTAATTACAGTTACTCTTTTTTAACTCAGGTCATACTAAAAGGAAAAAAAAAAAAAAAGCGCTTGCACTGTAATGTTAAACTGCTGAGGATTCCCTAATTATATTCACTAGCATTAGCTTTTTCTTTGTTACAGTTTTCAAGTCCTAACAAATGAAGAAGTTTAGAAATGAATGTGAATATTCTTGCTTACCGCTTAAGTTATGAAAAAGACTCGAACATGAGAAAATTGAAGATTTTGATTTCCTTGGTAGTAGGCCATTGAGCTTCTAAAGTGGCAGATTGTTTTGGAAATTGTGCCACATTGGTGTAACATAAAGATTTTGATAGTATATCATTTCAAATTTCATTAGCTCATAAATTGGTTTAGATATCTAGCTGATATACACGTTCAGATTTAACCGTAACATTATAGATGATTTGGAGGTAGTATCACCTGGAATTCACAGTTTACTGCAATCATCTTTGCATTATCATTCTTACTTTGTTTTGCTTCAATTTTCTTTAACTATTTTTATTGACACCTCAAGCCTGCTTTCTATGATTCATGTTGAAGTTAAGATCACTTGAATCTATTCCTTAAATCTACAAATTTTTCTCCACTTGGATTGGATGCAGTTTTATATCTGTACTCCTCCTTAAGTGCTAGTTTGCGACCTTAAATAAGTTATATTATCCAGTCAGCCAAGTTTGGGGTGAGAAACAAATGATATAACCTGCAGAGCTCTAAACTGATGCGTGGGAATTTGTTTCAAACGTAGAGGAGAAAACAAGCTTTACGCTCTGTTGTCTGTTATTGCGCATAATAAATTCCCAGAAATTGTTGCAAGCATTTTAATTTTCTATTTCTGAATCACATGGAGAATCAGTATTGATTTTCCCTGATCACTAAGTTGATATTTTAACTTGGTATTTTCCCTGGTTTATGATTCCCTAGTTCGTTTGATCACATAGTTGGATAGACATTGATGTGACATGGAATCATATTCCATGCTTGGCAGCAGAATCATATAAGGACTTAGATTAGCTTTGCCCCATCCCAAGGGCTAAGGGAGCATGTTCATGTGAGCAAATTAGCAGAAAAGTTGAGTTAAAGTTTATTTCTGCTTCCTTTCTTTGAGTTCTTTTTATGGCCTCCTTAAAAAAGAGTTCTCTTAATGGTGCTTCTTGTGCAGTCATCCGCATATAAACATCATAGAGAGAGAAATTACAGTTGAAATGGCCCACTCATAGAGATAAAATGGTAGTTTGGCTCCCTACTTTTCATTTGTTCCAATTACGTAGGACTACTAAAGTGAAACGTGTTTCCCGGTTCTTGGCTTTGCAAAACGGCATTGGTGTTTCTAACTCGTAGGGAAATGCTTAAATCAGCTACAGTTAGTTGAAGCTTATTAGTTTCTTGGCTTTTGCATTTCCACTTCCAGCCACTTCTTTCTAAATGAATGCACACACAATAATCTTAGACCGGATGCATATCGCTGAATCAGCTTTGGGAATCTCTGTCCTGTATACATAGCATTCATCACAGAAAAGAATCTCAATATTTACTCCTCGATTATCAATCTGATTCTCAGGAAATTGTGAATTATATGTGCAGGCCTCCCCAAGCCGGACACAAGAAAAAGAATCTGATCATGGACTGTCAGGGCTTGGACTGTCGCCTGAAATTTAAGCACGGAGAATGTAATTGGGTAGCTGATGTTTTGTCATAGCATGCTCTTAATAGGTAGATCCTCTGATGAAGTTTGAGTCTCTTTTGTACGCCCACCTGCTTATCTTTTGGCTAATTTGCTTAAATATGTATCAAACTTAAAATTCCTAGAACGGAGTTATCTACATGTTGTGTTTAAGTAATGAACTCCTTGTTGATCCTTCAAAAATAAGCTATAGAAGCATCTTCACTATGCGTTGGTTTATCTAAGCTAATATATTCCCGTATCATTTCTGCCCTTTTGATCTTTCTCTCCCACCATTGCTCTGTGCAGCTAATACCATCACGACTTTTCCTACCTTTTCCACAGATATACTCACTGTATCATGTATGTTTTAGACTTTGAGTGAAAAAGCCGCATTGGCTTATCTCAGTTCTTGAATGTTGAAAGTTCAGTTCTTCAACGTGAGGCTACATGAGTACATTCTTAATCCTCGAAGTTGTACTGTGATAACTTATCTTTCGAAATATATAGACTGCATGTTTCTGCTACTTTCAAGAAAGGACATTTTGAGCACTAGACAAAAATATCTTCTTAAAATCGTTTCTGAATATCCAGTGAATGTTGCCTTCTATGTACTCACCAGGGGTGGTATTATCACACGTTGCAGTTGATTTTGTATAGGTGCGATGAGGTATTTGTGGTATGAGACGGTATCCATCAACGTGTGCAAGAATTTAGAAAAAGGGAAGGAGACAACCCTTCCATTTCTTGTTAGCTTGTGTTGTATGTGCATTTATACCTTAAGAGGCTGCTCATGTGGTGATGAACCACGTTTTTAAGTACTTCAATTATGTACTGATTTCAGATTTGATTCGTATTAGTATTACAAACAAATTCTTGAGCGACTAGTTAGGTTACAATGGCGTTGTTGTTGTCAAAGTTACGTGTCACAGAGTTGTTTAATCAAGTTTAGTATTCAACCATTGCACCAAAAAAAAAAAAAAAAAGAATCTAGATTATTGGTTTTGGCTTTAAGGTAAAATGATGTTATTATAACTAAAGTTTTGTCATAAAATTGTTTAATTGCTCAAGTACAATGAACTGTACACATATTTGCTCAAGTACATTTGAATGTTGCTTTGAATTTTGTAAGGAGAACTTTCTTGCGGGTTATCCATTTATACAAAAAGATTTCAGGAAATATTTATGAGAGCGTGTCTTTGTACCAAGTTGTCCAGAAGCCTCATTAATGTTTGCTGAGTCGAAAATGGACCTGATAACCTGTGCGGATATCTTCGTTTTGAATCCGGGATCTAAACGATTACAGGATCCAAAGAGTTTACAATAGATTTATTGTCGAATTAATCAACTGACCAGAATTTGGAATTGTTCAAGACTTTCAAGCCAAGTTTCCCGAAGGTCGAGTTTGAAGTCATACGTCTAGAATCTGAAGATGGTTCCCTGTCGGGATGTGTCCACTGTCCCCACCTACAAAAGCCCTTCTCCTTTTTGTTTCAATCAAGAGAGGCCACCAGGAAAAGTTCAATTTGGGCGCTTTGGCAAGTAATTTTTTTTATTTTTTTATTTTTTGACATAAAGACGAGTATTTATTTAGTTTGACGTGTTCAACATAATAAAGAGCAAGTTCAAATGCAGGACTCTGATGAATTCCGGTTATAGTTTTCAACACATAGTGATAATACAAACGATATATGAAGCTGAATTTACTTTCTGTAGATGAATCCAACAAGTAATGTGTGAAGTTCTTCCTTCCTGACTTCCTTTGCAGCAACACAAACCTCCAGATGGAAAGCGAAGGAAATGGAGCCACCAATCACCACCAATCCGAAGATTCAAAACACCCCTTAATACTACCTGAACTTCCCTTCGAAGTCATCACCCTGATCCTCTTAAGGCTTCCAGTCAAATCCCTCTTGAGATTCAAATGCGTTTCGAAATCATGGCTGTCCCTGATCTCAAGCTCTAAGTTCATCAAAGATCATCTCTGTGCTTTCAGCTCTTCAGAGGGTAGAGAACAATTGCAGCTGCTCACTGTGGGATTTGATCTCACCAATTCTTATCTCAAAGATTGGTCTCTTGCCTCTTTATTGTATGAACGGCAGCCTAGTAATGCAGCTGAGGGTGAAATTGATCATCCACCTAGCCTTCGACTGAGTAGGTACTTTAACGTTGTGGGATGCTGTAATGGGCTGTTTTGCATTGATTGTATGAGAACAGGTGTGTTATTGTGGAATCCATCTACTAGAAAATCCAAGAAATTGCCCAATTTTAGTAGCCCGACAGTGGAGCTACTTAAGCAGGAAGATTACTACCAAGTATATGGTTTCGGATATGATAAGATAAATGATGATTATAAAGTTGTGAAAGTTGTCTGCTCCTTTGATGAAGATTACCGTCCCTCAGGGTCTGAAGTCATAGTTTACAGCGTAAAGACTGACACTTGGAAGAGCATTGGGGAGTTTCAAGGTGGTTTCCCTTTGTTGGGGGGCTGCGGCTGTTTCGTCAATGGGAAGCTCCACTGGAAATTGGATAATGCAGGTTGGGATTCCGTTGTTTTTCTTGACTTAGCAACAGAGACATTCGGTTCTCTTGATTTAGCACTAAAAAAAAAGGTAGGGGCAGGGATATCAGGCCGTAATGGTTTTTTATCTGATTTGGGAACTTGTGGAGGGAGCCTTTGTTTGGTTTGCAAGAACTATGGGGATTTCTTTGTAGACTTGTGGGTTATGAAGGAATATGGGGTTGGAGAATCTTGGACAAAGGTGCTTAGCGTCCCAGTTGACAAAAGATGTCTTCTGTTTAGAGCACTGTGCATTCCAGGAAGTGATAGATTTTTGGTGGTGCTTGAAAGTGAACTCAGACTCTATGATCCAAAAGATGATTCCTTCAGGGTTCTCTCAAGATCTGGTGATCATAGTGTTCTTAGAATTTATGTCCAAAGCCTGGTTTCCCCCAACCCAAATGCTGCAGCAGAGATGCAACAACAACAACAGTAGCCAAGAAGCTTACAAGGGACTGCTATCAAGCATACTTGAGCAATTGCCTTCTTGTCTTTTAAGTTTTAATCAAGTCAGCTAATATTCATAGTTTAACAGATGGTTGCCTGCAAATGGAACTCAGATTACTTGAAATGTTCTACAGGAAATAAAGTTAAACTTGTGGTATTTACCCAAAACGCATGCATAGTGCGTAATCAATTTTATCAATATTTGTGTTTTTGACTTTTCAAGTTCTCAGTGGCTGATATGGTTAAGAAAGCCTGTTTGAACTATTCTTGCTTACAGGCAGTTAAATGATGAGAAAAGAGTTAAAGAGGTGGAATATGTAATGAAGAAGATGTTGCTGGCTGCTTTCTTATCCTTAAACTAATTAATCAGTCCACCATGGATAATAAATTCTTTTGCTATCAATAAGGTGGATTGAACTCCGAGCCAAGGCAAATTTCTCAAAATATTGCTAATTTCAAAAAGACTCCCCCGTTTGATGCTATATATATATATTTTTTTTCCGATTCAATTCAATGTATGGCACCAGGGAGGAATTTTCTTTTTTTTAAAACAATTATCGGAGGGCCAAATTGCAAGGCCCTCCTTGCAAAAGTAAAAAAAGTTCATTGGTTCTGCACATCTGGTGTGCGGAACCAGTCAAATTTTTTTTAATTTTGTAAAAAGGGCCTGAGACATTTTACCTGACAAAATTTTATAAAAATTGCTTAGAGGGCCCCGAAAATTTATATGATTTAGTAAACAATTTTAGTAGTAAATATGTCATACATATTTATATGTATATATAGCTATATATATATATATATATATATGTTTATATTTATATATATATATTTATATACTTATTATATATTATATATTTATATATATTTGTATGTATATTTATATATATATATATTTTAGATATGTATATTTATATTTGTATATACATACATATGTATATATATATGTTTATATATTTATATATTCATATATATATATTATAATGTAAATATATATATATTATGCATAATGCGATTGTTGTTATGTATATTTTATATATGTTATATTATATATATATATGTATATATATTGTTATGTATATATATACAAGTAATGTATTATGTTGATTATATATATATATATTGATAATATGTATATACATATTATATATTTCATGACATATATTTATATATATTATACATATTTATACATATGCATTTATATATGTTATATATTTATATATTTGTATGTATATATGTATAAGTGTTATATATATATTTATATATATTTATACATATGTTTAATATATATTTAATGTATATAATGATATGGTTAATATATCTATACAAACCTTGTTTTATTTATATATATTTAAGTATATGTATTTTACATGTTTATATATAGGATTTATATATAACATATATATTTATATATATTTATGTATATATATTTATATATACATTTATCGTTATATATATATTTATATATACATAAATGTTATATATTGTTGATATATATATTTATATATGTTTATATATTTACTTATATGTATATATTTATATATATTATTCATATATTTTATGTATACATATTTATATATATATATATTTATGTACGTATATTTATATATACATTTATATATATATATATTTATGTATGTATATACCTATTTATATATATATATATTTAAATGTGTTGGACTTAACAAATAACTGCAAAAAGCTTATAGTAATTATAGGGACTATACGTAAATTTGTGGTCAAGCGTAATTAGTAATTGAGAGTTTTGCGGGTTTTTAGAGTTTAGGGTTTAGGGTTTTAAGGGTTTCTAGAGTATTAGAATTGAGAGTTCTAAGGGTTTACCACAACCCTTAAACCTAAGAATGGTAAACCCTAAATATATATAAATATATATGTTATATATAAATCTATATAAATATATAAATACATATACTTAAATATATATAAATAAAACAAATTTGTATAAATATATTAACTTATATTAATATATACATTAATATATATTAAACATATGTATAAATATATATATATAAATATATATAACACTTATACATATATATATATACAAATATATATAAATATATAACATATATAAACACATATGTGATGGCCTCAAAAATTTGAATTTATTTCTAAAATGCATAATATTATTTATATTGAGTATATTTATTGAAATATTAGTGAAAATATGTTTAAAGTGATTATTTCTCAATTTAGAGAATTTTATATGAATTGTTTGTGTGTGTGGTTTGGCCAAAATTTAGCTGCTAAAATTGTCCGACGCATGAATAGTGACTTGGATTTGAAATCGGCATATGTAGTGATATTTTGGAAATATTATTATGGCAAGACGGGATGAAAGAAACCAAGGTGTAAGTTGGCCGTAAACCATCAACAAATCTTGAAGATCTTGGGCTAGGATCGAAATTCTTGAAAGCCAACAAGTTGGAAGCAACCTCCTTGAAGAAGACCAGAGATCTCGGATCTTACCAGATCTTGAGGGATCTTGATAGATCCGGAGGTATAAGACGTGAAACTTGTAGATCTAGCTTTATTAGTGTTAATTAGTGGGTAGATGGTTAATATTGATAAAAATGATCTCATCGAAAGATGAAGTTGGGCTCTTGAAATTCCAACCTAGGTAGCGGACTTGAGGTGGCCTCTAGGTAGCGTTTAAGGGACTGATTGGGAATTTGATTGTTATTTGTGAACTTACCTTGATATGGTTAGAAATTAGGGTTTTAGTTGTTGAAAAGATGAAGGAAAATGTTCGTTATGGCCAAACCCATGCTTGGTGATTTTAATGTTTGATTTGAAATCGGAAGCTTCGAGGGTTTTCTTTTGAGAAAGCCTATTTATTGATTAAATTGGCAAATTGTGTGTGTGTGGTGAGTGTTTGAATCTTAAAAGAGTAGAAGGTGAAGTTTCATGAAAATTTGAGTGAAAAGTGTCATTTGATTGAATTGAGGGTTTCAACAGATTTTGGCCAAATTCTGGGGATTTTGAATATAATGGTTTGGTATGAAGTGTTTTATGTTAATATGAAAATTTTAACAAAAAGTGAATGTTGAACGTGTTGGGTAAAAAGTGACTTTGAGGTATGAGACCTCACTTGAATGTTTTGTGAAAGATCTCGTACTGGTAGTGCCAATGAGTATATCGGTGAGATGTTTTCTTTTGAATTGATCAAATGATTTTCAAGCGGATATTTGTATTATGACATCGTTTAAAATGAAAGTGTTCCCTTGAGAGGATTTTTGGAAAACATTGATTGAAAACTAAAAAGGTGGAAGTGAGTTGTTATGATTAAGGAATGAAAGGATAGAATTCTCAACTACTTTTTTTACTTGTTTAGGTTTGAGGAAAAAGTGAATACCCATTACGAGAGAAGCCTTAATACTTTAGTGAGTTTCCATGCTTTGTTATGTGACCATGTGAAATAGATGAGCTTTGAATTGTGATATGTGATGTGATGTGAAAATTGTGGTTTAGCAAACCCTCAAATGGAGGTGTGTACTTTATCACTTACTATGTTCGGTGGAAGTTTTGTAAGATTACCTGAGAATTGAGAGTATGTGATGTGATGTGATTTGTATGTGTATGTTCAAGGTCGAATTTCCGAGACCTATCGGCGAAAATGGCCTAGGGTCAAGAGAGAAGGACGAGGGTCATTTAATATCACAAGCCCTTGATATACATGTGATATATATTCGGGCGGACCGTGAACCTATCTCTAAAAAAGAGCAAAATACAAACCATGTGACGTGTGATGTGATAAATACTTGGTGTAAGCTGTCCATTATAAAGAAAAAACACAAACCATGTGATGTGATGTGATATATGATCCGACTTGAACCTTGTCCATTATGGAGAGCAAAATACAAATTATGTGATAAACCATGTGATTACCATGTGAACAAACATGACAAATTTATGTGTGGAGTCAGGTGGTTTGGTGAGGTAAGGAGAGTGGAGTTCTACTGGATTGACTGTGAGAGTTGAATGATCGTGGATCAAGCGGCGAATTTAGCCCCCAGGCTGTCAGATCCTGTCATGTTATTTTCTTTCTTAAGTGTTTATGTTTATGTTCAAGTGAAGTGAAATTTTATATGTGTTATGTGCTGTGTTTTGGAAACTCACTGTTTTAGCTCACCCTTCTTATTTGTTTTCCTTGTGATGAGTATCCAATCCAAGCCTTAGAATTAGGGTTTATGGTGTTGAATGTTTGACAACTTTTGTTCATGGTTATGTAAGCTTTTGTAATGTGATACTTAAATGTAAGATTGAAGGATTTATGTATTTAAAGTTTGTAATTTGACGTTAGTGGATTGTAAGTTATTATGTTTTTCGTATTGTATTCGGAGTTTTAGTTTGATAAGTTACAATGGTCAAGTGATTTAGTCCCATCGAGGCTAGGCATACTAGGGGTTCAACCATATAAGCGGTCATCACAACATATATATATATAAATATGTAAATATATATAAATATATGTCAATATATACCATATATATGTGTATATATATATATATATATATACATAATATATCAATATGATACATATATATATATATATATCAACATATAACAATACATATATATATATAAAACATATAATATATATATATATACAACCATATAAAAAATATAAAAAATATATATAACATATATACATAAATGTATCACATATACATACATATATATTATTTATTAATATATATATGAATATATAATATATATATGAATATATAAATATATAACATATATATATATATATATATGTATGTATATACAAATATATATATATACATAAATTAATATATACATAGATAAGTATACATATCTAAATATATATATATACACATACAAATATATATAAATATATACATATATAATAAGTTTATAAATATATGCATATATATAAATATACGTGACATATATATATATATAGCTATATATACATATAAATATATATGACATATTTACTACTAAAATTGTTTACTAAATCATATAAATTTTTGGGGCCCCTCTAAGCAATTTTTATAAAATTTTGTCAGGTAAAATGTCTCAGGCCCTTTTTACAAAATTAAAAAAAATTTGACTGGTTCCGCACACCAGATGTGCGGAACCAATGAACTTTTTTTAATTTTGCAAGGAGGGCCTTGCAATTTGGCCCTCCGATAATTGTTTAAAAAAAAAAAATTCCTCCCTGGTGCCGCACATTCAATGTGCTGCACCAATAGATGGGGAAACAAAAAAAAAAAAAGTATCAAATGGGGGAGTTTTTTTGAAATTAACAATATTTTGAGAAATTTGCCCCAAGCCAATGTGACATCAATAAGGTGAATTTGGAAATTTACTATCTCTTTGTAGTTAAAAAAAAAGAGTATAAAATAAGTCACTTTAGGGCCAGTATTACGCATCTGTTAGACAAAAAAAAAAGAAAAAAAGAAAAAAAAGAATAAAAGAAAAGGAGAATCAATAGGACAAAGCTGGCCACACTTTCATCCTCAGTTTACGAAAATAAATTATTAGATTTGTAAACTTATTTTGTGAAAAAAAAACTAAACAGAAAAAAAAAAGAAAAGAAATGAAGCTGAAGCACAAATAGTCAAACTTTTACCCCACCTTTGTTGGTTATTTGAAATGATCTTTTTTGTCATTTGCATATTTCTTTCCTCATCAGAAGTCTACCAAAACCAAAAGATATCATCTCTTAAATGATTAAAATTCATAAATTATGCTAGCTTTATTTACATCGACGAGCAGTCATTTGCATATTATATCACGTTAAAGACCCCAACCCCCAGGATCAAATTAACATCAATCTGGTTAAAGCGGTGTGGTTGGCTTTTCCACTTTGCGTGTTTTATAACTCTGTACATAAGTCGCGCTTCCAGTCGGACGAGTTTTATTCCATTGTCAATCTTGTTTCCTTGTGAATTCTTATTACTCCAAATTCCAAAACAAAAGCTTTCCTCCTGATCTTGTCTTTGATCTATTTCAATTAATTATTCACACCTGCTGACAATTGTCTACACAAAGCAATTGAATTCATCTTTTTGGTTATTTTTAAGAGGAGGGCATCATATGAGGATATCATAATTATCTCCTTATAGGACATTTTTACAGCACGACCCGAGTACTGACCATTGTTACTCCTACTACCTTCGCATGTCTTGGAGACCAAAAACATGCCTGAAAACATTAGTAGTACTACAAAATTATGCAAATCTATATCATTGCTTTAATTGAATGACCTTTTTCACAATTTTTGCAAGGGAAGGGTCGGAAGGAACAAAGGACTCTTATTTTCCCAAGGGAATGGTGGAAAGGAATAAAGAACTTTAACTAATAAGTTATGATCCATTAATTACATTGGAAAAATTATATCATGAAGTTAGTAGCTGGTCTTAGAACAATGGGAATATAGCAAATGATAGTATGGAATCTACTAATTTCTGGTCATACAACTCAAAAAAAATTATGGAAGCAGAGAATCTAATAGTATAAAATTTCTCAATTGCGTTCAATAACAAGAAGACAAGCTCTTTATTCACATCAGTAAAATTTGTATTTGAGCTATTGAGGTCAAAGTGTATTTCCTGATCTTTTACACTCCTAGGACGTGTCATTTACAAAGCTTATCAATATAATGATGAGTTAATAAAGTGTTCTCCTCAGGCATCATTATGTGAACCACTCCAATATGTTGTTGACACTCTAGTGGACAGTTTAGAATTGTTTAGTCTTTCACGATAAATCCACGCCCTCCAGCCCACGGTTTTCCTCAGCCATTGTCCCAACAGCAATTTTCTAATTTTTTTTCTCTGGAATATTGTGGAAACTTCAATCTTTTCTTTTGGGATTAAGAAAGGTGGAGGGTGGATGACTCCTCTTGAGATGAGGTGACTAATGCTTACTGGATACAGAGTTTCAACCAACTACTAAAGTGCTCATTCTGTTCACTTTTGACATCACGAGCTGTTGCATATCCCTTCTTTCGAAGACATCATCTCCATCCACACAATGGGCCCCTTTAATATTTTACTAACCACAATGGTGATTGGCCCAAATGGCCATTCTTTTAGCTGGTCTTGTTAGACAACTTAGACTCAAATGATTCCTTGGACTGGTTGAACTTGGATAGTGGATAATAACCAAACGAGTTCAGACATGGTTGGATCTGTTCAATACAAAGTTAACAATTAAATTGAATTACTCAAGAAATTGATTTTTCTTCACAAGTTACCCAATTGATTCACTAACTTGAGTATACAAATCCTATATTATGTGAATTGGAAGATATCAAAGTATGGAGGTGTATGAGAATTTCTAAAACTAAGAAGGTGAATTATTACTAGTTTATTTCTGTACCTTGGTCATTTTTTATTTTCTAGCTACTAATTAATGGTGCGATAGTTCAAGTTGACCTTCTAACGGCTAAAGCAATAACTGAGCCATCTCAATATGCTCTGCCGATGATGCATATGTATGATATACTAGATTTTATCTGGGTAGGCACCGGTAGATCAAAGGTTTGGAGATTCCAAGATTAGAAAAAAAGAAGAGAAGTTGATCAAAAATGCAATCTTGCATCTTTATGGTTTCAACTTTCATTACGTAGGACAGGATTTGACAAGTGTCCCTACACTCTACACCTGTACACATTCGAATCCAACAACCATGACACGTACTGCATCATGAATTGCATTGCAGAGCCGATCCCAAACTCAGCCTCTCTATATAGCCCTCACCGCTTTCCACATTTGTCTTCCCAAGGCTTTACACTTTCAAGATAACCAAACAAAGAGCCATCAATCTGTTTTGTTTTTTCCTGGTTCTGGATTAATTAGACTGCTGTTGCTCGTTGGTTTTGCACTGCTAGCTGAAGTGAAGATCAACAAAGTTTTAACCCAGAAGAAGATATGGCTAGAACAGTTGGAAGAACCTTGGCTGCTCCATTGATGTTTCTTAACTTGATTATGTATTTTATCGCTTTAGGCTTTGCAAGTTGGTGCCTCAATCGTTACATCAACGGCCAAACTAACCATCCCAGTAAGCTCTCAATTCCATTCCCTTTTTTGTACTGCCTTCTCCTTCTATTCATGCATGCGCACAACAAAAAACATTTGTAAGCAGGGTGTTCATTCTTTTACCACTAAAAGCACGTTTAGCTTAGTTTCGTATGTATATTTCTTTCACAAACATAAATACATCTTGTAGTTCTGGACCCAAAACAATTTTCTATTTACCAACTATATGGAGATAGCTGAATAACCGAAATTGCTGAAGAAAGCATTCTTCCGTTTGGGGTGTTTTTTCAAGCTTCTTTTTTTTTTTATTTAAATTTTTTTTAGTTAAATGTACTACTGGGGGCTCAAAATAGATGTCTCCAGATGGTTGAAATGCAAAATTATGTTTAAAGACTTTAAATGATAGGTGGGCTGCATGGTTAATCATTAAAATGTGGCTGGAGCCATATTTAAGACAGAAACGTAATAGAAAAAATTGAAAAGCCCATTGTTGAAGACATTAAAATAATACGCTCAAAAAGTTTAGCATAAAACCTTAAAAATTTCTTTTCCTGTAGTCCATCAATCCTTCTTAACTTCTTGCTAAAGTCCAAATGGGAAGTTATCCTAAATCTGGACCCAACATGTTTTCTTTAATAGTAGTTGTCACACATGTATTTTACAGCCTGAAACCACGACATCCTTATGTTTCAGGCTTTGGGGGAAATGGAGCAACCCCGTTCTTCCTGACATTTGCTATACTAGCTTCCGTTTTGGGGATTGCTTCAAAATTAGCCGGTGGAAGCCATTTAAGGGCTTGGAGAAGTGACAGTCTAGCTGCTGCTGGAGCATCTTCCTTAGTCGCATGGGCTGTAACTGCTCTAGCTTTCGGGTATGTGTGTGTGTCTATATGTATGTATGTACATATGTATGTATATATATCCTCATATGTATGTATGTATATATATCCTCAATGTCATCCAATTTTATGAGACTAAGATTTCTTTTTTGCAATGGTCTAAATTCTATTTTTTTTTTTTTTTGGCATTATGGGGTTGTAATAATAATGCAGATTGGCATGCAAAGAGATACATGTTGGAGGGTGGAGGGGATGGAGGCTAAGGGTTCTTGAGGCCTTTATAATAGTGCTAGGAGTGACTCAATTGCTGTATGTGCTGCTAATTCATGCCGGGATGTTCAGCAGCAGATATGGTCCAGGGTATAGGGACCCTGACTATGGCCTTGGTGCACCAGCAGCAGAGGCCCCCAAAGGTACCACCGGTGTTACAGGGACTAGGGTCTAAAAGCAGCAGCTATTTGGCTGGCTTGAGCATTGAAACTGGTTACTTTGGAAAATGTTGTTGTACTTTGAATATTTTGGCAGTTGTTGTTAGGCTCTGCTGGACTACTTTTTTTGGTTGTATTTGATATTCAGGACTATTTCTTGTGAATTTCTGTGGGTGTGTAAATAATCTTAGACGCAGACTTGATGTTTATAGTCTAGCGTCTTATCTTTAGGTTAATATGCATGCCATTTTCCTGGAGCTATTTGTAGCTTTTTAACTGACTTTAGATCTTATATTTTGCAGAGGCCTTGATTCAGATATATTAATGAGGAAGGACTACCAATTTAACCAAATATAGTGGTCGGTGCGTAATTGAACTGAGTTACAGTTTCTCAGAGCTTCCATTTGGGTTAAGTTTAGCACAATGCCGGGTGGAAATCAATTACTAGTTTATTAAGCTAAAATAAAGTTTTTTTTTTTAAAAAAAAATTTCGAGCTAATCTAATCGTGAATTGATTCGGAGGTATAAGTATCTTGCTTCATTTTGATTCGGTTCGAATTTAACAAAATGACAGTTTCAAGATCCATTACTAGTTCTTTTTTTTTTTTTTTTTTAACTTTCAGTTTTTAATTTTTTGAGTACTACTTTATGAAGTTGACCTCTATCTTTGATAATCCACGACTGGGCTGAATGCTTCTGATTAAGTTCAAAATGGCCATAGGTATCCCACTAGCTTCTCTTGTAATTTCCAATGCTTAATTCATAGCGATCCGTTGTGTTTTTTTTTTTTTCCTTATTATAGCTATGCATGAAATTAATATTTGCCTTTGTGATTAAAAAGAAGTTGAATTGACGGAAACCAACCAGCTATATTGAAGAATTGGCTCTGCTCCAAAATTGTTCTTGAAACAGGTTAGTCAACTCAATGTGTATAGACTAGCTGTAAGACTGTTGAAATCAAATGAAGGTGTTTGCTGTAGTAATTTGTTTCGTGCATCCCACGTGAATGGATGAAAGTGTGATAAATGATAGTATTATGTTTATTTATTGAATTTAGTCCTTCACCCCCCCCCCCCGGGGGGGATTGTGGCCTGTGAGTTCAAGAAATATGCACATGTAGAATGGAGGATGAACTCATTGTTTGGCATTCCATTTTTACGACGGAGGAAAAATTGGTTATGCATACGAATTAATTCCTCAAACAATTCTCTCAAATTTGAACTAAAGTCAAGTAGTGAGCGTGCAAGTTTTGTGCAGACATATAATAGATTCATATTCCCCCAACTCCTCGAATCCTGAACCACCAACCACATTATCTTGAGCAACTCCTCTGAAAGCAGTTCTTAGGCCATTGGATGTTGTCTCATATGTGGCCATGGCAGCCCTAGATGCCACAGTTCCTTTGGCCACCTGTACTCATTATCAATGGCCAAAAGAACAAAAAAGTACTATCACTTTCTGTTATAGCTAGCTTGAAATGCGACACTCCAAATCGAGTAAGCATGTAAAAATGGTCAGCAAATTTTTTTATCTAAGACACCTTTTGGCTGCGCAAATAGGATGCTTATCGTTCACTCCCAATACTGGATCAATAATCGGTGTGGTCAAATTTTCGCCCCCTAGATTAATGCCAAGCATGAAAATAAGATTAAGTTGAGATCTTGCACCGAGATTCTTGGAATTCATTCCTTTCTGATTTCACTGGTTTCCAGAGTACTCTAAAAGATTTTGTTGGAGCAGGCTGAGTTCCAGGAGCAACAAACGCCAGAGACATTCAGAATCCTGTCCATCACACTCAGTCACCCACAAGGCAAAAATAGGCAAAGAACCTCAAATCTAGTAAGTATGGATAAGAAGAAATTTTGAAAGAGAACAATAATTTTATTTTTAGATCAAATTATAGTAATTTAACCATGTTGAGTTTCATCATAAAAGATGCAACATTTGAAAGATATTTTTTGGGATTTTGTTGTTTTGATATTTTGATCTGTGGGTTGTTATCTTATTGCTAATATCATCTTAAATTGATTGATAATTTGATGGGGTTTTCATTAGATGGCTCGTACATTGCACGGTTGGCAACTATTACTTTTCAAAAGGAAGATGAAATGGAAAAAAAAGAGAGTATAATAAGGAAAGTACTCCGAAACCAGGTCTTAGGCCTTTGGGTGTTGTCTTTTACTGCCATAGCAGCCCCAGATGTTTCAAGTTTTTGGCACCTGTATGTAGTCATGTTCAATTCTGTAGCTAGCTTAAAATGTGACACTCCAAATCCAGTAAACACGTAAAAATGGCCAGTAAATATGTTAATCTAAGACTACTATTTGGCTGCACAAAGAAGAAGTTGATGTTTCACCTCCAATATAGAATCAATAATCAGTGTGGTCAGTGTGGTCAAATCTTCGCCACCTAGACTAATGTCGAGCATGATAATGTTGAGGTCTTGCACCAAGATTCTTGAAGTTCATTCCTTTTATGATTTCACTAGTATCCAAAGTGCTCGAAATGATTTTGTTGGAGCAGGCAGAGTTCCAGGAGCAACAAACTGCTGAGACGTTCAGAATCCTGTCCATCACACTCAGTCACTCACCAAGGCAAAAATATGCAAGAACCTCAAATCTGGTAAGTACTGAAAAAAAGAAATCCTGAAAGAGGATAACAATTTTATTTTTAGATCAAACTATAGTAATTTAATCATGTTGAGTTTCATCATAAAAAATGCAACATTTGAAAGGTTTTTTCAGGGATTTTGTTGTTTTGATAATTTGACCTGTGGGTTGTAATCATATTGCTAACATCACCTTAAATTGATTGATAATTTGATGGAGTTTTCAATAGATGGCTCATACACTGCACGGTTGGCAACTAGTAGTTTTCAAAAAGGAAGATAAAATGGCAAAAAAGAGAGTATAATAAGGAAAATGCTCTGAAACCAGTTCTTAGGCTTTAGATGTTGTCTTTTACGGCCATAGCAGCCCCAGATGTTTCAAGTTTTGGACCCTGTATGTAGTCCTGATCATTTGCCAAACATAAAAAAAAAAAGGATTTCTTCTGGAGCTAGCTTAAAATGTGACACTCCAAATCCAATAAACATGTAAAAATGGCTAGCAAATATGTTAATGTAAGACTACCAATTGGCTGCACAAAAACGAAGTTCATCTTTCACCTCCAATATGGAATCAGTAACCAGTGTGGTCAAATTTTCGCCACCTAGATTAATGCCAAGCATGAAAATAAGCTTAAGTTGAGGTCTTGCACCAAGATTCTTGGAGTTCATTCCTATTTTGATTTCACTAGTGTCCAAAGTACTCGAAAATATTTTGTTGGAGCAGGCTGAGTTCGAGGAGCAACAAACGGCAGAGACATTCAGAATCCTGTCCATCACACTCAGTCACTCACCAAGGCAAAAATATGCAATGACCTCAAATCTAGTAAGCATGGATAAGAAGAAATTTTGAAAGAGAACAATAATTTTATTTTTAGATCAAACTATACCAATTTAACCGTGTTGAGTTTCATCATAAAAGATTTGAAAGATCTTTTCTAGGATTTTATTGATTTGATTTTTTTTATCTATGGGTTGTTGTCTTATTGCTAATATCATCTTAAATTGATTGATAATTTGATGGGATTTTCATTGGATGGCTCGTATATTGCACGGTTGGCAACTAGTAGTTTTCGAAAGGAAGATGAAATGGCAAAAAAGAGAGTATAATAAGGAAAGTGCTCTGAAACCAGTTCTACGCCTTTGGGTGTTGTTTCTTATGGCCATGGCAGCCCCATATGTTTTAGGTTTTGGGCACCTGTATGTAGTCATGATCATTGGCCCCAAAAAAAAAAAAAAGACTTTCTTCTGCAGCTAACTTAAAATGTGAAAATCCAAATCCAGTAAATATGTAAAAATGGCCAGCAAATATGTTAATCTAAGACTACAATTTGGCTGCACAAAGAAGAAGTTGATCTTTTACCTCCAATATGGATCAATAATCAGTGTGGTCAAATATTCGCCACCTAGATTAATGCCAAGCATGAAAATAAGCTTAAGTTGAGGTCTTGCACCATGATTCTTAAAGTTCATTCCTTTTCTTATTTCACTAGTGTCCAAAGAACTCGAAAAGATTTTGTTGGAGCAGGTTGAGTTCTAGGAGCAACAAACTGCAGAGACATTCAGGATCCTGTCCATTACACTTAGTCACTCACCAGGGCAAAAATAGGCAAGAACCTAGAATTTGGTAAGTACGGATAAGAAAAATCCTGAAAGAGGACAACAATTTTATTTTTAGATCAAACTATAGCAATTTAACCATGTTGAGTTTCGTCATAAAAGATGCAACATCTGAAAGATCTTTTCTGGGATTTTGTTATTTTGATATTTTGATCTATGGGTTGCTAATATCATCTTAAATTGATGATAATTTGATGGGGCTTTCATTGGATGGCTCGTACATTGCATGGTTGGCAACTAGTAGCTTTTGAAAAAGAAGATAAAACGGCAAAAAAGAGAGTATAGTAATATGAAAGTGCTCTGAAACCAGTTCTTAGGCCTTTGGCTGTTGTGTCTTACAGCCATGGAATCCTTAGATGTTTTAGGTTTTGGGCACCTGTATGTAGTCATGATCATTGGCCAAAAAAAAAAAAAGGATTTCATCGGTAGCTAGATTAAAATGTGACAATTCAAATCCATTAAAGATGTAAAAATGGCCCACGAATATGTTAATCTAAGACTACCATTTGGGTGCACAAAGAAGAAGTTGATCTTTTACCTCCAATATGTAATCAATAATCAATGTGGTCAAATCTTCGCCACCTAGATTAATGCCAAGTATGAAAATAAGTTTAAGTTGAGGTCTTGTACCAAGATTCTTAAGGTTCATTCCTTTTCTGATTTTACTAGTGTCCAAAGTACTCGAAAAGATTTTATTGGAGAAGGCTGAATTCCAAGAGCAACAAACTGCAGAGACATTCAGGAACTTGTCCATCACACTCAGTCACTCACCAGGGCAAAAATAGGCAAGAACATAAAATCTGGTAAGTACGGATAAGAAGAAATGTTGAAAGAGGAAAACAATTTTATTTTTAGATCAAACTATACCAATTTAACCGTGTTGAGTTTCATCATAAAAGATTCAACATTTGAAAGATCTTTTCTAGGATTTTATTGTTTTGGTATTTGGATCTGTGGGTTGTTCTCGTATTGCTAATATCATTTCAAATTGATTGATAATTTGGTAGGGTTTTCTTTGGATGGCTCGTACATTGCACAATCTTTGCAACTAGTAGTTTTTGAAAAGGAACATGAAATGGAAAAAAAAATATTATAACAAGGAAAGTACTCTGAAACCAGTTCTTAGGCCTTTGGGTGTTGTCTCTTAAGGCCATGGCAGTCCTTGATATTTCAAGTTTTGGGCACCTGTATGTAGTCATGATCACTGGCCCGAGAAAAGGAAAAAAAGCTTTTTTCTGTAGTTAGCTTAAAATGTGAAAATCCAAATCGAGTAAACATGTAAAAATGGCCAGCAAATATGTTTATCTAAGACTACCACCATTTGGCTGCACAAATAAGAAGTTGACCTTTCACCTCCAATATGGAATTAATGATTAGTGTAGTGATCAGAAGGTGATCATATAAAATACACAGATTTCCAGAAGCATATGTTTTGTGAAAAGTGAGAATAAGAATTCATTTCAGATGGGACATGAAATTCAAAACACAAAAGGTGAAAATGAATTTCCATAGAGGTGCTTTCCAAAAAAAAAAAAAAAAAGATTTTGCATAGAGGAATGGCAACGTTGGACTTGGATGATATATCTCTTCCCACAAAATAATGTTGGCCCCTCCTAGATATGCTAAAGATGATAAAATCCAAGAGTAAATCATGAAAATGATTGCATAACCTTAAGAAATGGACAGCAAATTTTAATCTCAAGAGATGAAGTATGGTTCATGTGGAAGACCCCAAACTGGAGTTTTAAGGTGAACATTTATTTTTATGAAAACGAAAAAGAGAAAGGAAAAAGAAATTAAACAGAGACTTGTACTTTAGGATCATTTGCTGTTAAAAAAGGGTGAATTCTCAATGATTAAGAATCACACACTAATTCTTTTAACCTCTTGTGTAACTGAGTTGGGTTGTAGAATAAAAATAGAATTAATATAGGTGTTGTCGCAGAAGAAAACAATATCATGTGAAAGCTTTCTTTATTCTTTTTTGACATTTTAGATTCGAGCAAATAGTATGATCAGCTTTCAAAACCTCGTAGGAAATATAGGGCCACAAAAATAGACGAAAAGTGTTAGCTAAAGTCTATAACATGTGAAGTTTTACTTTCTTTAATTGGATTATAACAAAAAATTCATTTAAGCTGAAAGCCAAAAAAAAAAAAGAAAAAAAGAGACAGCTTGTGAAATTTACAAATGTTGATGATTCCATTTTTTTCAAAATTGTATATATTTGATTTAATTGATGATTGAGATTGTAGGAAACAACTTCTTGGCAGATCGAATATGAGAGATCATGGATGTGGGTAGAATGAAATGAATGATAAAAGAGTTTCCGTGCCCGAACGTGCGATGTGCGTGCTGAATCAAGCCAAGTCAATGATTAGGGATTCTAATTTTGCATTTGATTTACAGTTTAGTAACAGAAGGAAATAGTAGGGAAACAGATTCAGTATTTTATTCCTACAAACGAATGCATTTGTCTTTTATCACCTACAAACCATTGAAAAGCAAAGGAAAGTTTCGGTTTTGGAGGAATTCTCAAATAAGCTCTTAGTCTTTATTTACTTATTTATTTGGTTTGGACTTGATTTCTTTAATCAATTTGTACGATAGTTGAACTTTTTTGTTTCAGTCAGCATCAATTAACTATTGGAGTTAATCGACCCCGATAGTTGTTAGCACAAACATTTTTCTTGATTAAAATGGCTTTCTTGAATTGAGCTCCAATTTTCACAATCAGCACTATTATTTTTTCTTTGTTGTGCAATTAGTCATTAGGACTACATTCTGATCATTCTTATATGACTTTTGTGGCTTCTACTGCTATCCTCTTTGGCAACCGCCTGTTGGTAGCCAATGTTGGGGATTCTAGAGCTGTTATTTGTAGAGGTGGTAATGCTATTGCTGTTTCGTGGGATCACAAGCCAGACCAGCTGATGAATGGCATCGGATTAAGGATGCTGGTGGTTTTGTAATGTGGGCAGGAACTTGGAGAGTTGGACGTGTACTTGCTGTTTCTCGTGCATTTGGTGATAGACTTTTGAAGCAGTATGTGGTTGCTGATCCCAAAATCCAGAAGGAAAAGTTTGATAGCTCACTTGAGTTCCTTATCTCCTTGCAAGTGATGGGCTTTGGGATGTTGTGACAAATGAGGGAGCTGTCCCTATGGTTAAGCCGATTCAAGATCCTGAGGAAGCACATCAACGATGTTGTGCAGAATTGCAGATCATTACTATTGTCATTGTTTTTCTGGGTAACCAAGAAGGATCTTCTCACAGTGGCTCTGGCTAAGAACTGTTTTGTTTGCTCAGTGTATTTATTTGCTTCTGGTTGATGGAAAATGGGACTTGGCAATAGACTTTTACTTAAGTACAACCATACAAACATAGACTTGAACTGTCATTGGTGAAGCTGTTAGCCATTTGACATGTTCAGCTTCGTTGGCTTACATACTTGAGCTCTCATTAATATTTGTGCTTTTTGGGGAAAAAAGGACTAATACTCTGTATAGAATGACATTTTTTTAAAATATTATTCAAAACCCCAAAAAGAGAAAAAAAAAAAAAGGAAGAGAAATATACTATGCACATGATCTGGAGTAGGGCACATCAAAATTTGGTGATATTTGACTGGAAAGGAGTATTGATGGCATTTTCATAAAAATGGCCATGGATCTAAAATCTTGGTTATGCCACTATCACTTGCTCAACTTTATTGTAAGTGATTGTAAGGTACATTTTGTTGTTTTAGAATAAACTTTAACTCACCCAAAAAAAGAGTTTTTTCTTTTCCTCTGGTAAGATTCAATCAAATTTAAAGATCCTTAAAGCTATTGAAGTAACAAGGAAAGGGAAGTTCAGATTGTGACATATTGGATGTGGATAGAATGAAGGTTCAGTTGCCCATTATTAGAAAACAAACTAATCCGCAAAAAGTTAGATAAAAAATGTAGCAATATGTCCAATGAACCTTCATGTCTATCCACGTATGCCAGAGATTTGTAACTTTTGGTTGGAGATTGAGTTTTATTCTTAACAAATAGTCTAATGGTAATGTATTAACAATCTAGTTTTCACTCGTGCGATTTGCGTGCCAAATCAGGGCGGGCTCTATAATTTGGAATTTTAATTCTACTTCTAATTTACACTATAGCAACAAAAGGAAAAAAAAGGGATTCAATGGTTTATTCCTAGAAACCTTTGAAAAAGCAGAAAAATAAAAGTAAAAGTCTTGGTCCTATAGAGGTCCAAGAAAAGGTGTCAGATGTATTGTTAGACGTTGGTTTTAATTTACTTATTTATTTGGTTTGAGCTTGATACTTTACAACTAATTTTTATAGTACTTGAATTTTTGTTTCGATCAGTATTAGCTATATGATTGATTGAAAATGTTAATGTATCATTAGAAGAAAGATGAAGAAGTACGCAATAATGGTACTAATGCCACCATTAGTAGTAGTAAAACAAGTATATGATGGACTTTCAAATAGTCTTCTGATCCAAGTATGACTTCTCAGTCCATGACCTTCAACAATTTTTTAAGTAAAAGAACAAAAGTGGGGCAAGGAACCAACAATTTCTCATGCTTTGAAACTTGGCCTAATTCATCTAACAAATTGTCGGTGTCCATATGTTTTGACAAAGTACCCAAAGTGAAAATTAGTACCTGAACTTTTGTTTCTAGTCATATTGATCCATTGAGATATGTTAAATGCTAATTCTTGAACTCCAAATAACATAATTAAATTTAAGAGATTGTACATTAATGAAACTATAATGTAAAGCAAGATTGTCACATATCATTATCAAGAATTAAATCAAGTGCTCCTACTTATTTACTAGTACAGTCTGTCACTTGATAATTCATTCACCTTTTACCTACTCTACATGCAAAATTCATATCCAGAATTGTTTGTTTCCCCAAAAAAAAAAAAAAAAGCATGGTCACTCAAATAATCTGTATTGAACCAACTTGACTTAGCTTAGTTGGCCACTAAAGTGCGACTTTTGTCGCTTCTTGGGCATAGGTTAGGTTAGGTGTTTCGAAAAACAATCTGTATTGCCAATTTAGCTACAACGCTGTCGTATCCAGTTATTCAAAAAAATGGTTACTTTTATCTGCTGCGCATTTTAAATTTTGGAAAAGAAATTCCAGAAAATAGACCAAAAAACAAAAAGATGCATTAGCAGAAAATAACAGGAAAAAAGAGGGGCGCCCTGGCCGCATGTTCAGATCAGCCCCGAAAATACCCCAAGAATTAAGAAACCAAAACCGATACAAGAACCCCCAAGCATTAACGCAATTGATCCCAAAATTAATCTCCAAAAAGAGGCTCTAAACTTAAAACTATAATCAAACAAAAACCGCTCTGAGGGTTTCAAAAGAATCAAAGACCCTAAAACACACCGGTGGCGGCTTCAATCTAAGGGTTTTCAATCAGCTACGGTCGAAAAATCTGGAATTAATAACAAAAATTCAGATAAAAATGTGCAGAGATATAGATCAATCAGATGAGAAGGAGAAACCTTTGGAGAGCTGGCCAGGCCGAGAATCGAAGTCGATCTTATCAGCCATTGAGGTTGATTATGATGAAGAATCCCTTTTTCGAACCCTTTTGATATTTCCAGTGGAATTTCAGTTGAATTGCACCTAGTTATGTATTCAAGATTCTCATCTTCTTTCAATTTTGATCTTAATTGTTCCGATGCATATGATAGTCCATGTCCCATAACAATTTGTCTACATCTATCATTTATTAAATACTTGATTTAATTATTTTGGATTCGAAGTTATGCTTTTATTTATAGATATCAATGACAACCCAATTAATTTGATTGTTTAAACCAACCTGTTAATGAATAGATTTAATTATGCAATGAATTTCGATTAAGTTTAAATGGATAATATGCAATGAATTTTGAATAAGTTTAAATGGATAAGTCAATTAGACCTATTTAATTAGTGAATACTGAATTGACTTGTATTATCAATTTATATTCATTTAAAATTTTAAATTTAGACTTAATTTTTTATAGATGTTAAGTGGATAAATTGAATTTCTTACCAATTCAATAGCAGTAAAATATGGCTATTCTTGTCAAACAACATTTTGTGGGGGAAAAAGGCAAAAGAAAAATAAGTAGAATTTTGAGTAGGTCATAACTCGGTATACCCATACAGATTTAAGATTACACCCATTTATGACTTGCTCATTTTTTATATATTTATTCAATGAGTATAAATGAATTGATCTTTTATCCCGTTATAACCTATCTAAATCTATCTGAATCCTCTATTTTGAGGTCTCTATTACTACTTTTAGTTCAAAAGTTATTGGATTAGTTTATGACCAATCACACCAAGACTTATACATGCTTTTCTATGAAAAGTATATGTATATAGATAATTCGTTCATAAAATTTTTTTCTCAAAGTTAGTCTTTATCCAGTGCAAGGCGCGTAAAATAGCATAATTGTATTAACATTAGCAAGATGATGCCTTGACGTGCTACGAAGTAGTGGTAGGAGTTGCAGGGTCGGATGAGCTATATTTAGGATCAGATGTGAAGAGGCAACACAACACCCACAACATTCAAGGAAGAAGATCTAGTAACCAGAATGCATGCCCTTCTGGAAAACAGATAGACTCTCATTCTAGGAAGGTTTCCTAGTAGAACAGACAACGAGATGAAGAACTACAGAAACAGCCGCTAGAAAATTAAAAACTGGACCGAGCCTTCCCAAACAATTTAATACCATCTGAATATCCTGAACATCAAAAGCAACAAGTTAATTAAGGTACAATTTGAAAAGACTACCGTGAAATAGAGGATTCTAATCTCTCAAAAAGTTTAAGAAAAGGGTAGTTATATGTTTGTGGGAAAGAGGGAAGGTTCTTGATGGCATTGTTAATGCTGAGTGAAAAAGAATCCATTTTTATCAGCAATTGTGCTGTTGGAAATAGGGAATCTTTGGTCTTCTTGAACCATACTTGCGAGTACTTCTTTTTAGCCTGGCTTGAAATGATAATTTATCTTCTTTGTTCATCTGCACTCAGCTTCAAAATTGCTATTGTAGCTGGAAAAAATTTGTGATCGTTGCGGTTCTATTTCAGTACTTTGTACTCATTCATAGACAAAAGCACAAGAGCATAAAGTAACTTTAAGGGTAAAAGTGTAATTGTAAAAATTGACAAAAGCGCTGATAAAGTCATTTATCACATTTCTGTGCATTAAGCTAGGGTATAGTAGTCAAACCATGAGAAAGTTGGCAACCAGAACTTAAGAGCATCCACAATCCATTCTTTTTATTACACTCTCACCCATAATAGATTACACTCTATAGAGTATAATTGCATGGGTCCACATGCCATATCAGCATTCCACTATTCCCTTTTTTATTATACTTTCTCTCATCTTTTATTTTGATAATGCACAACTCACATCCCGTAAATAAATAAATTTATTATTTAAAAAGTGATTAATTTTAAAAATAAATTACTGACAGATAATATATTAATTTATGATTTTTAATAACATATTTTTTTGCCCTTTAAAAAAAATACATTGGTATTTTCTAAAGAAAAATTACGCAAGAGTGAAACAAATACGTGACACTCCAAATGTGAAAAATATCATAATAATCCATTATTAATTAATAATATTCTATCTAGTGAATCTAACTCCGTGACATAATATTAAAATTAAATAAAATATAAATAATAATATAATAAATACTAATTTTCATTGTTATTGCCTCCGAATTGTTCCCAAATATGCTCGACCAAATTAGACCAAAGTTGACGATGCATTTGCAACCATCTTGTCATCATCAACACTCTATGGAATGCGTTCGGGTTCTTCCGCTACCTCATTGGTGAGATTTATATTTTCTACCCCACGTTGTGTTGAATAAGGTGGAAATTAAGAGTCCGAAAGTGACTCAGTTGGTGTTGTATTTTCTTGTTGGCCAGTGAAATCAAAATCCTTCCTTGTATCTATCAGCGTTGAGCCTCCACAACCCATACCATAGTTATAATATCCCTGAGTATAGTGATTTCCCATGGACGGATTAAAATAACTAGGTGGTTGATACATAGGAAATGGATATGAAAAATTTGGTGGATGATTGGAATTGGGCAAATGTGGCTAATTTGGAATTGGAAATGGATAATTTGGGTAATTTGGCAAATTTTGGTGGTTTTGATTTTGTGAAGATGATGAATTTTCTATATTTGGATCATTTAACATATTTCTAAAACTACTAAAATTCTCCTCCATAATGACAAAATATTGAAATTGGAGGAAAGTATGTAAATATGTTGAAGATAATGAATTAGACAGTAGGAGAAATGATGGAGTAGGAGATTGTGAGGTGAACTAAAAAATTACCTTATGTATTTATAGAGGAAAAAATAAAGAAATTATCGTTGCAATAAAAGTATCCATTGAGTCCAACGTTTAAAATGAACGTTAAAATTTTATACATCAAGATTAGATGAAAGGAAACAATAAACATTCAAAATTATGCGTGTTGTCATCAGTGGGGCCTATCGGATAGCAACATTTCACCGTTCAATGGGAACTATGCGTGTAATGCTGGGGTTGAATGAGGGCATATTGGAGATGCCCTAAGCGTTCTGCTAAATGAATGCTGTTGGAGTTTTGTCCTTCCCAAAGCCCCTCCCCCCCCCTCCCCCCACCCACCAAATAGATGTCAGATGAAAAATGAAAATCACCAAGAGTCATACAACAACTCCTTTATATACCCAACACATTCAATTAGATTGTTAGATAGTTTTAGATTTATGATCATAACTGTGGAGTAAATGTTTAACTTCCAATTCACTGGGAACGATGTTTTCTTATGCTGGTTGTGTACTACGATGGCTGCTTTGATGAATTTAAAGGGAACGACTTGATCGTATTTCCAAGTCCTCCACATCCAAAATTACGAATATATATAAAATTCTCTTAATTTTTATTTGTATATATGAGATTTCAAATATTTGTAAAAGTTCTCTAAACACTCAGGATAAAGTAAAAAAAATAGTACCTAGAATATAAGAATAAAGGAACAGGATAACAATAGAAATGAAAAAAAAAAAATAGTGGAGTCATCTGTATAGTTCCTATTCTTCTTTTGCTAATTGGAGACGACCAATCATGGAGATTCTCCTGACTGAATTCCAATGAATATTAATATGCACGGGCAAAATACAGATTCTTCAATAAAAAAAAGAAAAAGAAAAATAATTTGGAGGGAGGAAGGCGTGCGAAGTTCGTGCGCACATCTCTGTTTGTAAGAAGAATTTTGTTATTTGTTACAAACTCTCACCAAATTTTTCTTCTTCTACTATATTAATTGTAAATGGTAACCTGACACTGAATGTAATTCTTGGTTTCTGACTGTGTAATCACAAGTATATTTCTCTCGAAATAAAATGTCTACATAATTTAGTTGCTACTAAATCTTGATATATAGCAAATTAATATTGGTCACATCCCTTAGAAATTAGCCCAAATATATATGAATATTCAAATGAGATTGTTAATTAGTGTTAAGATTATGATCTTAACTGTGGGGTAGATGTTAATTTCTGGCTAGCTGAGATTAGTGTCTTCTTATGCAGGTTTTGTACGACAATGGATGCTTTGACGAGCTGAAAGGGAACGATTTGATCATGTTTCCTACTCCTCCACTTCCTCCTCATTCATCCTTTTTGCTTTGAGCTTAGCCCTCTTAATTGCACAAAAGCAAAAACAAAAAATAAAAACTAAATATATAAATAAAATATATGAGAACCATCCTATCTATTGCATCAATCTGGACCCGTAAGGGTAATCAATTCCTACATGTCAAAATTTTGATTTTTCATGATTTCTTGCCTGGTCTAATCTCTGAAGTACTCAATTTTTTTTTCTTTGGAGTAGAATTTTTTGGCAGATAATAATTATGGTAAAAATTCTTTCTCTATTTTGATGCACAGTATGTTGATCAGGATGAATTCAGTTAATGAAAAAAAATCATTTTTGAATTTTATTTCCCTTCTTTTCTATAGCATATTGACTATGTGTTGCCAGTAATGTGCTAGGCCTCAGGTGGCCATCTATTCTTATGGTTTTCATCTCAATTTGGCATGGCTTTTGCTTCTATTCATGTAGAGGGCTAATGCTTCAACTGACTGGAGAGAAACATACTAGTCCTGATGGCAGGAAGTTCGTAAAACAATAAGACTATCCTATTTGTTGTGTTCATATTTCATTCTTGAACACATGGATTACAATATTCAGTTACTTATATAAAAAATGTGTAATTATCTTTCACAGGTATTACTACAATAGAGTTACTAAACAATCTAAGTGGCGTATCCCTGATGAAGTCAAGGTTCTTTTAGTTGATTAATTTTGTTGTTTGATCTTACTATTTTCATCCTTTTCATCTTCTTGAACTTACAGAGGGAGGGAGACTATCTCCAGCTTCAGTTAAATTTTTAGGTTTAACTCTTGGTTTCTTTGCACACAATTGGCTCGTGCATGTGTAAATTTGGACTCTTTGTACAGAACACAAGAAAGAAAGGATGCAAGTTCTCATGACTTATGACTCAGCTGGTGTGTCCACTTCTGAAGTCAATGCATCATCCTCCAGTATAGAAGCATCTATTCTCCCTGCTCAACCTGCAGTCTCAAGCCCAAACCCTGTGGCACCAATTGTTACCGGACAACATTTAGTGACTCCTGCATCTTCAATCCCAGCAGCTGAGGTTTCACCTGTGGCAATGGATGTTGTCGATATGCAGACTTCTTTAGAATCTCAAACACCATTTGTTGCTGTCTTAGACAAGGATGCAGTCTCAGTTCCTTTGGAAACTACTGTTGGAACAGAAGTGTATAGTATTTGCAACTTGCTTTTACATGTTTTGTTTGCTTTCTGAAATTGGCAGTCATTACCATTAGTATCCTGCATTTGTTACTGCAGAAGCAGTTGTGCTGTTTTGTCTAAATGATATGCAAAAGCCATTCCTATTTTCTATTTGATGATTGAAGATGACCAAAAATTATGCAGGGGCAGTATTAGTATTACAAATTCTTGAATCAAAAGCAACAAAAAACTGAGAAATAATTTGGAGGAGAGATGAAGACGTGCGACGTGCATACCCATCTCTATCCGTTTATAGGAGAGAATTTTATATATGATGAACTCTCATCAAATTTCCTTCTTCAATCATATTGTTAAATGCTATTTTAGCAGTGAACCTAATTTTTGAAATCTTCACATGGACTTTTTATTTAGAGAGGATTATACGATTATTACATAATTGACTTCCAAAAATTCATTAATGAAATTCGCTTTTTATAAAAAAAAAAAGTTTATGTAATTTTGCTTCACATCCAGGATGTCTCGAATTACTCAGTACAACATAATTCATGTAGTCGCAACAAAATCCTGATATCAAATCGGATCCCATATGAATTATCCCAACATGTTCTCAATTAGATTGTTAATTAGTATTAAAATTTTGAAGTTACCTGTGGAGTAAATGCTTTTATTTTAATTAACTGATAATTATTAGTGTTTTCTTATGCAGGTTGAGTAGGAGAATGGATGCTTCGATGATCTTGAAGGAAATGGCTCAAATCAGGCGTCCAAGTCCTCCAAGGCCATCTAACCCATCCCTTGTTTTGAGCTTAATTAGCCCTCTTAGCTACAGGAAAACAGAACTCAAACTACAAATAACTAAAACAAATAAAGATATGCGTCAATCTGGACCTGTCACGCAATATGCCCACATGTCAAAAGATTCATGATTTGTTGCCTACTCTTATCCCAGAAATAGTTTTTTTCTTTCGAGCAGAATTTGTTGTCAGATGATTACAGAGAAATATCAGTCGTAGTCCCATTTTTATTAATTATACTCCTACAGTCATTTTAATCGTATGATTTTTATTTATTAAATTATATGATAGAACAAATAGTGGAACTGTAAATAAGAAAAAAAAATGCAAATAACAATTTTCTAGATTATTACACACACATACACACACTCTCATATATATATATATATATATGTTCATCAGGAATAAATTCAGTTAGAATAATAACAAAAAAATGGTAAATAGCTGCCTGCTTGGCCACGTGTAATGCACGTGGCAGGTAGATGATTGCTGGACTTCGTGTTCTAGAGTTTGTGTGATGTGCCTCTCTGGCAAATGTTCTTCCAAGTTGTCCAAGGATTTTCCTTGATCAAACAGAATTTGTTCAAACGTTGATAACAAGGACTCCTTTGTATACTGTTCACCTCTGATACTGGATCAGTAATCAGTGTGGTTAAATTTTCGCCACCTAGATTAATGCCATGCATGAAAATAAGATTGAGTTGAGATCTTGCACCAAGATTCTTGGAGTTCATTCTCTTTTTGATTTCGCTAGTGTCCAAAGTACTCAAAGATTTTGTTGATGCGGGTTGAACTCCAGCAGCAACAAACTGCAGAGAGATTTAGAATCCTGTCCATCACAGTCTGTCACTCGATAGGGCAAAAGTAGGCAAGAACCCAAAATCTGGTACGTATGGTTTAAAAAAAAAAAAAAATCCTAAAAGAGGACAATAATTGTATTTTTATATCAAACAATGGCAATTTAACCATGTTCAGTTTCATAAGAAAAGATGCAACATTTGAACGATCTTTTCTGGGATTTTATTGTTTTGATATTTTGATCTGCGGTCGTTATCATATTGCTAATATCCTCTTAATGATTGATGGTTCGTACACTGCACGGTTGGCAACTACTAATTTTTGAAAAGGAAGATGAAATAGCCAAAAATAGAGTATAATAAGGAAAGTGCTCTGAAACTAGTTCTTACGCCTAGGGGTGGCAATCGGGTCGGATTCGGGTTGAGAGATTGGTATAATACAAAATTCACTGACTCGCACCCGACCAGCCGACTCGCCAACCTGAAACTACCCAACTTGAACACGACTTGATACAGGTTGGCGGGTCACCCGAAATGACTCGAAATGACCCGAGTTTTTTTACCTTTAACAGGTCAATCGGGTCAAACAGGTTAACCCGTTAATGACCCGACCCGACCTGTTTGTTTTTCAGGTCAGTCGGGTTCGACCCGATTCTGACCCGAACTCGCCAAGTCTTGACCGAAACCTATTATTTTCGTGTTAGTTTCATGTTGGGTTTTCAAGTCGTGTCGGAAATTGACACCCCTACTTACGCCTTTGGGTGTTGTCTCCTACGGCCATGGCAGCCCCACATGTTTCAAGTTTTGGGCACCTGTATGTATGTAGTCATGATCATTGGCCCAAAACAAAAGAGAAGAAAAAAAGAAAAAAGGCTTTCTTCTGTAGCCAGCTTAAAATATGACAATTCAAATCGAGTAAACACGTAAAAATGGCCAGCAAATATGTTTATGTAAGACTACCACCATTTGGCTGCACAAATAAGAAGTTGATCTTTCACCTCCAGTATGGAATCAATAATTATTGTAGTGATCAGAAGGTGATCATATAAAAGACACAGATTTCTAGAAGCATATGTTTTGTGAAAAGTGAGAATAAGAATTCATTTCAGATGGGACATGAAATTCAAAACACGAAAGGTGATAATGAATTTCCATAGAGGTGCTTGCCAAAAAAAAAAAAAAAAGGATTTTGCATAGAGGAATGGCAACATTGGACTTGGATGATATATCTCTTCCCACAAAATAATGTTGTCCCCTCCTAGCTATGCTAACGATGATAAAATCCAAGAGTAAATCATGAAAATGATTGCATAACCATAAGAAATGGCCAGCAAATTTTTATCTCAAGAGATGAAGTATGGTTCATGTGGAAGACCCCAAAATGGAGTTTTAAGGTGAAAATTTATTTTTATGAAAACAAAAAAGAGAAAGGAAAAAGAAATTAAGACAGAGACTTGTACTTTAGGATCATTTGCTGTTAAAAAAGGGTGAATTCCCAATGATTAAAAATCACACGCTAATTCTTCTAACCTCGTGTGTAACTGAGTTGGTTTGTAGAATAAAAATAGAATTAATATAGGTGTTGTCGCAGAAGAAAACAATATCATGTGAAAACTTTCTTTATTCTTTTTTGACATTTTAGATTCGAGCAAATAGTATGATCAGTTTTCAAAACCTCGTAGGAAATATAGGACCACAAAAATAGACGAAAAGTGTTAGCTAAAGTCTACAACATCTGAAGTTTTTCTTTCTTTAATTGGATTATAACAAAAAATTCATTTAAGCTGAAAGCCAAAAAAAAAAAAAAAAAGAGACAGCTTGTGAAATTTACAAATGTTGATGATTCCATTTTTTTTTTAAAAATCGTATATATTTGATTTAATTGATGAGTAAGATTGTAGGAAACAACTTCTTGGCGGACGAGTATGAGAGATCATGAATGTATGTCGGTAGAATGAAATGAATGATAAAAGAGTTTCCGTGCCCGAACGTGCGATGTGCGTGCTGAATCAAGCCAAGTCAATGATTAGGAATTCTAATTTTACATCTGATTTACAGTTTAGTAAACAAAGGAAATAGTAAGGAAACAGATTCAGTATTTTATTCCTACAAACCAATGGATTTGTCTTTTATCACCTACAAACCGTTGAAAAGCAAAGGAAAGTCTTGGTTTTGGAGGAATTCTCAAATAAGCTCTTAGTCTTTATTTACTTATTTATTTGGTTTGGACTTGATTTCTTTAATCAATTTGCACGATAGTTGAACTTTTTTGTTTCAATCCGCATCAATTAATTAATGGAGTTAATCGACCACGATAGTTATTTGTTAGCACAAACATTTTTCTTGATTAAAATGGCTTTCTTGAATTGAGCTCCAATTTTCACAATCAACACTATTATTTTTTCTTTGTTGTGCAATTAGTCATTAGGACTACATTCTGACCATTCTTATATGACTTGTGTGGCTTCTACTGCTATCCTCTTTGGCAACCGCCTGTTGGTAGCCAATGTTGGGGATTCTAGAGCTGTTATTTGTAGAGGTGGTAATGCTATTGCTGTTTCGTGGGATCACAAGCCAGACCAGACTGATGAATGGCATCGGATTAAGGATGCTGGTGGTTTTGTAATGTGGGCAGGAACTTGGAGAGTTGGAGGCGTACTTGCTGTTTCTCGTGCATTTGGTGATAGACTTTTGAAGCAGTATATAGTCGCTGATCCCGAAATCCAGAAGGAAAAGTCTGATAGCTCACTTGAGTTCCTTATCCTTGCAAGTGATGGGCTTTGGGATGTTGTAACAATGAGGAAGCTGTCCCTATGGTTAAGCCGATTCAAGATCCTGAGGATGCGGCTAAAAGCAACGATGTATTGCAGATAACATTACTATTGTCATTGTTCCTTTTTTGGGTAACCAAGAAGGATCTTCTCATAGTGGCTCTGGCTAAGAACTGTTTTGTTTGCTGAGTGTATTCATTTGCTTCTGGTTGATGGAAAATGGGACTTCGCAATAGACTTTTACTTAAGTACAACTGTAGAAACATAGACTTGAACTGTCATTAGTGAAGCTGTTAGCCATTTGACATGTTCAGCTTCGTTGGCTTACATACTTGAGCTCTCATTAATATTTGTGTTTTTTGGAAAAAAAAAAAAAGAAGATCAAAACTTTGTATAGAATGACATTTTTTAATATTATTCAGAACCCGAAAAAAATAAAAAAAGAGAAATGTACATGTTAATAGATGCGCAAGGCCTCAAGTAGGACATATCAAAGTTTGGTGATATTTGATTGAAGAGGAGTATTAATGGCACTTTCATAAAATGGACGTGGATCTAAAATTTTGGCTGTGCCACTATCACTTGCCCAACTTTATTATAAGCGATTGTAAGGTACATTTTGTTGCTTTAAAATAAACTTTAACTCACCAAAAAAAAAATAAGGAGTTGTTTTTTCTTTTTCTTTTTAAGATTTATGCAAATTTAAAGAACCTTAAAGCTATTGAGCTAACAAGGAAAGGGAAGTTCAGATTGTGACATAATGAATGTGGATAGAATGAAGGTTCAGTTGGCCATTATTAGAAAACAAACTAATCGCCAAAAAGTTAGATGAAAATTGTAGCTACATGTCCAATGGACCCTCATGTCTATCCACGTCTGCCGGAGATTTGTAACTTTTGGTCGGAAGTTGATTTTTATTCTTAACTAATAGTCTAATGGTAATGTATTAAAAATCTAGTTTTCAGTCGTGCGATTTGAGTGCCAAATCAGGGCGGGCTCTATAATTTGGAATTTTAATTCTACATCTAATTTACACTGTAGCAACAAAAAGGAAAAAGAAAAAGGATTCACTAGTTTATCCAAAAACCCATGAAAAGCAGAAAAAAACAAGTCTTGGTCCTATAGAGGTCCGACAAGAGGTATCAGATGTACCATGTATTGTTAGGCCTTAGTTTTTATTTTCGTATTTACTTGGTCTGAACTTGATACTTTATAATCAATTTCTATAAATTATTTACTTGCATCATCAATGCAATTTTTAACATATTCATTCTCTTCTAGATAAAGAATTTCCAATTCCTCTCAACACGAAGCAGATTTCATCAAATTATTTTAGAATGAGATGAAATATTTGAAACAATTGCATGTACATTCCCATAAGATGAATAATAATAAGTTGAGTTTCCAAATGATGCAAGACAAATTTTTGATAGACCAAAGCAAGTATGAGAAACTTTTATCTTTTCTAGTAAACCTCTTACATCCAAAGAGGATATGACATAAGCATCGAGTACATAAGATTAGCCGCAATGTTTTAAAACTCGGACCGGCCAGTGAACCGGTGGCATGACCGGTTCGTGGTTCAACCGGTCCGACCGGCCGGTTCACCGGTTTTGTGATTTTTTTTTTTTGTTTGCATCTGGGCAGTGGCCCAATGGGCACCCAGCACCAGCAGCGGCCCAGTGGGCTATTAATGATATTTTTTAAATTTTTTGAGGGGAAAAAAAGTTTAAACCCAATAACTTTGAATACATTAATCTAAAAGTACTTTATCTTGAAGTGTCTTTTAAAATTTTCTTAATAACATGAAAATTGAACATAAATTTTTTGAAAATTGATAAATGTAATTTCTTTCAACCATACAAAAAAAAAAGCAAGCCTGAAAAAATTTGAAATATTCGATACATCTTTAACCGAAAATTGGGAAAACAAAAAAAAGAAAACCAACATCAATAAATGAAAAGAATTTGAAGTTTCAAATTAAATACAAAAACTCCACATACAGAAAATAAATAAAAGGAAGAAAACTTGTATAGATTATGTTAAAGTTGTGGAAGAAAACTTCAAGAGATTAAACTAAATACATGGAGATTTAAAAAATGGTAAGAAAGAGAGGAGGGTGGAGGAGATGGAGATGAGAAGAGGGAAGAATAGAGTTTGTACAGGAAATTTATTGTAGTAACCCTAAAAACTAATGATTAAAAGAGAAATGATTGAGATGAAATTGGAAAGATGCAAGATTGAATCATCTGATGGTGGAATTTAGTAACTCTAAAAATTAGTGATTAAAAGAGGATTGATGGAGGTAAAATTAGAAAGAATGCAAGATTGAATCCTTTGAATGTGGAACTTAGTAACATTAAAAACTAGTGATTAAAAAAGGAATGATAGAGGTGAAATTGAAAATGATGCAAGATTGAAGCTCTGAATGTGGAAATAGAGAGAGGCATAGATGGGTAAATGGAAGTTTCATTTTTTATTTTACTTTTCATTAGTTTTATAAATTTTTGTACTCACCTAACTTCAAAAATACTTGTTAGTGTGGTGGTCAAGACACTTGTGTCTTATATATGAGGTCCCAAGGTCAAATCTTACTACCACTGCATTTAATCTCTTCAAAAAATGAAAAAAACTAAAAAACCACCGGTTCGCACGGTTCTTGACGGTTTTTGACCACTCTCCGGGTCTTATACAGAACCAGACCGGTGGCATGATCGGTTCGCGGTTCAACCGGTCGAACTGGCCGGTCCGGTCCGGTTCTGAAAACATTGAGATTAGGAGGCACCATATCATCCAGAGCCTTTAGAGTAGCCTACACTAGACTCATTGATGGCCATGTTCTCTTATCTGCAAAAAGCTGCAATTAATTAAGATATGTGTATAATTGATGACAAGCAAATATAAAAAAGAGATGTGAAAATATCGTAGAGCATGGCGAACATTATATTAGATGCAAAACCATAGACTGTAAAACCCTCAAAGATCACAAGTAGGTGTAAAAAGATTACAATCATGATGTTATTTTCATGACTCCAAGTTACAACAAATTTAGCAATTCTAAAGGTTTTTATGTTGACAAATTGTACATTTCCAATACAATTTTGACAACACTTCTTGAAGCATATGCTTAGTATTATGCTTTTCAAGATGAAAAATATGCTCTGCGTCGTTTTCGGTTCTCACATTTGAGGAAAAGGATTTACATCTTTAGTTTCAACTCCTAATGATGGGCTAAACAATACCTTACTGATTTTTGTTATTCAAAAGACAATGCACATCAAGCTGAATGTATGGTTACAAGGGGGACGGGGCCTCACAATTTGGCCCACATTCCATTTCATACAATTCGACGATCCAAATTAAAAGTTGGAGAGCGGACGGTGATGATTAAGCCACCAAAGCTGTTTTAGTAGTTAGTTGAACGGCATCGTTTGAGGATGATAGGAAAAAAATGAAAAATGATAAGTTAATCATAACGTCATTTAAGGAAACCGTCTTCTTATTTGGGAACAAAAGAAAAGGGATGCTTTGTCTCATATTCTTTCTATTCCTTAAAAAAATTAGAAAAAATATCAAACAAAAAATTGAACGCAATAACAGAAAGTCTCAACTAGTTGAAATTGTGTCAGTTTATTGTTCGAAGAGATCCATTAATGCTTTTGTTGTTGAATAAAGAATTTTAAAAATAAATTCACATTATCAAAGTATCAGGTAGAGGCGTCAAAATGGGTGGGTTTTGGTGGGTCGTAATTGGATAATGGTAAAATTGGGTCAATCCATTTATATCCATTTAATAAATGGATCAAAATAAGTCAACTCATTTATATCCATTTAATAAATAGGTATGAATATACTTAGTTATCCATTTATGATTCATTTGAATTTCTACTTTTTTTCTAATTTTTCACTTTGACAAGAAATAATGACATTTTATTATTATTAGATTGGTAGAAATTTTAAATTTATTTACTTAACACCATTAAAATTTAATTTAAATATATATTTATTTTTGAATGGGTATAAATGAGTGAGTCGAGTCAACCCACTATCCACTAATTAAATGGATTTAATTGGGTACCTATTTAAACTCATTCAAAATTTATTACATCCCAAATTCACTTATTAGTGGGTGGATTTAGGTGGGTGAACACAATTGGGCTCTAGTTAACATTTCTAGTATCAAGTAAACTATTGGGTTCTCAATATCATGAAGCATGTTTTTAGTTTTTTCTTTTCATTTAGTTTAATCACATATAAAAAGAATGTTTATTTCCCATATTGGTAAAAGAATTGCCAATCATTGATGATTCCCACAAGAAGATAGTTAGTATTAATCCTAAATTTTCAATAATTCAATTCAATTTCTAGATCGTTATTTTGGTTGGCTTAAAATGTCATCTGTCAAAATGTGACAAGAGCATAGATGATTTAGGAAAAGCGATACACAAGTTATCAGATTTAGGATAAGCATTACACCATATTATAGCATAGTTACACTATAACGTTAATATATTACACCCTATTTTTTAAATATGAATAGACCATCCCAACGTGATAACTTTTAATTGGTACATTTAAATTTGATGCCTGGGTGGCACAAGCAATGTATCAATAATTTATGTTTCCTACATTTTGATTGCAAACCACCAATCAAGTTATAACTTCTATATTTATAGCATATTAACATTTAAATAGACCATAAATTCAATACGTTAATTTCTTCATAAACTTGATTTAAAATGTTATCTAGTGAAATATAGTAAAATTATAGATAAACGCTTGAGAGAACCGATACACTAGATACCGGACTTAGGAGAAGCGTTAAACCATATTTCAATATAGTTATATTATAACCTTGACATGCAAGATGATTTGGTAACTTGTACATTCATACTATAACCATCGGATCATCCAACTTATTAGTCATTTTTTTGTTCATTGTAACTATCATATTTCCATTTTGAATGCACTAATTGAAAATTTTCCAACTTCTTGAGCTTAAAAGGGCCTTGGAAATACAAAGCAACGTGTACCTAATTTGACGATTAAAGAATCGTGTTGTACATTGGTGAAATGTATGTGACATGATATTAAGTGAGATAGTGGGGATAGATGTACATTGCTCTTCCTTTACACATTTTGTGCATATTATAACTTTGGTCAAAAGAGTAAGGAACATGTAATTGAATAGAAAAGTCCTCAACCACCTTCCAAGTTTTAATTATGAGAGGCTATTTCACCCTTTTTTCTTTACATTGACATGAAACTAGATTGAATCATGTTTTAGTTTCAAAACTCCCACCTAATAACTATTCTAGAACATAAAATTTACCAGTTGGTACTCTGCTTATTAGGAAAATTAATTTGAAGTTTATTACTTGAAATAGAAGAGAAACAAAGATATTATTGTAGATATGGCTGAAATATTGTCCCTTCGCTAACATCTATATAAAGTTACATGGCACTTCAATTAATCGATTATTCATCTATCTTGGCCTTATTTGTATTGTGGACTTGTTCTCAATTGATTCCAATTTTGTGAAATTTGATTTCATAAAATTGATTTTTAAAAATTAGATTCTCAGAATAACTCATGCGTTCTTATTTACTGTTAAAAAGCCATTTTAATAAATGACCAGGTATTTTCAAAGCTTCTGATAAGAAGATGACATGTTACCCTTATATACTATATAAATGAAGTTTTGTGCTAATCATTTTTGATGTAATTAATTAATTTTTTATGAAGATTAAATGATGGATAAGAAAAATAATGGACATAAAGATGAATTTGGAAGTTGAATGAGAAAAGGAAGAAAATAGAAAGACCATAAAAAGTTATATAATCTTTAAATAATTTAGCAATTATGTTAAAGTTTGGTAATTTTGTCTACATGATAGATAAGTTAGAATCCAAAAGCACCTTAAGATCTCTTCTAATTTGTAGCATTTTTTGACCAAAAAAAATTTTAAATCAGTTTTTAAAAAATCAATTGAGAGCACAATAAAATAATTTTTTGAAAATCAAAAACTAAAAGCAGGTCTCCAAAATCAACTGAGAACAAGCCATTTGATACTATGGAGGTGTTTTGGGAAAAAATTAAAAAAAAAGATTGAAAAATGTGCAAACAGAGAATCTTTTAGAAAAAATTTCTCCAAAAGATCCAAAAAAGATCAGAAATGGCTCTTCAACTGATAGATTATTCAATGCCTTGGCTTCATTTGGGTTATATAGTATAGAATAGTTTTGAAAAAAATAAAAAGGTACTTGCAAAATATGTAGCAGAATTTTTTTAAAAAAATCATCTATCACATGATATACCACATTTGCGGTACCTCACAGGTTTTTTCTTTTGTCATATTAAATAACTCAAAAGGTACTTGAAAATTTTTACACATTAAATCCACCAACTTTTTATATATTAAATAACTAAAAATTTATTTTGTGATATGTGGGATATTAGAACTGACCCATTTAGTACCTTTTCTTTTGAAAATTTTTACACATTAAATCCACTAATTTACAATAGTCTTACTCTATTTCTTTTTTTTTTCTTCTATGTTCTCTTCCAAAATAGCTTTTCTTCATATATGACGTTAAGTTTTAAACAAGTTATCATATAATTCATGGATTAAAAAAATGTAGATGAAGTATTAAATCTTGTTAGTTTGAATTAGAGTAAAAGAAAAGAATAATGAAAGTTAATATAATATATCACTTATAATTTGGACTAATAACTCATATGTCACTACAACATTTTACCTATATGATATTTTTTGAAATTTTAACTTCGTTTAAATTTCATTTTATCTTTATAATTAACTTTTATTAAGAAATTTAAAATCGAATATAGATCGAGATATCGGTTAACCTAATCCACAATTTGGATATCCACATTAGTGGATCCAAATATGGATTACAAAATAGATAGTCTGATTTTTTTAAAAATTAGATCAGCCATTTGGTTCACGATCGATACACCTCTAATATGTTATAATTTGACTCTTGGTGATTCAATGCTTGTGGTCCTCCATCAAAATCAAATGCATCTATTGAATTTGCCACAACCGAATGACCTATTCATACTTAAAAAATCCAATGTAACATGTCAACTCTACGATAACTTTTTCTAAAATGTGGTGTAACATACTTAAGAAATGATATTCTATTCATACTTAAGAAATGAGATATAACATATCAAGATCATGACGCAACAAGCATCTATAGCTATGATCTTACCACATTTCAATGAATAATATTTTAAACCAAGCTTATGAAGAAATCATAATGTGTACACAATTTGCATATTGAATTTCTAGTTTATTTAAATATGTATGTGCTATAGATATATAAATTATAATTTGACTGGTGATTAGCAATCAAAATATAACAAGCATGAGTTGTCGATCTAATACTTGTGAATCGTGATACCCTTGCATCGAATTCAAATGGACCAATTGAACTTTGTCATGTTGGGATAATGTCTTTATACTTAAGAAATGAGATGTAACATGTCAATATTATGATGTAACCGTGCTGCAATATGGCGTAACCCTTCTCCTAAGTCAGAAATTTTTTTTGGGGCGGGGGGGAGGGGTTTATAGTCTGGTTTCTAGAAACTAATTTTAAATCCCATTTATTAACCTTTTAATGGAACTACATAGTTTTGATGAAAAAATGGCTAGCACGGTATAGTTTTGTTAAAAAACTTTATTTCCTATTTCTTTTTCTTTTTCTTTTTCTTTCTTTCTTCTTCTTCTTTTCTCTTTTTTTCCTCTTCCTACCTTACTAGCAAAATGGCTGGTGGCTATGGAGGTTTCAACAATAGAGCTGCCACCAGACCACCATCAACCAAGTCGGCCACCACTTCCGATCACTAAACTTTGTCAAAATCACAATCTCCTCCCAATTTTTCGTGTAGATTTTGTTTCTAGTGTTATTTTTTGTAGAAAACAAATATAAAGTGGCCAAAATCACAAATTACAGCTGAGCTGTTTTTCTCGAAGGCCACACAAATCATCATTGAAATTGGTGAAAATCATACTAAAATGACCCTTTTGATTCTATAATGCAACCTAACCTTAATTTAACAAGAAATAGCAACAAATATGGTAAATTAGAGCAAAATATGCCCCAACTTAAAATAACCCATTTGATCATTTCTGGCTTTGGATCTCACAAGCATCGTAATAACCATTTTCAAGAGGACCATAGGCAGCCAAATAGATCTCCACCAACTTGTAGTTGCAACAACCCTTTTAAAACATTATCATCAATCCTCTATCCAAATTTTGATTTTCTTTTCCATTCTTACACACTCTAATGGAGAGAGATAAGATGCAGGAAGGGAAAATTTTTTTCCCCTTCGTAGTTTCTTACATACTTCACCAAGGAAAGGAGAAGAAACAGAAAAAGAGAGAGGGAAATCTCTCTTGATTTGGACTGGGATTTTTTTCCCAACTTTCTCTGAAAATTTTGGGAGCAGTTTGTATCACATAAATAAAATAGAAATGTTATGTGCAAAGCTAAACGGCATACAAACGGAGTTCTAGATTTGAGCTTTGTTTTCTGATTTCTTTTATAATGCCAAAACGACGTAGTTTTGGAAACTCATTTAAGTAGCCATTTGTCATTATCTCATCCATTCATATGTGACTTTTAATCCTGACTGTGAACTTGTGAGAAATGGAACTTGTGAGGCCCCATTCACGGTTACAAGTGGTTGCATGCCATATCTGGGATAGTACCATCACCTGAATCAATGATTATAACAGGAAATTTATGATGAAAACACGCAGCTGACATCCTATAGCCTTCAAGCATATGGAGACAATTTTTGGCTTGATCATCCCACTCGTGATGGGAGTATGACACGAAAAAGGAGATTAGAATTGTACATGTATTCATCCTATTCAGCAAATCCTAAGTATATAAGAACATGAAGAACAAACCTTAGTAATCGATCATCAGGATCTGATGATTAGTTAAACATGTTTCCACCAAGAGTCCAATAATTAAACAAAAGCAGATTCAGAAGGGAACAAAAAAAATGCTCATTGATATCTCACAACAATGCTAATTTGGAAAAAGGAACATTAGACTTTTGATTCAAAAAACTCGAGACATACAAAGTTCTAAACAGCAGAAGACAACTTTTAAAAAATCTAATCAAGGAACACAAGAGGGAGGAGGGCAAGAAAATAACCATACCTTGTCGAGTGGTCAAAATGGAAGCCAGACGAAAATGAAAAAGAAGAGAAAAACCAGTGGGGAAAGATTTAATTAGTACACTAATGAGAAGAATTCGAAGAATTTGAGTAGATAGAGACTGGGCTAGAAAATACACTCCTCCAGTAATCGCCATTAATTGTGTCTTCACTCCGGCAGATGATTGATCGGTCATGTGATAAAAGCAACTCATTCAAATACAAAGGCACAGAGCATAAAGTAACTGTAAGGGTAAAAATGTAATTGTAAGAGCTGACAAGAGGGCTAATAAAGTCATTTACCACATTTCCATGCATTAATCTATTGTACAGTTTGCTCAATGAATTCAAGACACAAAGCTCAAATCACTAAGTTACACTCTGTGAGGCAGATGAAATTTGTCAACAATTAAGAGTAAAGGATAAAGTGGTCACTATCCACTTGGTGAGCGCATGTAAAAAACGAACCAGCTAGGCACCACAGGTTAGAGTAGTCAAATCATGATATAAACTTGTACGCTTTGCTAAATGAATGCTGTTGGAATTTTGTCCTTCCCAAAAAGCCCCCATAGATGTCAGATGAAAATCATCCAAGAGTCATACAACAACTCCTTCATAAATATATATATATGGGAGGGATATTCATCCCTTGTGTATTCATCCTAACATATTTTTTTAGATTGTTAGATGTTTTAGATTTATGATCATAACTGTGGAGTAAATGTTTAAGTTCCATTCCACTGGGACGATGTTTTCTTATGCAGGTTGTGTTTTGATGAACTTAAAGAGAACAGCTTGATCGTATTTCCAAGTCCTCCACATCCAAAATTAAGAATATATATAAAAGTTTCTAAATTTTTATTTGTATAAATGAGATTTCAAATATTCATAAAAGTTCTGTAAACACTCAGGATAAAGTAAAGAAATAATACCTAGAATATAAGAACAAAGGAACAGGATAATAATAGAAACGAAAAAAAAAAAAATTAGTGGAGTGATCTGGGAGAATAGTTCCTATTCTTCTTTTGCTAATTGGAGACAACCAATCATGGAGATTCTCCTTGACTGAATTCCAGTGAATATTAACATGCAGGGGCAAAATACAGATTCTTCAATCAAAAAAAAAAAAAAAAAAAAAAGAAATAATTTGGAGGGATGAAGGCGTGCGACGTGCGTACCCCTCTGTTTGTAACAAGCATAGCCTTATTTGGTTACAAACTCTCATCAAAGTTTTCTTCTTCCGCTATATCGCTTGTAAATGGTAACCTGACAATGAATGTAATTCTTGGTTTCTAACTGTGTAATCACAAATGTATTTCTCTCAAAATAAAAAGTCTACATAATATAGTTGCTACCATATCTTCATATATATATATATATATATATATATATATATATATATATATATGTATGTATGTATGTATGTATGTATGTATGTATTCAAATTAATGTTGGTCACATCCCTTACAAATTAGCCCAAATATATATGTTCAAATTAGATTGTTAATTAGTGTTAAGATTATGATCTTAACTGTGGAGTAGACGTTGATTTCAAACTAGCTGAGATTAGTGTCTTCTTATGCAGGTTGTGCACGACAATGGATGCTTTGACGAGCTGAAAGGGAACTATTTGATCATGTTTCCTACTCCACTTCCTCCTCATTCACCTTTTTTGCTTTGAGCATAGCCATCTTAATCGCACGAAAGCAAAAAAAAAAAAAAAAACTAAATATATAAATAAAATATATGAGAACCATCCTATCTATTGCATCAATCTGGACCCGTAAGGGTAATCAATTCCTACATGTCAAAAATTTGATTGTTCCTGATTTCTTGCCTGGTCTAATCAGAAGTACTTAATTTTTTTCATTGGCGTAGAATTTTTTGGCAGATCATAATTATGGTAAGAATTCTTTCTCTATTTTGATGCACATCAAGAATGAATTCAGTTAATGAAAAAAAAATCATTTTTGATTTTTATTTCCCTTCTTTTCTATAGCATATTGACTATGTGTTGCCAGTTAATGTGCTAGGCCTCAAGTGGCCATCTATTCTTATGGTTTTCATCTCAATTTGACATGGCTTTTGCTTCCTATTCATGTAGAGGGCTGGTGCTTCAACTGACTGGAGAGAACATACTAGTCCTCATGGCAGGAAGTTCGTAAAACAATCAGACTATCCTATTTGTTGTGTTCATATTTCATTCTTGAACACATGGATTACAATATTCAGTTACTTATACAAAAAACGTGTGATTATCTTTCACAGGTATTACTACAATAGAGTTACTAAACAATCTAAGTGGCGTATCCCTGATGAAGTCAAGGTTCTTTTGGTTGATTGATTTTGTTGTTTGATCTTATTATTTTCATCCTTTTCATCTTCTTGAACTCACAGAGGGAGGCAGACTATCTCCAGCTTCTGTAAATTTGGACTCTTTGAATGAAACGCAAGAAAGAAAGGATGCAAGTTCTCATGACTCATGACTCAGCTGGTGTGTCCACTTCTGAAGTCAATGCATCATCCTCCAGTATAGAAGCATCTATTCTTCTTGCTCAACCTGCAGTCTCATGCCCAAATCCAGTGGGCACCCTTTGTTACCGAACAACCTTTAGTAACTCCTGCATCTTCAATTATGCAGGCGCAGCATTAATATTACAAATTCTTGAATCAAAAGTAATAGAAAACTGAGAAATAATTTGGAGGAGAGATGAAGACGTGCGACGTGCGTGCCCCTCTATCTGTTTATAGGGGAGAATTTTATTTGTGATGAACTCTGATCAAATTTCCTTCTTCAATTATATTGTTAAATGCTATTTTAGCAATGAACCTAATTTTCGAAATTTTCACATGGACTTTTTATTTTTGAGAGAATTATACGATTATTACATAGTTGACTTCCAAAAATTCATTAATGAAATTTGCTTTTTATAAAAAAAAAAAGTTTATGTAATTTTGCTTCACTTCTAGGATGTCTCGAATTACTCCGTACGACATAATTAATGCAGTCACAACAAAATACTGATATCAAATGTGGGTCGGATCCCATATAAATTATCCCACATGTTCTCAATTAGATTGCTAATTAGTATTAATATTTTGGTCTTACCTGTGGAGTAAATACTTTTATTTTAATTAACTGACAATTATTAATGTTTTGTTATGCTGGTTGAGTACGAGAATGGATTCCAAATCTTGCATATATATGTTCCTTGAATGCAGAGAAGGTATCAGAATGAAGAAAAGAAAATCAAAGGAGGATACCTGGTATCAACTTGTCCATATCAACCTCGGAATCTACCTCAAAAAAGTGGAAAGCAAAGTTGTAAAAGATGTTATCAAATAGATCCCCGTACCCTGGTTCTATGAATATTTCCTTTGTGTGGTTCTGGATGGCATATATATAATCCTTTGAGCTACCAACAAATTCAGTCTTGGAATATGTTGCATTAAAACTGACGTCCAGAAGAATGAGCCGATTGATCCGATAAGGGCACCAATTCGCCCCCAGCAAGTCACCCACCATACTAATATCGGCATGGGGCATGTAGAAGAGTGTGGGCTTCTCAACTTTTCCTTCTGCACCTTTCGTTGACTGATAGAACCTCACATCCTAATTCCTTGAGGCACTTGGTTGGAAGGTATGGGAATTTAGATTTGGAATCATTTGCTTTCTTGCTATTTGGATAATAAGTATGTGGGATCTAAAATTTTGGAATGATTTCTTAAAATTTGACAACAATTTCTTTAATATCATTAAATTTCACCCACTTCCCATCTCTCCTCTATCACAACCATTCTCTTCTCTACCCCTTTCTCCCTTGCCTGTACCACTTCTCTCCTCTCGATACCAATAGAAAACCTACTTTCCTCCCCTCAACCAAAAACTCCGATAGCTCTCTTTTCCTCCTACTTCCCTCCTCCTCCATGGTGTCCTTACCCTCTCCCACTCCTCCTCAATACACCACGTCTCTTTCTCCCTCTCTGTCACAGTCAACTTGTCCCTCCCCTTAATTGACAACTCCCTTCTCCTTGCAGAAGCAAAAGTGATGACTGATGGGTAGCTAGTAACCATGGGTGGCAGAAAACAATGGGCTTGTGTCCCAAATTTGTTACCCTTTTCTATATTTTGTGCTCTACAATGTGTGAAGAACTTTCCATCCAATTGCGTGCATTTCTAGAATTTATTTTATATTCCAAATGAATATTTGCTCTTGCGTTGGATATTTTTTATTCTGATATTTCTTTATTTTTTTATTCTGATATTTCTTTGTTATGTGGTTTAAAGATTGATATTTGGTTTATTGATCAACTAAATTGCAATTGGATTTTAGCTAAAACTTAGAAAAATAAAAATGCTTGATAAAGTTTTGATTCTATCAATGAGTTTTATGTAATATAAACTATATTTTTGCTGGAACCATCACTTCTAAAGTTTTTACCACTTATCTCACAATTTGTATTCAGCTACTCATATTTTTTCATCTCAATTATTATTTCTCTTAAGTTATAATGAAAAATAAAAAATAAATTTGTCACTACAAAGATAAGTTACAGTTAGCTTCAATTCTTTGTTGATCTACTCGCATGGACGATAGTATTGTTATAGTGCATTTGAACTGCCTGTCTATGTTTCAGTTATTATATCTCAAGGTTTTAATTTAGCTTATTTTCATGACATATACAATTTGGCACGTCGCAAAAATAAAGCTATGTCTAGGTAACCTCTGTGAGGCACCATTTGACCAGTACCACTCAAGTATAATATCAGACTTCTCATTTCCTACCAAAAAGGAAAGAAAAACTCAGCCCTTTCGTTATTTTTTCCCGGCCAATAGGCTACATCTAAGTGTGTGAATCAACAATATCACCACATTCTCATTGCTGAATATGATAACAGCCTTTTCATTTTGACCAATGTAAATCCATCTAATATTGCTCCAGCCCAAATAATTCCTAACGTGAATATGAATAAGATTAGGCATGAGACCATATTTATAATCTTATATTGAGTCCAAGCAAGTCCCACGCATTTTGCCACTACTATTTTAACTTTATGACCAGCTCATTGTTGTTGTTGTTGCTTTTTTTTTTTTATAATCCGATCGCAGATAAAGAACTATTGAACACCCATCCTAGTATAAACCCAAAAATCAACCGAACCATCCACCAAAAAAAAAAAAATCTTAATCCCTGATTGATTAATGGCAAATTAAAAGCTACAAGGTTCTTTTCAATGGGATCAAGATCAAGCTGTAAGATGCTTCGAATTGAGTACATTTTGAAAAGACAATCAAATAGAGGATCCTAATCTCTTGAAATTGTGCATTGGCTCAAAAATTGATTATTGTTGAATTTGGCTAAAAAATGATGCTCTTCTTTGTCCCAGATGGCTTCAGAAGATCAGCATGGACATATACCAGCTAAACATTCGATGGATGGAATTGGCGTAAAGGACAAAGTTCAGAACAACAAATTGAGTGAATTCCCATCCAAATAGTTAACATGGGCGATTGAATTATTTATTTCTGGACTGAGTGATTTACAAAGAAATTTAATGAAAAGGAAAAATGCTGATTGGTTCTGGCATGGATGAAGATATAGAGGTATTTGTACGAGTAATGCATAAGGGCAGGTGACCTTGTTTGGATTGATTCCAAATGGTTATCTGTGCAATCTTTTTTCTTTTTGTTTTATTGAAGTAAGTAGCTATGCAATTTGGTATCGATCAGGATTTTATTGGTCATGTAGCGGGTTAATGTCGTCCAGGACTCTGAGATAGTATTGGATATATGGTACTGTGTTTTTCCTAGGTTTGAAATATTGCAAACTAAAAACAAAAGTAGACATTTTTCTAGCGTTTCTCCTAACTATGGCTAACATGCACCTAGAGCAAATCCCATTAGTGACAATATGCCTAGTGGCTATTTTCTGCAAATTTGAGCTTCCCCAACTCCATTTTCTTCATTTTTCGCTCATATTTTCTATGCAATTGGGCGTTGATCAAGATTTTACTGGTCCTGCCACACAAGATGATGTGGTCTACGACCCTAAGACAGGACTAGATTGTTGGGACTATTTCTACAGCTTTTCCTCGGTTTGATGTATGGATCTAGTTGGGACTGTTTCTTCTGTTTTGCCGAAGTTTAATGTATGGATCTAGTTGGGACTGTTTCTACGTACTGCTTTTCCTAGGTTTGATGTTGTAGACTAAAAGCCAAAATGGGCTTCTTCTTTTACCAAGTATGATAGAAATTGGCACTAAAATTGCAAGGAAATTCTTAACATGAGAGATTGATTTTTGTTTTAGTATTTTCAAACATCAAAAAACTCGAATTGTGCACGCAATTCTAAAAATTATATGGGCATTTTACCTCAGGATTTTTGCAATTCCAAAGTGAATGATGAAGTAAATAATCTCCCTAATGCATATAGAACATTATAGTTGTGGCATAATGACAATCCAAATAAACTCTTGACAACACTCATTATGATGTATTCAAATAAGGAAAATCATCTTGGAAATAATGACAATCCAAACAGACTCTCAACTCTTGTTTGGATCAAGTCTATTTGTTATTTGGATGACACTGTGTTATTCCCCTCGGTTTAAGTAAGAGTTAACAAACCTTTAGAATTTTTTATTTCTACAGAGAAAGTTTATTGGACATTTGTACACAATACAGGAGATGATTATCAGCCCCTCTTGTGTCTTTCTATTTAATATTCTTTTGGGCAATTTCTATCACACGTAAGTGTTTGTTGTCAAAGAATGGGTACAAAATTCCTACTCGCATGCCTTAGTTTCTTTTTGCCTCTTCTTTTTTGTAAGCCTTCATTTCTCTAAGTACCCAATACCAATTTCCCAACTCATAAAGTGTTAAACATTTTCTTCAAAATACGTGGATATATTTATAGGTGTGTTCTCTAATATTAACCAAAGTGTGATGTCCCCAATCTTGATTGTGACACGCAAAGTCTACCACAAAAGAGTTCAATTAGCAAAGTAGTTGGAACTTGGAAGGCGTCTAATGGAGTTGCCCAACATATAATTCATTAGAAGAAATATTTCTTTTTATCCTTGGAAAAAATTAGATTATTTCTTTCCTTTTCCATCCATTGTTGACATGTTGGGAAAACGAATTCTGCACGCATTTGAATCAGGAAAGGTCAAACGCATACATATACTTTTATGTACAACTGTTACTTGAGTCAAATGAAAGATGAATGAAAAGATAAGTAGGAGGGGAAAGAGAAATGTGAACTAATTTGTTCTCAAGGAAGGAAAGATCATTCGTTTGGTTTAAAATGAAACAAGGAAAAAAAAGGGGAAAACAAGAAAACAAGAAAAGCACCTTAATTGTATTTCACTACTAAACTAAAAATTTGTTAATTGGTCATCGGTTGGAGAACTTGACATCTGGAGAGGAATCTAACTTGACTATTTGAATATCATGGAGAGGATTTTAGTATGCAATTAGTTTCATAAGCAATATACTTTCTTTTGATTTTATCTTGTGAATTGATGGCTGTTTCTTTAAGCTTATAGGCTATCTTAATTAAGGAAAATACTATATTCCTTAATCTTTACTCCACTTACATCTTGATGTATCATCTAATCATTTAAACTCTTAAAATCATCTAAAGGTAAATAACTCTTATTCTACATCCAATGGTGAATAGTGCCCAAAAAGAATAATAGAAATTTTCATTCCACAATTTGATTTGGATTAAATGTTTAGATTCTCCCAAATGTTACTTTTGCCTTTGAAGCAGAATTGGGTACCGAATATTATTCATAATTTTGAACAAATGTGATTCGCTGTTCTGATGATAACTATTACTGATCATCATGTTGCCATCCAATTAATACAATTGATCAACAAGAAAACCAAAATAAATAAGTAATAGAAGAAGGACCACATTGGATGCACGTGAGTGGTGAATATGTTTTTTTTTTTTGGATAAAAAGAAAATTTCACTAATAAATTGTTGGAAATCATCCAACACAATTTAATCAATATCATTGGTCTAATGACAAGTTAAATATGCATTAGAAATTATAGATTCTAATTTAAAAGATATAATAGATCAAAAAAATTATGAGCAAATCTAAAAAGTGGAAGAAATTTCAGAGTATTTTTCTAACAAATAAATCGCTACAATTCCTTCTCTACATGTTAGAATTGCCAGATCTAATAATCAATAGTTTTAAGGTCCAATAATCATGATGAGTCAAAATAGATCTAAGATATGAGTCTAGTTCCTTCTGTGCATGTAGCAATTATCAGATCTAATAATCAATAATTTTAAACTCCAATAATCATGATGAGTCAAAATAGATTTAAGATCTAAAAGAATTTCAGATTTGATAGTTAGATTTGAAATAAATTCAGATCTAACAACAAAAAGAGAAAAATAAAACAAAAATTCCATAGGAATCTCAAGGAGAATAGAAAATTTTCACTAGAAATTTTTAGGAGAAACAGAAAACTCTTACTAAGAAGATTTAAGAAAGACTTTATTAAAAAAATAAAATAAAATAAAATAAAATAAAATGAAATTTGTGGGCCTCCGTAAGGAAAGGTTTTAGAAAGGGATGAAGAAGGGGAGAGAAAAATTGGAGAAGAGGAGAGGTAGAGGAGGAGAGGTAGGAGGAGAAGTTACTGAGCAAGTTAATTTAGGAGGAAAAGGGAAAACATGCTTCCCCCGCTTGACAGTATCAGGATTTCAAAATAATTATCATAGTCGTCCAAGTAATTTCCTTGCCGAATAGGATTGGCTAGAGTAAATTAACTTCAGACGAATTGATTTTGCAGAGAAAAAGCAGTAATTAAAATTGAGATGGGAAGATATTTGAACAACAAAATCAGAAGCCTTTCTCTGTCTCAGTCTTTAAGACTCTGTTTTTGAGTGTTATCTTGGTATTATCCCAAGAACTCCTTTTGTAACGTAAATTGCGAAAATGAGGATTTTGGGCCTTCTAGTTTGGTGTATAAATGTCCCTTTTTTTTTTTTTTTTTTCTTTGTTAGTTCTTACAACAAACTAAAAATTGTACTATTTCATTACTAAACTAAAAATTCATTAATTGGTTATCGGTTGGATAACTTGATACTTGGAAATGGAGCTAACTTGAGTGTTTGAATATCATGGAGAGGATTTTAGTACGCAATTAGTTTCATAAGTTATATATATATTCTTTTGTTTTTATACCTTGTAAATTGATGGCTGTTTCTTTAAGCTTATATGCTATCTTAATTAAGGGAAATACTATAGTCCCTAATGTTTAGTCCAGTTACATATTGACATATGATCTAATGATTTAAACTCTTGAAATCATCTAAGGATAAATAGCTCTTATTCTACATCCAATGGTGAATAGTGCCCAAAATGAGAAGCCTTTCTCCGTCTCACTCTTTAAAACTCTATTTTTGAGTCTTATCTTGGTTAAATCCCAAGAACTATTTTATGACGTAAATTGGGCTGGGGAAATGAGGGATTTTGGGCCTTCTAGTTTTGGTTTACAAATGTCGCTATTTTTCCTTTGTTAGTTCTTACCACAGCACCATACTAATATGGACATGCAACCTTAGATTTTAAGAGGTTGAGTTTCTTTATTGTGATTTAAGTAAATGTACATTTACTTAACAAATTTTATGAAAAATATGTTGATCATACACTTGATCACCAATGAATTCAAATTGTTCAACAAGAAAAACAAAAACAAATATAAATAGAAAAGTAAAATGGACAAATTAAAAAAAGGTGCCACTTGCAATGAACGTGGATGTACATAAGCATAGTTTCATCAAGAAATTTGGTATTCCTTCTTTCCTCTCATTAAAAATTGAAATGTATGATGATACCGAGTTCATATGCGTCAGAAAAAAGCACTAATTGTAAATGCATATGGAATCCGCATTATAAACGTTTCAGTTTCTAACGAGAGGAAAGAAGGAATATCAAATTTCTTGATGAAGACTATTGGATTGTAAAATTATACAACTAGATGGAAGATGAACAAGGTAGAAGAATTCGCTTAATATCACCGCTTTAATTTTATCTTGGTAGGAGATTGCATCAAGAAATTTGACATACCTTCTTCCTCTCTGTTATTGAAAGACCCCTTATGGTGGAAGTAAGACAAACAAATCACAACTCAAACTAATTCACAAATGATAGGAATTACAATTCAATAGTACTATAAACTAACCTACATAAAGTGAAAAAAAAAAAAACACGCATTAGTAAAATTTGAACCACCTTGACCAGTAATTGTAAAGTAGACACCTAGATGTTTATGAAGTTTCAGAAAAATAATAGAGGACTGATGTGCGTAAATTTTTTTTTAACATGAACAACTGCATACCATATTTGTAAAGGAGAAAAGATGAACTCAAGTCGGAAATCAAAGGAAGAAAATGCATACTTATTAGTTTGTTGATTTATTACAAAAGATCAAATCGCAAAAATATGAATGGAAAGGTTGGGAGCTTCTTTACTTAGTTGCTATTGTTTTTATCAAAAAGGTAAATGTTCATTGTTTTCACTGTATTAGACTAAAATATTATTACATATCAAGGTTCAGAACTTTGACAAACTTTACGACGGGTGCTACATTGACTGTATGAAGACAATTCAGAGGCCATAGTGAACGTAGATCTCAATATCAATCTTTTTATTTGTTTTTTGCAAGGATAAGAGTTGTATCACGAAAGTTCTTGTTTTTAAAATCACAAACACAACACAAAAGCCTGATATTTTAAAAATACGAGAATTCTTAAGTTTCAAAAATGGATATATCTAAAATTTATGAATGATATCAGAAGTAGACTGAGAGGTTTATTTATAGTACTTGTAATCTTTATATTTTCCTTTTCATAGTTAATAGGCTTGTCCATAACTATCAAAGTTACAGTACCTGTAATTTTGATATATTCTTTTTTCAGAATTCGTAGGCTACAACTGAGAAATAAAGATCAGTATCACCAGATTGTCATGGCTAAGTATTAATATAGCCCTTTCTATTGTTATTAGCACCGAAAGGAATCCATACCTCAAGCATTATGTCGATCAATGACTTCAGATAAAACAGACTGAGATATATCTAATTAAAAATCAGAACTGCTTTGTTCTCTAATCAAATTTGTAATCATAAGCATCCACCGTATGTGGATTCTAAGCTTATAAAATTGTAAAAAGTATAGCTGATGTAGTAAAAAAGCAAAAGGTTATAGCAAATGGGAATAATTACTGTAATTGATCTTTGTGGTAACTACAATTATAGTAGCACTTCTTGGTGGATTCTGATCTGCGTTGATGATGGCTATGTATGCCTACCCAAGGAATTTGGACATTAAAGAAAGAATAATGTGCTTTTCTCTCGAGGCAGGAAAAACATTTTTGATTTGCTTTTGTCGTTTAAATCATATAGGTCTTGTTCTAACCACCAGGAATTTGAAAGATAAAATATATTCTGGACATTCCTAGACTTCTCCAGTCTCCACTATCACTTATTCTTTCTTCAAAATGTTATAGGAAAAAAATGTATTGTCCTTACAGATTTTTTCTAGCACTAATGAAGCCTAACCTTCTTTTTCAATTTTCCTAGGGACTAGTTTCTTTTCTTTTCTTTCCTTTTTCTGTAATATTTCTTGGATAACGATTTGTGTAGTAGTTGTATTATAGAACTACATCCCAAAAGGAGAAAATGGAGAGGGGAAGGGAGGACATTGTGGAAGTTGACCACGTTGACTCAGTCAACTCTTATCGTGTTCAACCTAGAGGGCCTAGAGGCTAGGACGGGTCAAAGTAAAAGATCAATCCACTTGCTTCAATCCTGAACAGAATCAAACTCTCACACGAAGTGCAAATTAAAAAGGAAAAAAAAATAAAAGAATTATTAATAAATTAATGAACAGTGTTGTACCTAATTAAGAGGTGCATTGCTGCAGGGCTCTTTTTGTGCTTTTCTGCTACTAAAGGATATGGTCAAAGTACAGTTAAGACGTGAGCTAAGACTAGTAGTGTGCAGGACAACCCGACCGGCCTTGTTAAGTTCATGACAACAATATCATTAAAGTGCATGCCATAGAGGATCGCATCTTCTAATCTTCGACTTTAATCGGATTAAGATAGGAGTACGAGGAGGTTCTTCACGTATCCTAGCTTAAGATTGTGCTCTTAATTTTCTTCTCACAGATTTATTTTAGTGCACAAACTGTTTGTGTTATTGTTCCTTATAGAATACCTTTAGGCCCGTCATTTTTTTTTATATTTATTTTGAAAAGAAAAGCATGTAAATGTAGTGTGTATTTGGTTTAAGAGAGACTCTGAACCTTATAGGGAGGGAGGGGGGAAGGATGGTGAGAAGAGAATTTAAGAGTGAAAATACTCTTCTTCTCTCGCACATTTTTATATGTCAAATATCTTGCCTGTGTGCCTTTTGTGCCTACAAGTAACCATAACTTCATTCTTCAAATTAAAATTATTTTAAGAATTCAAGGATTATAAGTTAACTTTGTGGGCTCTTACTTCAGCAATTACAACTTGAGCTACACAGTTCGAATAGCTAGCTTGTGGTCATTGCTAACTTTCAAACGATCTTTTCAACTTCAAAGTTCAAACAACTGGTAAATGGCGTACTGAAATCTTTTTGAAGTCTTAGAACAGTCGATATTTGACCTTGGAAGCTGTTGTTGACGACAAATAATTTTGCATGTTTAATTTATATTTTAACAGGCTGTAGAGCAAAACACTTTTATCAATAATTCTCCACTCTCCACCACGTACGGTTGGGCGTGTTTCTGTAGCCACTCCACACACAAATATTGGAAGGTAAGGTCAACACCAGAGTAAAATTACTTTGACTCGGTTCGAAATTGGATGGCTTAAAATGTTAATCACGTTACCAATGCATAAAGTTGGGAGTTCTAGTTCTAGATATTAATCGAAATACATAATTAATTTTACCTTTTAATAGTCATCATTATGTGCTAATCTTTTTACCTGCCTTGATGGTTACAACCAAAAGCTCAAGAAATTGGAGTTTCAGTCAATGGAACAATTTCGGTTCAAAATCATCTGTGGTTTAATTGTGAAGCACTCAAAAGATTAACTCGTGAGACCAATAGAGGGTTTGGGTCCAATTTTTCTTTTTAACCTACCTAAAAGCTAAAGTTTTTTCGAGACAAATTTTCAAAAGAGTCATCCATTGGCAGCATGCTTGGCCACAGTTTGCAAGTGTAATTTATAGTTTCACACTTGTATTCAATGCCACAGGACTAAAGGAGACAGGATGGGGATGATTTTGATTGTTTTGATAACCTAATCCCCATGTCGCTTTAAGATGGAAAATAATTGCAAGAGATTGATTCTGATTACGTACACAATCAATTGTGTAATCCTCTTAAGAAAGTCACTTTAGCTATTAAAGAACGTTTGTGGGCTAATTATCTCTGTCTTCTATTAGATTATCCAATGATGATGTGACAATTGGTTTGATATGTTGAGAACATAGTACAATTACCTACGTACTTGGCTTTTGTGTGACCATTTACGCCACTTTTACTCTTGCGTGCTCACGATGAATATTCCAAAAACTCCAAAATTCCGATTAGAAAAGTTATTTTTTTAAACATTGTGCAAATGTGAAAAGCATAGGGTGTACATGTATCTAGAGCTGAGGATAATTTTCTACTTTTATAGATTGATTTAACTCAAATCCAAGTTCAAAGTACGGAATAAAAATGATTTTCCCATTGTTTTTTTTTTATTTTTTCATTGTTTTATGATATGGTGTTGCTTGGAAATTCAAAATTTGTTTGAGGACTAAGATTAATTACTCAACTGGTGTGAAACAAATTAAAACAAAATCTTTAAAATACTACATTGCTTATTCAAGAAAAATTTTAAAATAAAACTGTCACAAGATTAAGACTTCTTTAACAACATATATGAAATTAACTCACCTGCATGCCTCTTGTTCTAATATATCTCACTTATATCTCTTTCTTTTCATGATCAAGAAGGCCATGCATGCATTTGCCGTCACTGGAGATTCTTTCCTAACAATTTACAATACTTTTTGGAGGTCCTGTACCTTTTGGATATATAATTATTTTTTTTTCTTTTCCAAACAAATTTTTTGTTTTATATTTTGGAATTTCAAGAACACCTATAGCAAATTAAACCATAGATTTTGAATACAGTATTTCATCCGTCAGGCAGCCTTCTCAATCCCTTTGTACGCATCTAATTCTTAAAGCATATGGATTATCAAGGATATGGCTGACGGACAATTGAATCTGAATTCTTCCATTTAGCATTTTTGTGTCATTAACTTTATCCAAGGAATGATTTACGTGATGGAGTAAGATCATTTCATCTTTTCTTGCCTGGTTTTTGAAGACTATATATGCTAATGCAGCTCTGGATATTCTCCGTGCATGTTCCCGGAACAACAACAATTTGTAATCACGAGAATATCTCAGAAAAATGAAATCATTTCCACACCGGCCTATGTTTTGTAGCATGCTAGCAAAGAGTGTAACTGTTGGATATTATTCACCTATGCTTTTTTAATGCCTGAAAGCCAAACCCACCTTTAGCAGACTCTCCGGCCCCTTGCAGCTGGTGCGTGGTGGACGGCAGTATAATATCCTATGCATTTTTCCGTATTGTCTTTACCTTTGGGTGGGGTTCGATTTAGGGAGATGGGGGTAAGGACTGTTATAAGAAGCAACCGTTCAAAAAGATTTACGGCCAAGATTTGGTTCTAAAAGAACAAAAAATGTAAGATTCAAATCACATGTTGCACATCAATTGTAACATTAGTTGTGGGATTCACAAAATTTTTTACTGTACTTACAATGTATTGGAAGTAGGTTATATACTAAATGAACGAACTTACATCATGTTAAATTGAATAAAACAGGTAGAAATACTTTTTCTGATGACCATCTGGTCCATCTTGGCTATAGCCATTTTGGATATGGTGTGCAATAATATAACAGTTGTACTGTTTATTTTGTCTGACTACCTTTTCTCCGCATATTATATTCTGCTGCACCAAATTAAGGTGCATATTGCGTAACAAGTGGTGAGTACTTCGGCTACTTTTACACATACATGAAATTCCTTATCAAGGGGAGACAAGCATGAAAGAAGATCAGATCCAGCTGCAATTAAATAACCACTAAGGTAATATAGCAAATCTATATCTTGTTCAGTGCTAGCCATAAAGCACTGTAGCTATGACAAAGGGTCTTGTTTCTTAGGGGCAAACTTGAAACTTTTAGAACAAGTCTTATTCAGTTTGTTGGATGATTTTCATCTCAAAACTAGTTACTATATACAACTTTAGTAACAGTTGCATCCTACCAATTCCATCCAAAAATTTCCATTACTTCCATTAATTTATGACCCACATCCAAAATAGTATCTACCTTAGAGGCATCTTTGTCAGATTGATCTATCTAAATATCCACTCCTCATTGATATGCTTCGTTTTGTGTGTAAAAATTGGTATTTGACGAGGCAAAACAATGACAATGCCTCTGCTTATAATTAAATCAAAATAAGAAAAGGTCCCGAGTTAACTTTGGTAACAGATGAAATTAACAAAACGGGATAGAGAATAAGGCACTTACGGAAGTTGGATGACTAATTTGAGACCAAAAGAATTCAATCACCAAAGTTTGATGACCAGTTTGACACTGAAAAAATTCAATTACCAAAACGGAACTCTTGTGAAAGTTTAGTGACTATTGGTGCAATTAGCCAGTTATCATAGTTGTCGGCCATGTTATCTTCTGTGTATGTGTGCACACATACACATACATATAAACATATATATATATATATATATATATATACACACACACACGTATGTACGTATGTATGTATATAAAGGAATTTAAGTTTAGATCAATTTAACTCTATTTATCACTATAAGTTAGAGCATGCAAGCAGAATCATAAGTCACATTTATCCACTAATTAGTAATAGAACTCAAATATACAAGTTTATTGTAGAAGTGGTTCGATCTTATCAATTGAAATAACTTAATGTTATCTGGTATCATAATATGATTTTTTTAAAGGATTTGAGCATCAAAAACTTTATGCCGTGCAATTTAATGACCCATAAACTTTGCAAAATCTACACCATAAACAATATGAATGGATCTGCAAATCCAACGACCACGTTCACATAGAACAAAGGAAAATGAAAAGCTAAAATGCTTCTAGAAGATTGATGGCATGTCCCAACATTCCCTTAAGCTTAAGAAAAACAAAAGTGATTGTCTCTCTCCAAAATCTCCAAGCTCTTATCCAAATCACCTCAGAAATGACAGCCAAAGTGGATTAAAATATAAATTATGCAAAAGATCTGAGAATAAAACCACTTAACAAAAACATAAAGTTCCTTCAGCTTTTAATAGAACTTCAACTTTTTAGACAAGAAGTGAAACCATTAAGTTATTCTTCAACATGGTTTGCTACTAAAAAGTAATGTTTTTGTATGTCACTCTTTGCTTTCGGGCCGTACAGCGGAGGATTTGCTGTGATGCGTTTAATTAAGAATATAATTAGTTGGATTCAATTATCTCTTGCTTTGAATAATAAACATAAAAAGCTAGATACTCTGTACTTACTTCGAGTTGATTAAAACGGCAGAATGAAGAAAAGCTGATCACTACTAGCTAAAAGTGGATTAGAGTTTGTACGTTGCTCTGTAAAGTTTTATGTTCACAATATTTATGCTTGGGACTAGCTAACTTTATTAAACATAGGGGCAATTTTTTGTTTAGCTTTATTAAATCTACTTTTATTATTACAAGGTTTGAATCCAGTAGCAATTTGGGTAAAAATAGGACAGTGTTACAGTTTCACCGTCTAATAGGTCTAATATAATTGTTATGGACGCAAAATGTCAATTACAATAAATTTGAAGGTGTTAAATGTAATTAGCAAAACTATATCTTAGGAATCCAAACGGTGATATTTTTGACCTACGATTGAACGGTTCAGCATGAAAATGTAATTGATTAAAAAAAAAAGAAAACAAAAACAAAAGAGGAACAATACAGGTCTATTTGATTTGTGGGGGCTATTCGCTGTTGCTTTAGATTTTGCAAAAAGCTGTTTTAAAGAAAGAAGCAAAAGTTGTGCTTGGGTAGGTTCCAGATTTAAGCTTTCTAGCCTATTAAAATAAATATAAAATTTAGACAAAAATATAAATGAGAATATCAAAAGAACTAATTTTTCAAAAATTAAAACCGAAATTCAGGTGACTGCAGGAATTGACAAAGATATAATAACGGTCTTTTCAAATCATGTAGTTGTATAGAATCAAAAATAGTAATTACTCCCACTACTAGAAGGTTGTTCAGGGATGTTGATATTTCTGGGTTAAAAAGAAAAAAATTGTAGTAGTTATGTCGAACAGTGCATTTCAATAGCTACAAGGAGATGGGAGATGGAAAAGGTGCAGAAGGATTAGTTGGAAGTCATTATGAGATTACGGAATCAGGAATGCATTTTTCTAATAACGGGTATTTAATAGCATGTCAAGTTTATTATATAAATGTACATTACATTTTGATAATTTCTCAAATTAACTTTATTTTCATAAAGTATAAACACTTAGAGCATCTATTAACCTAGAAAATTAGACAAACCCAATTAAAAAAATTTCACTGGGGGACTTGATCACCATACGTAAAAGGAAATTAGACTCGCGGTATTATACGCAGGTGGTTCAATCCACACCATTCCATTCTAAATTCACAAATTTCATGCATTAAAACATTTATATTACAACAAACTTTAAGAATTATACTTATTGTGGTTCTAAAATCGAGAGCTGTAAATTTAAAACGGAGGGTCGTAGATTTAGACATTTTCTCTAGTCATCAATCATAACTAGTTCTTACATACCTCCCCCCACCCCCTCCCCCTCTAAAAGGAAGCTTTGCACACTTCATAAAGTCCTTTGTTCGTCTAGCCTCGTCTTTTCTTTTCTTTTCTTTTCTTTTTTTCCTTAAATGTTCTAGAGATTTTTGTGTGTAATTTTCATTACTCACCAAAGCACTTCACCCAAAATCATCAGACGAGCACCACCTGTTCCTTTTGTGACGTGCTAATACAATAGTTTACTTGACTATTTTATGTGCTCAGAGCCCAAAATGGCATCCAACAAAGTTAATAAATGGAGATGTGATGGTGATTTTCATGCATCTATCTCCTCAAGAAGTAAGCAAATCGTACACTTGTTTCGCATCCATTGAGACTCTAGTAACTTTCAGGCTCAAAGAATTATCCACCCACTTATATTTTAATTTAATTAGGATTAGAAACACAATGCTTTGTGGCTTTCCTTGTGTCTAAATCTATAAAGCCTAGGCAACACGTGGCCGTTGTTTTTGCCAATTTGAGGTCCATCTTTAAGAATATTTAACATCAACAAATATACTCCTCTGATTTTCTTGAAATGCAATCTTGTCACCAAATGGCTTGGCAAGTTTTAGACCTCTTAACCACCCCAGTTAAACATTTCCCCATCATCCGAGTCAAATTTGGTCAACCGTTTTTATCAATAATTAGACGAATGGCCACATAGGCATTCACTAGGTAAAAGTTGGACACATACATGATGACTCAAATACATAATTGATTTTTCAAATCTATTCTTTAAAATTTATTCAATCAACTTGTACCTGCATGAATTTAGTGTGTTTGCCTACAACAATACCACTCTTCCTTTTTTTTTTTTTCCATAGCAAATAGGGAAAAAGGGAGGCTTTGGAGTACCACACTAATCTTCTTGAGGTAGGCTTCGGGGCAGTGCTATCGACAAGTTACCAAAACACGTTTGATTACTAAACTTGGAAACATCATAGTGCCCATCAACAGGAATGGATAAGGGCAGTTTGGTAACTTCAGCGGATAAATGGGCATGATAGAGATCATCTCTGGCTTATTCACTCAAGGACGAAAGGATAGTGATGATATGAAAAGGACATTGATGACTGACTGATGGGAAGAATCATAGTTCAAGTGCTATATATAAATATGTAACGAACACTGGCACATTATGTCACAGAATTTTGAGGACAAACTGAACACCTAATACAGCTACTACACAAAAGCCTTTTAGCTTTTGCTTTTATGTCTTGGGAAGTGATGGCAGCAGAACAATTGGCCTGGGGCATGATGGAGGAAGGGTGGAGAAAGGGTCCTTGGACTGCTGAAGAAGACAGATTACTCATTGAATATGTCAAGTTGCATGGTGAAGGCAGATGGAACTCTGTGGCTAGACTCGCAGGTAACTAATAAACTAAGCAACTTGCCTATTTACTAGTTCTATTAGTATTGTACACTTTACCAACTTTCAGCTACTAGAATCTTGTAACCTGCTGTCTTTTTGCATTGTTAATGTATGTCAAATCCCACTTGGTTAAAACTAGAATTCTTCATTCTTGGCATTTTGTTTTTGCATGCATATATTTGGAGTATCATGATCAGAAGAGCACTACTCATGACCAAATGATGGTTGATTTTGGTATTCTGTTCAGGATTGAAAAGAAATGGGAAAAGCTGTAGATTGAGGTGGGTGAATTACTTGAGGCCAGACCTCAAGAGGGGCCAAATAACCCCCCATGAAGAAAAAGTAATTCTCGAGCTCCATGCTAGGTGGGGAAACAGGTGAGGCTTTGGATTTAACAAGCTCTTGAAATTTTATAAGAAGATTGTCTAGGATAACAAGCTGATTTTGTGGGCTATCCTTGATGAATATAGATGGTCAACAATTGCTAGAAGCCTGCCAGGAAGAACAGACAATGAAATCAAGAACTACTGGAGGACTCATTTCAAGAAAAAGACGAAAGGCTCGTCTGATAACTCAGAAAAATCAAAAGCACGCCTTCTGAGAAGGCAACACTTTCAGCAGCAACAGCTACTGCAGCAGCAACAGCAACAGCAACAGCAACAGCAAACTCAAATATTTGACATGAGAAGGCTTATGTCGTTACTGGACGAAAATGAGAACAGAGTGCCAACTCTGCCTCAGCTGAAACAAGATGCACCAGCAGCAGCAACCACTACCATCCCCAATACAACTGATGATCACCATCAAGTCTTCCTCTACTCAGTTTTCAACAATTGTGCAACTCTGCCAGAAGCAACGAACCATGATCAGGACATTGTCTGGGATGGTTTGTGGAACATGGATGAATTTAGTGGCAACATATATTACTCAAACTCGACAAACAGAGCTACCCTGCATACATCTGCAGCCACCCCTTATTACTGATAAAGTTTGCCTTAATTTTCCCTCCTTATGTTTCCCAGTGCTCTGTTCCTAGTTGTCATTGTGAACCAAAGAAGGTTCTCAGGTAAGGAGATCATAAGAGTCTCTTTATTCCATGGAAATTTTTACGTTTTCCATTGCTGCAGTCTGGTATTGCATTTAGTAATGTGTCCATGAACTGTAACTTTGAGCTGCTCTGTCAGCCATGTTCATGACTGTTAAACTAGTCTTGCTGTTGAAGAAATTTTGCATATGTCTCGAGTAGTGATTGTCTAAGAGCCGAAGCTTAGACTGCAACCTGTATTTGCAATTGAAGTACAATTGCTTCTTTAATTCTTTTTGTTTTAAAAATTGGCAAAATTATTCAAATCATATAATTTGAACCACCAAATTATTTTTTTTTTTTGTTTCAAAGCGAACGCAACTTCCCAAAGCAATATATTAACTGGTGATTCTGTCAAATTTTGCCATTAGATGGACCATTTTTTCATCAAATTCAGGATTATGTGTGAGCGATTTGAAGCAAAAAATGAAGAAATAAAAATAATAAACTGTAGAAAATCTACTGCACGTCGGCTCAGAAGAAGAAAATAACGTGGGGGAGCATATTAGAATTGACCATATACAATAGAATAATGGGCATAATCTTAGTATAGTCATCTCGCATATAAATATGATGCTAGCATGACTTCAGAATACACAGTACTGGGCACTCAAAATGGGCATAATTCATGAGTATTGATCCACGTACCACGTATTGGATAATGATGTTACAGAAAATAGATCCACAAATTGGTTTGAATGGACAAGTAAAAGAAAACAATTTTCCACGTTACTTCTTCTCTTCATGGTAATCATCTTGTTTTTGCACAACCTGTACTCCTTATTAGCAGGTTTTTGACCCCAACAAAAATGAAGTAATCCTTATTAGGAGGTTTTTGCACAAGTATAATCCTTGAAACAGGTCAACAAAAAACCCATCAAACCTTTTTTTTTTTTTTTATTGAGTTATCTCGAGTAGTAATCTGTTAAGAGCCAAGGCTGAATATCTCCAATTCTACATGTGAATAGGGTAAAACATCACGAACGTAGCTATCGTCCTTCTAAATTAGTTATGACATGCAGTCTTAGTCCAAATGGTTCTCCCAACCAATATTTCAAGTCAAAGGACATTCGCAACTCACAAAAATTAATAGAGTTCATTAGGCCTGGCTTGTCCAACCTGTAGCAATTTCATTTCTAAAACCAAACGCAGAGAAGTACGAACATTTACAAATTAACAAGACTTTTGAAACTAACAGAGGAAGAAAAGGCTGGGGAGCATGTACAGGAGTATAGCAGGGGGACCTGGGCACGCAACATCTGTCCGGGGTCACGTAATCCAATACAAAGTCGTTGCCCCCTCACGAGTATGAAGTCCTAACATTGATGGTGGCAAAGAATTCTTACCCTGCAATTCCTCAAGCCAGATTGGAAGCTTTTCAAGGTTGTTGTACTCTTTGACCTTTTAAGGTACAAAGATTGGGCATTGATTTATTCTTCTTCAATCAAGAACTCCAACTCCGGCAATTTTGAGTGTGTAAGATGTCTGAGCTGATAAAATGCTCCTGATGTAAAAGTCACCCATCTCCCCAGAAAAGCTCGGTCCCACAGAACAAGGTCCCAAAAGTTTGGAAACCTCCCCAGAGTTGCCGTAGGATCATTGACAAGTGCAGAACAACTTAGAACTATCCGAGTGAGACCATAAGAGATTGCATGTGGTAGTACACTCAAATAGTTGGCTCACTGACGAATTCCTTCCTTCTGCAGTAAATGCGCCGAAACATCTTACACGAATAGAAGTTAGGCATGATCAATTGTGGTCCATATTTATGTTTGATGATGCCCTGCAGTTACTTAGCATTCCCTCTAACAGATGCTATTAGGTTCCGAGGAGTTGTCAAGAAGAGAAGATCAGTTGTACTGCATACCCTGGTATCAAAGTTTTCAAGCGTCTCCAAGTTCACCAAACTATCCAAACGCAACTTATCATCCTCACGAGCATTAAATTTTGAAGGCAAATAAGGATGCAGCAACCTTTTTAACTTCCAGATGACGTTAGGTATAGTAACCATCCGATCTTTTACCACCCGCAAATCAAGTGTTTGCAAGCTCAGCAACTCACCAAGACAAAATGGAAGATTCTTTAGGCGACACTCTCTAAAGCTTAGGTATCGCAGAGAAGTCAATTTCCCAGTTTCTCCAACAAATTTACTCTCTCGCAGGTCAAAACCATCAAATTTTAAGACTCTAAGCAAGAGGAAGAACTTCAACTTGATTGACTCCGGAAATTATACAAACTCCAAACATCGGGGTAGTTTTAAGAGAAGAAGAGACCTAAGATAACCAAGACGCATGCCAACATTTTTCAGCAAGAGTGACATTAATTCTTCACTCCAATAATCCCCATCAACATTGATGGAAAGTCTACGTGTTTTCCCCAGTGAAGGTGGAGACTTGTTGATGTCACTTCTCCGACTTGATCTTATGACCTCAGAAAATATTTATGGTTTTGTCTTGTGAAGACACAAATCTCGCATCATGCTATGCAGACGACAAGATCTGAATCGTCTGATATTCGGAACCTCAGCTTCATTAACCTCAACAAAACCTCTGGTTGCTAATTCATCCGGATACTGCTCCGCTGCATCCATCATTGTTGTTGCAGCTTCTTCATCGTTCGGTTGTACAAAGCCTTCAGCCATCCATAGGTGGTATAGTGTTTCCACCTCTACGTTTGATTGCTCTGCAAAGAAGCCCAAATAAAGGAAACAAAGCTTCAAATGGTGTGGCATGTCGTCATAACACAAAGATAAAATTTCCAGTTCCAACTGCTGCAAACTGTCTTCTGGATGGACATTACACAAGTTCAAACTTCAAAGCACGAAGAGCTGCCTTCCGCCCACCTGATGTCTGCCTTGTTGCCAACAAGCTTCCAAGCACATTAATTGCTAAAGGTATGCCTTTACATCATTTCCCAATAATTTCTAGCATCCCGTAAAACTGCGGATCTGTTTGCAAAGGGGTAGAAGTCATTTACACAGACATAATCCTCCAAATCAGACAACGAAAAGTTTAGCTGTTGTTGCAAAGAAATAACATATAAAAGGAAATACAAGAAAGAACATGAGAATAACTAATAAAAATTCAGACACTAGAAATGTAGCAAAAAATCTACGGGCAAAAAAATTAAGGGCAAATTACATATAACCCCCTGTGGTTTCGACTGTTGCCATATAACCCCTAACATTTCAAAATATCCATCTCACCCCCTATAGTTTTATATAAAGTGGAAACATGACGGAAAATACCTATTTAACGTTGTTAGTTGAAATGACAATAATGCCCTTATTTAAATATTAAATTAATAAATAGATTTACCACTTTATATAAAAGTATAGGGTAATTATGTGGACAATTGTAAAAATCACAGGGGGGTAAAGTGGATATTTATATGAATCATAAGGGGGTTGTATGGATATTAAAATTTTATCACACGTGCTTTTGGAGCGCGTTTGGTACAAACGCCTATACATTCTGTCTATTTTTCACTTTACATAAAACCATAAGGGGGTGAAGTGGACATTTTTAAACGTTAGGGGAGTTATGTGGCAAAAGTCAAAACCATGGGGGATTAAATGTAATTTACCCAAAAATTAACCACGAGAAATACATAAACAAAACAATGTGCATTGAAACACAGCCACAAAATCCACAACCGTAAAAATATAGCAGCAAAATCTTAACTGAATTTGAGAAAGGATCAAACGGAAAATCCGGGCTGTATTATTAAAGACTTGAAACTTTTCCACAAATGAAAGTATGATTGCGCGTTTTATTGCATATCAAAATTGCCAATTTAGTCCCTCATATTTTTGGGAAAAAAACTATTTAGTCCTTTATATTTAAAAATCAGTCAAAATAGTTCCTCAAATATAAAAATTTTGCTCCTTTTGTACCCCAGAGCTTTGCTCAGGTTTTTTGGTGGAAAAACACATGCTTAGTTTATATGCACATAATTGTCAAGTCAAAGTGGAATACTCAATTTTTCTATTTCGGTTGTAGATGTAACCAACCTATTATTAAGAATATGGTAGAAATAATAATAGAAAAATGGCTCCACTATAAAGATCTAGTGCGTAAAATTGATTGTATATCACCACTGATAAACATAGGTAACATTCACTAGACCAAGAACACTCGTCTCAAGTAAAAGCTTCTATTGCTAGTTAACCAAAATAAGATCCCAAATTGCATAAACAAGAGGTCTTATGTGTAAAGAATTTGGTGGATGAAAATTGAGGGAATTTTTTTTTTTTTTGGTATGAACGGGAACGAATTTTATTCCCATTTTGGCCCTAAAATTATAAACATATAAGATAGGTGTGCATTTTTTGCACGGAAAACTGACCAAAAATTAACTTTGGAACCAAAAGTGCAATATTTCACATATGAAGTACCATTTTGGCTGATTCTAAATGTAGGAAACTTAAGAAGTGTTTCTTAGAAATGTGAGAGACTAATTTGTCAATTTTTCCTTTGTTGCTCATCAAAATGTAATGTAAACACATTGAGATAACTAATGTAAAAAAATTAAACTGCACAGCATCTAAAACTACGATTGCACGTCTCCGTAACACGAAAATGACGACAACAATTTACCAAAATAATGATAATGGACAGAACAAACTGACCTTCATTGGTATTCACGCATGCTCCAAACTTTCCTCTTCAGTCATGTGCCTTAACTTGAAAAGTTCAACCGATGGTGATAGGGTGCGTAATTGGTGTAATATTTGTGAATATTTTCTATTTACTTTGACTAAATATTGCACTAGTTAGTGAATTATGTTTCAATTTGACATTAGGTGGTGATTGCAAGACTTGGGGGTAAAAAGGAGTTAAAAAGTGATTTCCAAAAGACTTTTGCCATCGAGAATGTAGGCGCACTGAAAATCTGCTGCTAAGACTCAGAGGTTTGGGAATTTTTGCGATCATAGAAGTTTCCTAATTTTTTGCGATCATAGAAGTTTCCTAATTTATCTCAAACTTACTAGGATTATAATTTAGTTATTAGAAGATAATTAGGAAGTTATGTATTTATCTTTTGGTTGACTTTTGAAAGAGGTTCCCTTTCTTAAATAGATTTAGATAGTGTTTTGGTAACTATAAAAGAGTAGGAAAAACAAGAGGAGGAGGATTGTTATCTTCTCTCTCTCTCTCGAGGGAGAGACATTTTTTCTCTCTTCATCGTTTGTTCTTTGAATGAAGAGTGGTTAATTCAATTCTTCTAACCCGAGGATAGCTTGAGGATTTGGTTATACAAACTATGAGATCGAATTAATTACATTTGGTATTTGTTAGTTTTCTGATTTCATTGCATATGATTATTCTGTTATTTAATTATCAAAGGGTCCGATATTTGAATTAACCTGATAATCAACTGTTAATTAAAGCGGTTGAATCCGTAATTATCTGATTGCTTTAATTTCAGCATAACCATAGATTTGTCTCAGGGGAATGAACTTAAAGAGACCCTCGTGATGTGTTGATTGGTTAGAATTAGGCTGTTCTAATTATTAATGTAATTAGGGAATTAAACTTCTATGGTCATACCTAGGGTTGTTTTCTAATTAGAAAAATAGTTACTTGATCGTACTTGATTATCGATAAATTAAGGAAGAGTTGGTTATTAAGTTAGAACTAATTTATCAGCAAATAATTGAATTCATCTTTGCATCTAGGATCAGTTTATGAACTTGTATGAAAGTTACTCTTTTGGCTAGAGCATTCATTTTCATTCTTTAAATTTAATTTATTATTGTCTATTATTTTTTATTAGAGTTAATTGATTAGTTTTATTTTTCAAAAATTTCCTTTTATTTATTGCTTTAGAAGGAAATAAATCAGCTCAATCCTTATGGATACGTTTCTACTCATCGCTATACTTGAATTTAAATTTTTAGAGTAAGAATTTTTATTTTTGAACAGCTGACAATCCATTAGATGGATTGGATGTTGCTAATTCCCGAAACCGGGTGGTGACCTTAGTTGTCAGGATCGCGATCCGGATCTTGGGATCTTACGATTCTACGATCCAGATTATGGCTTTCGATTTCGATCCGATTTTGATACGATCCTACCATTTAAAGATATTATGATAAAAATTTTAATAATTTGATCATAATTTTGTATAGAAAATTCTGCTATTTGTTGCATTAGAAACTAGATTCAAAAAACTTTAAAACCACATAATTATGTTATGCTAATTCCTTACCTATAAAAATTTGTATTTAATTGTCTTATTAATAAATACTTAAATGATATACAAACAACACACATATATAAAGTCAATTTTTCCAACTACCTTGTCCAGTAATTGCATTTGGACTCAAAAATGAGGAAGAACAATATTTTTAATTTAATCAGATTCATTTACAATATGTCACATGTAGTTCCAATATTTTTATTTAATTTTTAGATTATCCCAAATATTTTAGATAATATGATTTTAACCTCAATTATAATACTATTATATTGATTATACATGAGTTGCATTATTTATTGCTGTATATGTGAATTGCAAACATCAAAATTACTAGTAAGATTATTTTTTACAGTTTTTGTAGGATCGATCGATCCCACGATCCGATTCTACGATCCGATCCTGCAAAATAAAAAATGATCTAAGGTAGAATCCCAATTTTAAAAACCTTGGTGGTGACTAGTAATTTACTTGCTGTTTCCCTAATCCCAAAAAAAAAGCTTAGCCAGTCTAGGTAATTCGCTGACCAACAATCATCAATAACCACCAAGCATTTTGCAGAAGCCACTAGTCTGCGAACGTTGACCATGATGCCCCTCAGAGAACAGCTTCTCAGCATCTGGTTGGCGGCCAGTACAAGTCGTCTGCCTTAAACTTCTCTAAGTGTTGATGGGGATGTGAATCCTTGAATTTGATAATTTTTGGCATAATATTCAGTTGCCTTCTGATTCCAACCTCATCAAGCCTAAAATTATGCCTAGCCTTCCTCGTAAAACCAACAAAACACCAAAAAGCTTCATGGTCCTCAGGTGTTAAGCAACTATTAGGGACAGAAGATCACTCATTCCTTAGCAATAGCCAAATTTAGGGTCATAAAGAGCATAGGCTTCAAAAACGGCAACTAGCCATGCAGCATGAAAAATCCTGGAAGGTCCTAGGTGGTCATAATCCTTTAATCTAAAAGTTTTAGTAGAATGACGTGCATTTTCATCCGATACTATAGCTTGAGATATGGAATAGGATATCCATTTTCCCTTTGTATGGAATACGATATCCATTCTCACTTGGAACAAATTGTGTCAAGGCAAATGATCTGATGCCATGACAGTGTCAAGGTGAATAATCCCATGTCATGAGGCATGGGAGACATGAGGCATGGGATTTTCCCTCATGGCAAACTTCAAAATGTAGAAGATTTTGCCTCATCACATGGGATTATTCACCTTAACACAATTTGTGCAAGTGGAGAATGGATGACCTATTTCATATCTCAAACTAAGTATCGGACGAAAATGCACTTCATTTTGCTAAAACTGTTGGGTTGAAGGATTATGATCACCTAGGACCTTCTAGGATTTTTCATGCAGCACGACTAGTTGCCCTTCTTGAAGCCTATGCTCTTTATGACCCAGATTTGTTTATTGCTGGGGAATGAGTGATCTTCTATCCCTAAAAGTTGTTGTAATACTTGAGGACCATTGAAGTTTTTTGGTGTTTTGTTGGTTTTATGAGGAAGGCTAGGCATAATTTTAGTCTTGATGAGGTTAAAATCTGAAGGCAATTGAATATTGTATCAAAAATTAACCAATTCAAGATTCACATCTCTATCAACACTTAGAGAAGCTTTAGGCAGAGGTCTGCTCTTTCATATACTGGATGGCAGTGCTACTTCGTATTGTTAAAACCAACCTGCAAATCAAACAAAAGATTAATCAATCTTCATATTCACATTATGTAGAGCCCACATATCTTTATTATGCAGATCAAAGAATAGATTTACATGATTTGCAATGGTAAACTACTACGGAAAAGTGATGCAAAAGGGATGCTGTAGAATACACGTATTCAATCAGTGCAGCAGAAATAGCCAAATAAACTTTTGGGATTCCACCAAATTTATGTACAGAGTTCCATTACTTTTGCCATCTTATTCGGAAACAGCACATTATATGTAAGAATAACCGGAGTGGCTTCCTCTCTTCTTTGTTGAAATATGTATCTGATTCGACACTGGGACTAACTAAATTGTCAACATGTTTGTATAAATGCTCTAGTTGAATTCTCGGAATGCATCGTCAACTGAGAAATTATTAAAACTAAAACTCAACTTTGTAAGTACATACCATTGCGAAACAAACCTGAAAAAGAAAATGTGCAAAAGAGAGAGAGCACATAAAAATAAGAAATTGTAGTGAACCTCTATCTCAACATCAGGAAACTGAACACTATTGCAGGGGTTAACATTGTTCAAATTCCCCATGGTTCCAACTTTGGACTGCTTGATGCGGGACCAACATGAAATTTTCACCAAAACCTTAACACAAAAACAAAGAAATAACGAAATTTGAGGGGAGGATTAATATGAGCTCTCAGAAAAGGGAAAAAAGGCAAAATTCAAATGTTCACCCATAAAAAGAAAAACAAATCAAGCAATTAATTGCCAAAGTAAGGGGAAAAAAAAAAAACCAAAGAAGTTATCTGCCAGGCCATTATATTATGGCCTTTGACAGCTGATTTTTTTTTTTTTTTTGGGTATACTTTTCTGCATGAATGAAAACCAAAAAGACAGAATCTGGTAGCTAGAGGATGAAGAACAAAAGCCAAAAGAAACAAACCTCTTATAGTTTTCATCACTGACGATCAGTGATAATGTGATGGCCACCATTACATTGTGCATGCCTGTTCGTATTTGGGTGATTTGTGATAAGAAATTAAAACAATTATAGCGGAACTCTTTGGTTGTCAAGAGTTTAGTCTACATAGCTAAATTGGATAATGAAAAATGGGCAAAAGATTAAAAAAAAAAAAAGGCATACCAGCTTGCAATTGTGCCTGATTTCGTGTTTTTCTGAGCTTCTGTATAACTCTTGACTCGTTTCTCCTCCTTCACCTGGCCGAATCCTTTTAATACTTCCCCCTTCCTAATATTCCCATCCTTCCTTTTGGGTAAAATAAAAAAAATCAAACTAAACTCTTTCTTTGTGGTCATCCATCAATATGTGCTTATCGATGAATATCAAAGGAAATCTAGAAGGCTTCACCAAAATAAAAATTTTAGAAATGTATGTTCAGTATGGGTATCTGTAATCACTTCTTTTGCTTTTCCTTCATTTCTTTTTCTTTCATGTGTCCAAGAGGGCTGAGATTGTGGTAGAAAGGTCAGTGTTAGTTCGTCTAATATTTATGCAGATGAAATAGGTAAAAAGTCTCCATCTATTAATTTGATGAATTTTGCTGATTTGAATGTGCTCTTTTATATCATTTAAGTAACATTTTTCAGTTTAATCATTAATTGGTTGTTCTCCTTTATGTGACTTTATTACGGTTATTTAATTTTCAGTTTTACTATGTTTTTTCTGTTTTTCTTTCTTTCTTTTCTGTTAATGAGGGGTGCAATTAATGAATGATGGAGCTGTTTCAGTTATGAACTACTTTTAATGGCTTTAATGTGCTAGATAGTTCATGTATACAAATGGGTGTATTTCTAGGACATCATTATGGCTTATTTTTGGCTTGAATGATATTTGATGTATCTATTGAGAAGGACAACGATTGAATTTGGTTTATACCAATCCCAAATCACATTCTTAGCAGAATCATGGCTTTATGTAGACCACGAAGATTAGGCAGTTAACTTGGACAGGCATGATTAATCCATCCTCAAAATCTAAAGCTGCCATTTATATTCTTCGTCCTAGTCCATTTCAAGTCACCTTCTCTGCCAAAGCTTAGAAATTCTTAATGCTCAGTCCTCTCAGTCAAATTTATTTGTTCATGGGTTTGAGATTATTTAGTTGTCCTCAACAACAAGCAAAAGTATGGTGCCCTCGAAACATGAATCTAAATACCACCGTGTCATTAAATGAATTTTTCAACTCAGTCTATTAATTTGCTGCGAATTTCTATGCATCTGGTTTCTTTTGAAGGTCCAGAACTAAATTCTATGTGATTTCTTCCAAATGTTTTTCTGATTTTTTTTTGCCCATCTCGGTTTGGTTTGCATTCCATTTGCTTCTAAAAAATCATCATTCATTAATTTGACCTAATGGAATCAAATGCCTTCTGTCCATAATAAGTATGCATAATAAAATCAGAAGATCACAAACTAGTCTATGATAATTGCATAATTTTTGGAGCCATCATCTAACACTATGCATAATTCTTTGTTGTTGCGGCCCTTTGGATAGTAGATTATTTGGGATTATTTGGTTATCTAAATACTGTAGCACTTTTTAGATGTGATGTATGTGAGATGAAAAAGGTGATTAAAAAGCGTTTTGATGATGTAAGTAGAGAAATAAACTAAATAATTTTGTATCCAAACAAGTGTATTACTATTATTGAGTTCAGTCAGTTACTTTGTTAGTCTTTAACCATAGCCGCCGTTGGACGGTGCCTGTAACCATAGTCCTACAGGAGCCGAATACGACAAAATGCTTGCCCCAAATGTAGGTGGTCTTGCAGAGGACTAGGCTTGGGATTGGGCCGAAGACATTACTTAACCAAGTAAATCTCTCCCTGCAATATGTCGATTCAAAAGACCAAGACAGACCTTCAAGACGCTCGTAATAAGCTGTCGGGACAAAGTTTATCAATTATTCCCGCGTCTTAGCCCTTGATATTTTCAAGTTATCCCACACGAGGATAGCTAGGCAATTAAATGGTGGAGAGATATTACAATTTAAATTACGCCTTAAAACCTGTAACTACCAGTCAGTCACAATTGTCACCAAAACCCAAAAAACGAAAGAGAAAGAACATTGTACACAGAAACACAAAACAAGCAAAGATAGATTGCGATGTAGTTTTTGAAAAATAAAATAAAATAAAATGAACATTGAACCCTGATGGACCTTCAGTTACCCAATCAGAGTTTACAAACACTGATTACTAGAATATTAAAGGTCTTTAAAAGTAAAAGTTGATATATAGACTTATATGAGACTTTATCAATAGTTTAGGGACAAATTAACGAAAGGAGTTTCAAGGATCAAATATATAAACTGCTTAAAAAATAATGGAAAGCTAAGGGATTTTCTTAACAATTGTTTATCCTATCAATCTTTTTAACCGTTCATATTAGGCTGCAAACTTTTAAGACAAACCCAAAAGCAAACGCAAATGATTGCACTGATTATTCGACTTTAGTCACCCTGAGAGTTTTTACAAAACCCAAGTCTTTACTTTGGGAGTCTTGAAGTACACCACAAGACAAATCAAACACAAAAGATCCCATTATTTAACTTTCTTAACTTTGAGAGTCTCCAAATATTATATTTGATCACTTTGAAAGTCTCTCTTTACTTTTTAAATCTCACTCCTTTCCTGTTAGGGAAAGAATATTATACTCGAGTCAAAAGCTTTAGATAAGGATCAAGAAAAAATTATAAAATTGAACTTGCCCGCCAGTATATATAGGGCAGTTGTGACTGCTAGAGGAAATATGCGAGTTCAAGACTACCCATTGGTTACAGGTTAGATTTTTTCTTCTTCTCCTGTAATCATGTAATCATATGTGATGGATGTCAAACCAGCAAATATAACAATGAGCGGGATCGTGTTTTCAAGGATTGGAAGATTTATTTTCTATGAAATAAAATGGGGGATAGGAAAAATCTCCTAATAAATTCAAGAAAATAAAAATAAAGCTAGACCACAAGAATTAAATCAATAAAAGATGAGTCTCTAGTCAAAATGTCTAATCTCCACTTTTGGTTCAATTAACCAATCATAGCTGGAGTAATAAAATCATTTATTTACAAATAAACTAGTTATAGTTGTCAAAAAGTTCTGACAACCTGTCTCTCCTTACTGTTTCGATAACGATAATGAATTCTGTGATTATTTTCCTTGTGAAAAAAAAAAACAATCCTAAACATTCTCTTAGGATTTAAGCTATTGACAATATTAACAACTAAAAAGGCACCCACCAATAAACACATAAGTTCGGTTCATTTAAGTTAGATTATATATTCTCATGACATAAATTCAAAAATTTCTACCACAATCAAATTATACCACTCATTACAAACACTAAAACCACCAAACAGTTACAAGACTGATATTTTGGATGGCAGTAGATTATTTTAGTAAGACAAATAAGGGCCTTTATTTAATTCAAACAAAACACTCATCTCACGAAGAAGCATAAAATATATAAATACTTATAAATAAATGAAATGAATAAATCAAATTAGATTTCACAGAGTTGATGAATTAATGTTTCGATTAGCTTTTGATTAGAATCGGAAATTAGCCACTCTTCATGATTGATTCATAGCCAAAACGATAATTGGGGTTTGTTATTTTTAAGAAAAAGAAGGGAAGGAATAGAAGTTGCATTATTGAAAGAAAAGTAAAACTAGCAAGTTGTTTTTTCGTTCTCGCCTCCTTACTCCACACATGCCTCAAAACCTTTTAATACTAGTGCTTGCACTACGTTATTCCAATAACAAAAAGGACAAGACTCTTTTTCCAACTCTACTACTAATAAAAATTAAGATTAATAAAAAAGAAAATTTCATCTATTGTTCCCAGATTAAATAAGGAGCATCCAACTACATGAAAGAAACGAAGACTCCATTCCAAATAATCAGCATATGTGTGTGTGTGTCAAGCAGGTCTTGTTTTAATTCTTGACTTCACAATAAGGTAAGACATGGTCGCGCCTTGCTGCACAAAGTCTTTTGAAAATTTATTCTTTAGTACACTTTAGACTCATTTTTGCTCTTCAAAGCCCTATACATAATACCAAATATCAAACATCCATAGAAGACAACATTTAACACCAAATTTAACCATATTTAAAAGTGAAAAAGTCTGAATAAAATCCGCAATTAAGTCTCAAACGAATTCCCTTACACTAATATAATGCTCGTCCTCAAAAATTCACTAGCCCAAACTCACAATCAAGATGACAAATATAAAATAGCATAATAGACTAACACAAGCAACCTACATTTTCTCAACAATATCATCAAATTCAGGATGTTGCACACTCAACCAACCACACATGGATAATAGTATATCTCTCATCCTTTTAATTTTTTGGAATGATATTTACTAAACACTTCAAAAGAAATTTTAGCATCTAAAAAGTGCTTTTTTATCAGAAGCATTTAACCTCAAACGGGTCCTCAAGAGAACTTGTTATTTCCTTGTTAATTTCCTATTTCTTGAGAAGTTACATATGTCCAAAAACAACTCTTGCAAAGTACTCTTGTGACTGCAGTGAATCCTCTGGTCCTAGTTCTGAAGCTTCTAGTTATGGATTTGGTCTTGTTGCCTGAGCTGCTAAGGGACTAGCTAGTACCCGACTTCCTGTTATCGGATCGTACTTCATAAAAAGCTTGTGTAATGATTGTGGAAGCCCTCTTTCATTATTACTTATTTGTGTCAAGAAATTGAGAAAATCTGGCAACTCACGCCTACCTTTTTCTCAATAAGTATGAAATGGCCCAAGAGCCAACTCCAAAGCAATGATGCCAAAATTGAAGATATCATATGCATGCTTATAAGAGTGGTCATCACTACTTGGTTCATAGTAATAAGATCCCACTACAAACTAGAAATAGTTTTTTGGATAATTTGAGACTAGGCAAAAGACAGATGCTATATGTTTAGCCCAATCTTTATCCTAGATTGTTAGTGGTGGAGATTTAGTCCAATTATAGAAATAACTTGACGCCTGATAAGACAATTTAATTGTGACTGAATCACCTAATATTGAAGTGTTACTGGCATTAATTTTTTCATGCACTTTCTTTTAACGAAGAAGGTAGCAAAAGGATTGGAGGACGCATCAAAATATCACAGCTATGAATTTTTGAGGTAGCCTCTGGTTGGAGAATCTATTGCCAAAATTCAAGATGTATTGGAGGGAATTGTAATCAGGGTAGGGTATTGGAATGTAGTAGAGAGCACTGCAATAGAAAGCCATCCCAATTCTGACAATTTAATCTGCAAGCATTATGGTGTTGATCACATTTGTAGCTGTTCGCTACTTGATTCCACAAGTTTCCTATTTAGATTCTTCCATCTCCTTAAGATTTGCCATCTTGAGAGTCACAGCTATTGGATGATCCTATCCCGACTACCCGTACCAGTGTCAGATATGTCATATTATGTTGCCATAAAGACTTGGCAAATTGGAGAGACGTCTTCGATGTTCCCCCCAAATTGTATTCAACACTTCCTTCCCACTTTTTGATTGTTATTTCTGATGTACTCCCCAATCCCCAATCTTTGAAAGTGATAAAATGAAGTAGAGGCTTCAACAGTCTTTTTTTGAGTCATGTTCTTGGCTTTCTTGAGTAAACCTTCTCTGTTGAGAACTAGAACTATACATGTTGGTGATAATACCAGAAACTGCTCTGCTTTATTCTGCTCGGTTGTTTATGTTTATGGTTCTTGAATTTAGGATAAAGAAATGGAGGAAATGAAAGAGCTTGAGGAAGAACAAAGAATTTGATAGAGGGACCTTGATTCTTGAATGTGATGGTGAAGAATAGAAATCATCACCCATAATTTTTTTCCAATTTTGCTCTAGTAGAAAATAGAAATGCTTTATAGGAATAAGATTCATGCTAGTAGTAGTTTACATGAAATACCCGAACCTAAGATTATAATACTACCTAAAAGGAAAAGAAAAAAGAAAATATTATAGAAAAGTCAGATAGTAACAAAATCAGGCTATAACACTAACTCCGTATCATTAACATAAAAATCAAGAATGAACAAAAAGAGAATGGATAATTGTAAATATTCTTACCTAAAATTCAATGTAACTGTAAAGATAGTATAGAAAGGCGAAAAAAGAGAAGGAATAACAATAGTAATAACAGTAGTAAAGACACAGAAGAAGGTATAACAATAGAATAGAAAGGGAAATTTCATTGGAGTAGAATCCTGTGGAACGAATAACAATAGTAATAATATAGTAGTGTTTAGTGATAATGAATTACATGAAAAAGCATGTAGGGAGGTGGGTTTAAGGTTGTAGTGATTATGAGATGAAGAATGGAAATGAAAGAGAGACTGAGGCCCCGTTTGATAGCCTAATTCAGCATTTAAATTTAATAGATTTAGATCTTAACACATTCGGATGCGTTTGATGACAAAAAATAGAACATTTGAATTAATTAAATGACTGAATCTTTTATGCAAAACTTGCTCCCAAACATAAGTGACAAACTATTTACTTATCACTAGATATCATATACATTTAAATGTATTAAATTTAGCACTTAACAATTCAATCACTTAATGAATTCGGACTTTAGATTTCAGATTTAAACTTCAACTTTAACAAACACACCCTAAGTTTATTTTTTATTTAGAATTGTAAAAGGACAAGGGACTTTCGATTAAATCAAGCCAATATGAGTAACTGAAAATCAAATATCAATAGATAGCTTAAATTAACTACACACTTGGCATGACTGTGGGAGTGGCACTGAGTTGTCCATAATAGGACAAAAAAGTTTTGCTTCCATGAATATCCTTTTTTTTTTTTTTTTTTTTTTGTCAAAGCTTTCATGGATATCATGGACTAACAAATATCATATATATGTTAGTTAAAATGGCAACCTCTCATCGAAAATGGAGGGGCAAAATTAGTGAACTTGTTAGCAAAAATTTAACACAGGGGAGGTATTTTGTTATTATCCTACTCATGACACCAACAGATGCTGCATGTGAAGATAACCATCAAGCATGGGACGCTTCAAATGTAAAATGTTCAAAATAAAAACCATTTTCAAACTGATCCAAGAATCTTATTGTGGAACAAAAACTAAAAGTTGTAAGTTTCATGAAATGTTGAGAAATTATAGAGATTCACGGAAAATCAAAAGGCTCTATGGCTCTTAACTGCCAAATAGCAGAAAAATGCAAGACGGGAAAATGATCAATTTGAACTTTACCTAATGCTTCTTGAATCAAGAAAAGCATAAAGTTCTAATGCACCTGAAATGCAATATCACTGAATAAAAGTTAAATTTGTTGTAAGCTCAAGTAATCATGGGCAATTAATTGAAAAGCAGTTGCATAACTAAGTAATCCAAAAAGGTAAGGACTAACGCAAATCCAAGATGATTTTTCCTCCTTTTGGTTCATTTTAATGTTTTAAAGTTCCATGTCACAGTGCAGAAAATCCTGTTACTCCATTATGACTAACCATGCATCAACAACTTAGAACCACATGCTCAAAATCTTGTACATTCTCATAATTACATATTGCACATAATAATTGACCCTAACAATAGATTATTCAATTTAAAAAATAACTTGTACCACACCTAATTATTTTACTATACTCCAGACCAGGACCACCACAGTCTAATTCTTGATTTCTACCGGTCACTCTCCAATCAGATTCTTTCTAATCAATGTCATTCTTTCTTGATCTGATTTTGCTCAAAAAGGTCTCTCACTCCACTGTCACCAACTCCCTATAAATTACTCATCAACTATCTGAAGAACTTCATGAAGCCATCATCTTTTCTTTTTCTATCACCATTTTTGATCCAACCCAGTTGTAATTTTCGCCATCATATACCAGAATTCAAGATTCTCTCTGTCAAATTCTTCATTCTTCCTCAAGCTCCTTCATTTTCTCCATTCCTCTATCTCAATTTTCAAAAACTATAAACATAAATGACCAAGCAGAGCAAAGTAGAGCAGCTACTGGTATCATCACTAGCATATATAGTTCTAGTTTTCTAGGGGAGAAAGTTTACTCAAGAAAGTCCAAGAACATGGGTTAAAAAGAGATTGTTAAAGCCTCTGCTTCATTATTACTTTCAAAGATTGGGGAAAAAAAAAAACGTCAAAATCAGGTATAACAATCAAAGAGTGGGAAGGAAGTGTCGAATACAAGCTAGGGAAGTACATTGGAGACATCTCTCCTATTTGCCAAGTCTTTGCAGCAATACACAACGACACATCTGCTACTGATACAGGCAGCCGAGATCATCCCGTAGCTATGACTCTCAAGTTGGTGAACCTTAAAGAGATAGAAGAATCTAAATGGGAAATCCTACAGAATCAAGTGGTGAACAGCTATAAATGTGATCAATACCCTAATGCTTGAAGTTCTTGTCAGAATTCGGAAGCCTTTCTATTGCGGTGCTCTCTACTGCATTCCAATGCCCCACTCCAAATACGATTCCTTTCGATACATCCTAAATTTTGGCAATAGATTTCCCAATCGGAGACTGCCTAAAAAGTTATAGCTGTGATATTATGACATGTCCTCCAATCCCTTTGATACCTTCATCGCAAAAAGAAAATGCATGGAAAAATTAATGCTGGTAACTTTTTTTATTGGGTGAGCCGGTCATAATTAAAATGTCTTATCAAGCATCAAGTTATTCTATGATTGGACTAAATCTCCACCACTAACAATCTGGGATGAAAATTGGGCTAAATATGCAACATCAGTCTTTTGCCAAATCTCAAATTATCCAGAAAACTATTTCTGGTCTGCAGTGGGGTCTTATTACTACGAACCAGGCAGTGATGACCACTCTTATGAGCGTGCATCTGATATCTTCAATCTTGGCATCACAGCTTTGGAGTTAGCTCTTAGGCCATTTTCTACTTACCGAGAAAAAAGTAGGCATGAGTTGCCAGATTTTCGTTATTTCTTGGCACAAATAATCAATAATGAAAGAGGGCTTCCACAGTCATTACACGAGCTTTCTATGAAGTACGATCCGGTAACAGGAAGTCAGGTACCAGCTAGTCCCTTAGCATCTTCGGCAACAAGACCAAAACCACAACTATAAGATTCGGAACCATGACCAGAAGATCCAGTGCAGTCAATGTTTAATCTTTCCAGTTGGTTTGTGAGGATGATGAAAAGGTGTATTGTTATTAATCCAAAGATGAGGCCCACAGCTAAGGAGCTGCTTGAGGATCAATTCTTTAAGTACCCCAATTTGCAAGACTTTGTAGGAGTTGTTCTTCGACACGTGTAACTCCTCAAGAAGCGGGAAATTAATAAAGAAATACCAAGTTCTCGTGAGGGCTTGTTTGGGGATGCAGTGTTTTTGATAAATTAAAAAAAAAATCACTTTTTAGGTGATAAAATTACTTTTGAAGTGTTTGATAAATATAATGCCAAAAAATTAGGAGTGATGCTTTTGTTGTTAAAATCACTTTTAGCAAAATGTCAAGTTTGATACTTTTAGAATTGTTTTTGTGGTTTAAAACATAAAATATAAATTTAATCATTTTATCCTATATTATGAGCTAAATAAAGAGATAAATACATTTCAAAATTTCAAATTATACATTATCCAATACAATAAAGCTGTTGAATTAATGTATCCAAATAATATATTTAAAAGCACTTAAACACTTAATAAGTATTTTTATTAAAAACTCTATTGGTGAAATACTTTTGAATAAGTTACCACAATTCTAGACGGGCCTCTGATCAAGAGGAGGTGGAAGACTTGACAATGATTATCAATTATGTTTATAAAATGGGAATGCTAGTGGTTGCCACTGTTGATGCAAAACTGGTCTTGTGATTCAAATTAGTAAATATATTCTCAGAAAATTAATACTTAATTTCATTCGTCATATAGAAGATGCTATAATTTCATTCTTTATATGGAAGGTGTGACACTATTTTCGCTCTTATATCATATCATACAATTAATGTTAGTTCCAATGGCAAAATAAAAAGAAAAATTTAAATTAAACTCTAGTTTCTATCTTGTTAGGTACATTATTCAGTTTGTATTTGTATGTTTTTGGTTAGCTACTTATCCATATAAACATCATTTTTTTCCAAACAAATAATATTTTGAGTATCAAACACCTTTTTTTATGGATAAGTAGTTAGCACGTGTTGATGTAGATAAAACATGTGTAATATAAAAAAAATGATATTCATATGGATAAATAGTTGACCAAAAACGTACAAATACATATAAAAAAATGAACCTAACAAGATAGAAACTATAGTCTAAATTAGATTTTTCCCTCTGCTCTGCCATTGGAACTAACATTAATTGTAAATTTTCATCAATATATTGTATGACACGATATAACAGCAAAAATAGTACCATACCCTCTATATAAAGAAAGAAATTGAGCATTGCCTTTTCTGAGAGTATATTTACTAATTAAGGACAGATATGTATCAGCAGTACCGACCATATCTTTCCCATTTTCTAAATACTATTGATGATCATTACCGAGTCTTCCTCCACTAACCACACGACATTCAATGAGCGCGACTGTGCCAGAAGCTATAAATAATGAGGACATGATCTAGGATGGTTTATGGAGCATGATTTGTGGCAACATAAATTACTCTATTTCGACAAATTGCATTACCGTGCATGCATCTATAGACCTCTATTATATCCTTAACGTTGAATGGTTCTTGTCTTATATTCCCACTTTGTTACTAGTTGTCATTGTGAACAAAAGAAGGTTCTCTGGCAAGGAAATCACGTAAATCTCTTGGTTTTTTTGGAAATTTTTTTATTATAATGGATGCAATCTAGTAAAGCTTTTTTTGGTAATATGTCCATCAATCACAATTTTTGAGTTACACAACGAGTTATATCCAGTGACTGACAACGGCAATAGTAAAACAAGAGTTGCATTGTAGAATTAAGGCTCGTGATTATTTTCCTTTCATTGGGAAATTAACACATGTTTTATATTACCATAGTTTCTTCCTGAAATTCTTCTTGACTATGAAATCACAATTTCCTTTTAGCCTTTTCTGGTTATACAAATATTTAGGACGAACGGGTAACCTTTTCTTTTCTTTTTTTTTTTTTCCCAAGAGTTTGCGGAAGTTCAAACTGTAGCAGGCAATTAACACATTTTGGTAACAAAGTTGACATTATCAAAGTCCCATTCGAAAAGAAAACATAGTAGTGAAGGGAAAACCATAAAGTCACTCAAAACTGGTTCCAAAGAATACTTGCTTAAGAAAGGGAGCCGATCTTTGCTCTCTTGCTTCACTACTTCAAAAGCCAATGTTTTCCTTTAGCTATTGCCTGCTAGTAGGCAGTACATAAAAATGATTTTTATATTCTTGAGTTGAAGATCTGTTTTTTTTTTTTTTTCTTTCTTAGAAAATTTTGATGGCTCTTTTGATCTTTATCTTTTTTTTTTCCGAAAGTAAATTAGTATCTCTATTGCCACGCATTCCTCTTGCCAAAGATGTAATTTTTACTGGGCATTGAAGGGCCTTTCAATTTTCTTTTCGTTCCACAAAGAAATTCACACTTTCCTAGGTGTTATTTCATACGTGATTTCTGATTTTTATCTACATTTGTGCTTTACACGTAAAACTTTTTTAACTAGATTATATTCTTTGGTTGCAAAATGATGAAATTTGCCTCAATCAATCTTTCTACCTCAGCTTATTATTTCACTTATACTACTACACAAGATTATACAAGTTAGTACACTAGCACTTTAGCACTAAGATGGCCTAATCTTGCAAAGTTCTTCTATATTGCTAATCTAATTGATTACAAACTCTTGAAAACCGTTTAGCTTTTTATTACTTGTTCTTTGGCTTACATAAAACTTTAGATGATGTAAAGCCAAAATCTCAAAATAAACACTCAATCCTAGTGTAAACTTCTCTTTACATTGGAATGATATCAACTTAGGGACATAAAACTGCCTCGACTGGCTTTAGATCTTGGTTCCATCACTGATGTTAGATCTATTATTTCAAATTTAAACAAAGTTTTTTAAAGCAATTGGTTAAAGATAATGAAAAGCATATGGACATGACAAATATAATACAATATAGTATTCTACTATGATGACCTAAATATTAAATGCTTTCAGTAAGTATCAATATTTGAACGGTACATAGTATCAAATTAAGTATGACTTATTATATTGGAATTCATTCCTATTATATTGGATTCATATCGAAATCGTGTGATGATCACATCAAACATGATCGCTTAAATTTTTGTGACCTGTGAATTTTTTTAAAATAATGCGCAAAATATAGATTCAAAAATCAATATGAAAGTTTATGTTTTTCTTACCTGCTCAGCAAGGAAAATTAACTTCTGAAGAGTTCCAGACTTCTGTTTTCCAACGTACGCCCCAACATCAAATTTCCGTAATAGTAAGACTCCAAGTGTTCGCACTTTCTCATCAGGCTTTAATGAGCTTATCAAACGATACTGTGATGTTTCCATAGCAGCTGAAAATGAATGAAGGGGGAAAAACATATTACTGGTTGATTAGTAAAACAGAATTAAAAAAGATTTAAAGTGCCTTGAGTATAGATATAAAATCAATATATGAATATCGGAGGATCTATACAACGCGTCACCAAAATATCAAGTTTAAAAAAGGATGCATAATATTGGTACCTACAATCACTTCTTTTACAGTTCTTCTGTTCTTCTTCTTCTTCTTCTTCTGGCCCCCAAGAGAGTTGAATTTGTGGTGGAGAAGTTAGTAGTAGTTTGTATGTTATTATATAGATAAAGTGTGTGAATAGTCTTCGACTATTTGATGGATTTTAATAATCTGAATGTGCTCTTGTATTTCACTTGAGTTAATTTTTCAGTTTTTTCATTAATTGATTGTTCTCCTTTACGTGCTTCTATGACTTAATTTTCAGTTTTACTAAGTTTATTCAGTTTTTCCTTTTTGCAGTTAATGATGGGTGCAAATGAATGAATGCGATGATAATGCTATTTAAGTTTGTTTTTTTTTTTTTAAGAACTATCTTTTAATGTTTTTAATGTCGATCCTAGATTGTTCATGCATTTAAAATGGGTGCATTTCTAGGAGATCATTTTGGGTTTTTTTTTTTTAACTTGAATGAAATTTTACGAATCTATTGAGAAGGACAGAGAGGGATTTGGTTTACACCAATCCCAAATCACATGCATGCAAGAATTCATGGCTCTATGCAGGCCATGAAGATTAGGCAGCTAACTTGGACACACATGATTAATCCATCCTCAAAATCTAATGCTGCCATTCATATTCTTCGTCCTAGTCCATTTCAAGAAACCATCTTTGCCAAAGCTTAGAAATTCTTAATGCTGAGTCCTCATTGGGTCACAGACCAATTTATTTGTTCATGGGTTGGACATTATTTAGTTGTCCTAAACAATAAGCAAAAGTCCGGTGACATAGAAACATGAATGAAGGTAGCGCAGTGTCAATAAATGAATTTTTCAACTCACTAAATACTAGTTTGCTGCGAATTCCCATGTTTCTGATTTCTTGTCAACAGCGAAAACTAAATGCTATCTGATTTCTTATAAATGGTTTTCTTGTTATTCTTTTCCATCTCGGTTTGATTTGCATGCCATGAAAAGATGTATGCACATGCTTCTAAACAATCAATATTCGTTTGATCTCAATGATTCAAATGCCTTTGATCTATAAAAATATGCACAATAGAAATCAAGAGATCTCAAATTAATCTATGATAATTGCATAATTTTTGGAGCCATGTAATGGCATGCGTGTTCCCCTTTTGTGGCACAATAATGGCTGACGGGTGTAGTACTACTAGGAAAATTCTAATCTAAGTGATATACAACTTATACAGACATAATTAAAAGATAACCTATCTCTTGATTTTTAGGAATTCTTATATTTATATCTATTATATAGACACATCATAGTTTTAAAGTCAGTTTTTTTATTGGTAAACTCGATAATTTCTGTAGTTTTTTAACCACAGACCCAGCATAAGTTGTATGTCTCTTAGATCGGAATATTGGAAATTGGCAAAAGCACTCTTAATTAAATAGTCAACATGACACTGGACCATTAAAGAAGGGGAATAATTTCATTTACCTCCCTGAGGTTTCTGACAATTGCAGCCACATTTCTTGAAATTTAAAAAATTATAGTTACCTCCTTTAGTATTATGAAAAGACTACAATAGTTTTGACAACTTTACAAATTCTAAATGAAAAGTAGTTGTTAGGAGGGAGAGAGAGAGAGAGAGAGAGAACCACATTTTGCAAACATTTATTTATTCAGAAACTCCAACCTCATCTAACTGAAGACATTATGTTCGATTCTTAAATCATTTAAATGGATTTCTTGTTTACTTTTATAAATAACGGACTAATAGAGATGCATTTCTTAAAAATAGTTTCTTTGCAATTTACTACAAAGGGAGAAAAAAAAAAAGAAGTCAAAACATTAAAAAATGATACCTTAAAACATGGCCTAAATTTTGTTGCAAAGAGTTACCTCAAATTTTTTACTTAGCACATAATGCTTATCTTTGATTTTTTTGGTCATTTAATTTGTTTTATAAATCAAATAGGGGCAACGTAGGATATTCATTAGACCTTTTGTCCTTACATCACCATTTGTTACCAAAACATTTTTTTAGGGGAGGTTCCTATAATTTTTCAAACCTCAAGGAGGTGATTACAATTATTGTAAACCTCAAGGGAGGTTTCTGAAATTATTCCTAAAGAAGGGCCATCTATTAATTAATTTAAGGTTAGCGAACATTCAGCACGTTTTCAAAGCCAAAAAATTCAGTTTTTGTAATCAAATGTGTGGTCCATAATTGTCGTTGACTTGTGCCAAGTTACAGGCCTTAATCTTCACGATTTCCGAGTGTTTCGAGGCATTAACTTTGGAGGCGTTAACTTCTGAGTGGTTTCTATTCTAACTGCGTGCGTGTGTGTTTCTATCATTCCGACCGAAAATTCCACTGCAAAAATATTGATCTAGTAAAGTAAATGCGTTACGTAGCTGGTACATTTGAACCCTCGAGAAAACTTTCAAAGCCAGCAGTATGACAAATATTAGGGCTTGTCTTGTAAATCAGACAGAAGAGGAAAAAAAAAGGTTTTTGAACGACACGGACGGTAAGCGTTACCAGGGCAGATATTGGGGAATGTTTATGAAATTATCCCTATTTTAGAAGATGGTGGTACCATTTTGCACTTTATTTGAAAGATAAAATAGAAATTATAAAAAAGTGATACAAAAAGTTCACACTAATTCTGTCTCCCTTTATACATTCTATGTTGTATAGATATGAAAAAACAACAAGAAAACCTATTACATAAGAGGTTCCCTAAAATACTTGACTTAGAAATATGATATATGTATTTGATAGACATAAATATATGAACTCCTAATAATCAGGAGGCGGTCATCTTTTAATTTACAGTATGAACAGTATGTTGATTGGAGTGGCATTTTTCTTATAATAAGTCTAAAAGCATGAACAGTGTTTTGATTGGAGTGGCATTTTTCTGAAAATAAGTCTAAATGCTTAGGTTTTAGAGAATGCATTTACCAGCTTTAAATTTCACATCCGTTAACAAACCATTAAACACAATTAACCTCAGAGATTGCATTTATTATTTTTAAATTCACATCGCTTCGCAAATTGTTATACAAGAACGTAAGAGATAACGTAACAATGAAAGACGTAAACACACCGAAGGAGTATAGAAGAGTCTGAATAGAAAGCTAAACTTGGACGGACTTTTTTCTACAAACAGGTCTTCTTGTATTCTTTTAGCTCCTTACTTCTGTTCATTTATTTGTCATCTTTTTTGGTTTTCACCATGCCAACATATTGAATATATTGGTCATCGCCACATTCTCATTGATCGTCACTGATGAAGCCATAAGATGTTTGTATTCTTCACCCTCAAGTCACGAGAGAAAAGAAAGGATGTGAGAAGTTTCGAAGATAGTGCCACTAAATTTGAAGTTTAGGTGAATTATTCTCGTAGTTCCTCCATGGGGGAATGGCCAAACCTCTACTCTGGTTCTTGGATCATCGTTTCCACTTCTAACTTTCTTAAGAATTTAGCTCCACATTCACAAAGTTTTCCATCTGATTTGAGCATACTTCTCCATTACTGAGGTGCCAGAGCATGTTAAGGCCAAGTTGCTTGTGGTTGCTTTGTACTAGTGAGATCGGGTCAAGTCCATCTGGCAAGCGCAAGCGATTTAGAAGCCATCTCCAATAGAAGAGGAAAAGAAGAAAAGGTTAGAATGAATATCATTTAAACATTTTATCTTATTTAAACATTACGTGCATTGTATGTGTTGGATCTTGAAACAAAATCTCTCTTTAATTAATCATGAACTAACACTACTTAATTAGCCTTATAAACTTTAATAATAATATTAGGAGTTGTGACTTAAATTTATAAACACTTAGTCAATCAATACATGGAATAAATATATTAAATAGTTATTTTATTCAAAGACAAAAGTTCATTTCCTTGAACCTTTTGTGTTTTAGAAATTTTCTTGTGATACCGGTTTATAATACATGTACGGATCTGCACAACTCAAGGCAATTTAGAGACTATTTTTTGTTTAAAGAGATAAAAAATTTACAAAGACATTTTTTTAATTTCTTCATGCATGAACTACCTTCTTTCCACTTTGTTGAACTAAAACATTTAATTCTTCATATGTGATAAATTTTATTCTTTTCAAAAAAACCCCTTTATCTATCTCCCTCGATATCATTGATTAAGAATATCCTAACCCCTTCTTGTTATTCATGTTGTTGCATTCTACACCTTTTGCATTAACTTAAACATAAATTTTTTTTATGTGTCTTTAGAACTACTTAAATAATCTGTATGCTTTACAATCCTGAGATACACCGTCAGCATAATTTATCTTATCATATTACTATAATGATGAGAGTTAATTTGTACACACATAGTTTATTAAGTATTTGGGTTGGCTAAAAATCAAAGAATAAAAGGTCCAAGGCCTCCACTGGTTCAACACATATAAAAAGAACCATGTTTGTCCCTTGGCAACTTGCTGCTTTCTCTTAACTTTAATTTATGTTCTTTCAAGGACAAAATCTAAAGAAATAAAAGCTATAACCTACGTACCAAGTCATGCTTGATTGAAATTTGTAATACCGTGTTATATAATCATATTAAGATACTCAATAAAAATTTAGTCCTGCTGAACTCCATAAGATGCTTTACAGTACTTAAACTGATATTTTGTGGAAGATAAACTGAATAGGTTGATTTAATGTCTCGTTAATTATAGTGGTAAGATGAATCAATATCAATAGTTTTCTTCAGGATTCAAATCATATGCTGATGGTTTGGGCTGGGTAAGTTGTGGCGAGGATGGGAGGTAAAGAAAAAAATGCACATTTTACTAAACGGTAATGTGATTTTGCATCCTTAAAATACTAGGATCAAGTTTTTTTACACCCAAGTTCTACCTTTGGCTGTTTAGTCCCATAAATTCTATTTTCTTAATTAGTTAGACTGCATTTAATAGTGGTGATTATTATTCTTGAAAGGATGAAAAAAGCATTCGATGGAATGCGCAATATCTAGCCTTTGTGAACAAATAAGCATTCGATGGAATGAGCACTTGAATGGAATTAATATAGCCTGGTGGTCAACAAAATTTTCTTCCTGTAGGAGAATTCAACTTCCGCAGTCTCTTTTGCCAACAACTCATTAAGAACATAAAAAGAAAAAAAAAAGTGAGAATGTGTCCTGTGTGTCCTAGAAATTTTCAGAGTCTAATAAATAATTTTATACCTTGCTAAATTGCACATTGTGAAGTATTCTATAGTGATTACCAAGAGAAGTCCTTCCGGAGATATCCCAAAGGCCCCAAGTAAACATTTAAAAATAACAAAACAAAGAGATATTGGCTATGATAACTCTTTATTTTTTTTTTCATTCAATAGACTGATAAGGTTCATCCTGAATGGATGGGCTGTCAAGAGCCCCTCCCTAAATATGAAAGACATGCACAATTAGTTTTGAAATAGAATTAGTTCTTAAGCCCAGGAAATCTATTTAAAACTTAGAAGTATAACTAATTAGGATGGTAGACAACACAATTAACTTTGTACTAGAATTTGTTTAGTATTACAACACGTTGGAAGGAAATCTAATCACTAAATCAAGTACATGGAAAAAGAAAAGGTATTAATATGTAGGATAGAGAAGTTAAAAAATGTAATTAAAAAAAAAAGCTAAAAAGATCATTTTTTTCAGTGCTAACTTTTTACTTTCTTTTAACTTAAATTTATGTTGTTTTGGGGTAAAAACTAAAGAAATAAAAGCTGTAACTTGTGTATTGAGACATACTTGATTAAAAAGATGTAATACCATTATAGATAATCACACTAAGAGACTTCAAATAAGAAATGAAACATTCATATTTTATTCCATATTATCTATTACCATGTTTTATTTTTGGTAGTGATGTGCTAGATTTTTTATTCAAGCGAGGGAAATGCTATTAAACTGATCATATGAGAAACATGCTAAAACCCATTCATTAACTCTTCAATTATAATGAACTGCATTGACCAGATAAAAAAAAGAGTAAACCCTTAAATTACTTTACTGACAGGCTTCATATGCAAGTAGTTGTATACATTTCTATGGAAGTAAAATGATTATTCACAAATTTTTGTATTCTTCATTAAATTACCTACTGAATGAATGGAGATCTTTATACCAATGTCCGAGCAAATCAAACATCATGCTTTAGTGATTTACAACCTTTCCATATCTTGATGTTTTAATCTCGACTCTTAAGTATTTTGGATAAGTATGTAGTTCAAATTGACTTGGAGTTTTAAACTCGAAATTAGGTAGTTTTTAAATGATATGTAATATTAGTATAAATCTAGTTTTGGTACTTTTTCTTTTCTGAAATCTGAAGTGCAGGAGATTCATAGATATATTAAAGGGATTGAATCTAAACTATTAAGGTTTTTAGCTATATGCGTTTGTACCTTTTAGACAAGAAGAAAATGGCAATTTGATTGAACATTATGTTTACTACAACATAGTACAAAAAATTACTATTATGTATAGAAAGTTTTTATTTATGATCACTATATCATTAACTTAGAAAATTGTACTGAGGAAACTATACGTAAGCATGTACATATTATAATTTTGACTAAAATAAAGCAACTGCAAAACAAAACACTTGGTAGCATCCATACACAGATTGAACTATAAGCATCCACAAGTTCTATTATTAGCTTAAATACTTCTTCCATTACTTAGAATTTTAGTTAGAATTGTGAGGCTATTTAAAATTTTATGTGTTATTCGTATAACATTAGTCATTTTGATTTCATGATTCTCAATAAAATCTCCACAAAAACATTTCCAATTATAAAAACATTGATTAAAGAACTTTATTAGAATAGAATAGATAATAATTGAGTGTTTCACCAATCTTAATTTTGCATAATCATTCTGTTATCAAATAGATGCAAAATGGGATGACAAAGCCAAATCGAATAGGAACACTTATGATAGGGTTTAGGATCAAACATGAAGACTTACAATATGGTATATATAGACTGTATTGTTTGGTTATCAAACGTTTTAATCGTAGGATTGAATGTAAGTTTGTAAAAGGTGAATAGTAAATTCATAGATTGGCATAAGCAAAACTTCTTAATATAGAATTGAGGTAAAACAATGTAATCTGTATTCAAAAAGAAGAAACAGGCATCTCTTATTTTTGAGAATTCTAAAAGATTCATATAATATCCTTTTTATTTTACTTGTATAATCTTAATTCCTTCATTTGGAATTAATCAAGTAGGAAATCTAATAAAGCCTTATAAGATTTTAGAATGCTAAGAAATCAATCAAAATTGTGAACCTTGTAATAAAAGTTTGATTTATGCATACCTTTTTTGCAAAACCGAGGGTTCAATTGGAGTTTCAACCAAAAAATTCAATTGATGTTCAAGCATAAAAAGGCCACACAAGATCTGGCCATGAATATTCTTGTGCCGTTGAGATTGATGATGAGTGGTAAAAGAAGAAACTTATGCTAATAGTCAAATTCTATAAATGTTTGTTCATTGTTTTAGAATCTTTTGTGATTGGTAGTTTGTTTATATAACTCCTCTATTCTCATTGTTATACTTTACTAGGTAACAATTAATTTGTATAGCATCTTTAATATCATCAATTATAAAGAATTTGATTGTAAATTAATTTGATATTTTTATGCTTGAGGATCAATCAGATCATTAAAAAACAAAAGGAGTTTTAGACTTTTTAGATTTTAGATTTTTTAGGAGATAATGAGGTTGTTCTGGAAACTTTAATATTAAGTGAAAGTATATTAGGATGCACAAAAAAGAGAAGAAACATAATTATAATATACATAATAGATTTGTATTGGTGTCATTTCTTCTCTTTTCCACATTTTTTTTTATTTTTCTTACTTATCAATTCCTTTTAGCTTGTGCTAGCATGATATGCTTACCTATCGGTGCTAATACAATATCTTCCATGTCAACTTAGAATTTAACATTTATCATGAGATAACGTGTGCATGATAAATTTAGTTAAATAAAGTCTGACTTCTAAGACAATATCTATATTAGTGGATAGATTTCTTACATGTCAAATATGGTAAAATCAGAATTGGAACATAATATTCACACATGGACAATTTTGCATATACCACATTATGGTTATGAAACTAATGAAAATGATGATGTGCTTAGTTGCCACTAAGTAATATCTTTGAATCATGAAAATCATGTTGTATCTAAAGCTATACTAGTTCATAATGTGTATATGATGAAATAGTCATAATTAATTAGGACCATCAATAAAGTCACAATTATTTCTTACTTAAACGACATCGATCATCATTTTCATGCAACAATTTTTGAAATGACTCTACAATCATTACATATCAATTTGCACTTATTAACATATAAACAAAATAAGAAGGTGATTGCAAAATTAAAAAGGTAATTTAAAAGGAAATATTCAAATATTTGGCTAGCCAAGCCAAATCAAGAACTTTGAGTTTAAACTTGTGATAGAAATTAGGAGAGGTCGATAACTAGCATGTTTAATGATAAGTGTTTATTTTGCATGTTTCTATATGATCATTTATATGTGTTTTTGTGTGTTTTTAATTTAATTTGAGTCAAATAACTAGGATTTTGGTTGAATCATGTATTTTATGACTTTAGTGAGAAAAGTTATATTTCTACAAAACTAAGTGGTAAAAGCATCATTTTCATAGGTTATAATGATTCAATCACCAATTAAAGTAAAGTGAGAAGATTTGGATGATTCTCGATGATTTGGAATTGATTTCATGTGATATGGAGGGCAAAACAATCAAAAGACGAAATGCAATCGAGAAATATTTTTTGAAAAGGAAGATTGTTTTGACAAAAACAAAAAATTATTAATGTTGTGGCTTCTTTGTTTATCAATTTAATGCTAAGCACATGTTAAACAGGATAGTCATTCACATTCTAATTTCTATCACAGGTTTAAACTCATAGTTCTTGGTTTGGCTTGGCTAGCCAAATATTTTATGAAATATTTCCTTTTAAGTTGCCTTTCTAATTTGTCACTTTCTTAATTTGTATAGATCTTATCTCAACAAATGTAGAGTGAGATCTAATTGTTGTGAAGTCACATTTAAAAATGTTGCAAGAGAATAATAATTGATGCAGTATGGGTGACATATATTTATGACTTTATTGATAGGCCTAACTAATTATGACTATTTTATCATTTGCGTACTATCATAATGCAACTTTAGATACACCATGATTTTTATGATTTGAAAATATTACTCATTGGCAACTAGGCACATCATTGTTTCCATTAATTTCATAAGCATTATGTGGTCTAAGAAAAATTGTCCATGTGTGAATATTCTATTCTATTTTTGATTTTCTCATATTTGCCAAGTAAGAGATCTATCCACTCATATAAGTATGGTTTTATAATTAATATTTTATTTAACCAAACTCATCATGCACAGGATTATCATGGTAAATGTCAAATTCTAGATTTAAGCCATTTTTTATTTTACCATATTTTCCATGTGAGTGATATATCCACCCATATAAATATGATTTTAGAAACAATATTTTATCTAACCAAACTTATCATGCACAAGATTATTATGATAAATGTGAAATTTTGGATTATATTAGTATCAATAAGATAAGCACATCATATCAGGCACAGGCTATAAAGGTTTGATAAGTAGGAAAAATAGGAAAAACGTGGAAAATAAAAGAAATGACACCAATACAAATCTATGCTATATATCATAGTCATGTATCTTCTTCTTCTTTTTTTTTTTTATGCTTCCTAATATACTCACGTAAGTTGCAATTCCTAAAACAACCTTATTATCTCCTAAAAAAAAAAAAATCTAAAACTCATTTTGATTTTTAATAATCTGATTCATTTGCAAGCATCAAAATATCAACTTGATTCAAGGTCTAATTCCTTATAATTGGTAATGTTGAAGCTCTTGTATAAATCAATCACCAACTAGCAAAGTATAACAATCAAAACAGAAAACTTCTATGAACAAAATACAAGTCACAAAAGATTGTAAAACAATGAATAGATATTTGTAGAAATTCACTGATTAGCATAAGTTTCTTCTTTTACCACTCAACATCAATCTCATTTGCACTAGAATGTTCATGGTCAATTCTTGTGTAGTCTTCTCATACTTGAGGTTCAATTGAATTTTGGGTTGAAACATCAAATTGAACACTTGGACTTTGCAGAAAAGGTACGCATTAGTCAAACTTTTGTTACAATATGATTGAGTTCTAAGCAGTATGAACTCTTATAAGACCTTTATAAATTTCCTACTCAATTAATTTCAAAGGAAAGAATAAAGATTATATAAGTAAAACAAATAGAGGATTATATGAATTTTTTATAATTCCTAAAAGTAGGAGGTGCCTACTTCTTTCTTTTCAAATGCTGATTACATTATTTTGGGCCCAGTTTTTATATTATATTACGACCATTTTTTGAATATAACATTATACATATTTTATAAGCTTGCATTCAATCCTATGATTAAAACTTTTGATAACAACAATACAGCCTATATACACCCTATCATGCATGTTTCTATTTGATCCTAAAGCCTGTTATGAGTCTTCCAATTCAATATCGCTTTGTCATCCCATTTTGCATTAATTTGATAAGGAATTGGGCAAAATTAAGATTGGTGAAATAGTCAATTATGAAAAATCATATTTTATTCCAACAAAGTTCTTTAATCAATGTTCTTAAATTTGAAAATGTTCTCATAGAGATTTTGTTAAGAACCATTAATTTCAAAATTAACGCATAAAATTCTGATTAGCCTCACAACTCTAGTGAAAGTTTTATGTAAGAGAAGAAGTGTTTTACTTAAGTTAACATTAGAACTTATGAATGGTTGCAATTCAATATATGTATGGATGCTAGTAAGTATTTTGTTTTCCAATTGATTTAATTTAGTCAAAACTAGAACAGCTAATGCTTTTGTATAGTTTCCTAGTACAATTTTCTAAGTTATCTATGTAGTGATCAAATTGAAAGTTTTTACACATAATAGTAATTCTTTGTATTATGTTACAGTGAACACAATGTTCAATCAAATTGCCCTTTTATTTCTGGTCCAAAAGAAACTAACATATATAGCTAAAAACCTTAGCAATTTAGATTCAAGCCCTTTGATATATCTATGAAGCTATTATGCTTCAAATTTCAGAAAAGAAAAAGTACCGGAACCTACATTTATACTAATATTTACATATCATTTACAAGAATGCTACCTAATTTTGAGTTTAAAACTCCTAGTCAATTCAAATTACTTATCAACAATACTTAAGAGCAGGAGATTATAAAATCAAGAATATTTTACCAATGTAGAAAGGTTGCAAATCGCTAAAACACTCTATTTGATTTTCTCGGACATTGGTAAAATCCCACAGTTGTGTCATACACGGACATAATATTTGTTTGTGTTGATCAGGTATAGTCTAGAAGGAAAGAGCTCTTTTAAGTAAATCATCTTCAACTTTCCTTGCAATGATAAAGCCCGACTAAAAGCAATTTTGAATCATATGCCTCTTTTTTTGACCTCCTGGTCTATCGCAGATCTTGAATATATGTTGCTCATTTCATCTTGAACATGCCTCTTTTTTTGCCAGCATCTAGTAGGCTACAAAAAGCTTGGATACACGTAGCAATTTGGCTAGTTCTTTCTTCTATGGACGCGATGTTTATTTGTGTTGATCGAGCACCCATGTTAGTTTAGATTATAACTCGTAGTCCAATTAGTTGTCAATGATCAAACTTACTACATATGAGATGAGACGATTTATTAATCACCGGCTACTAATTTTCTTGGCTTTCAACATTAATGTATTTAAAGCTGAATATGCTGTGACAATAGAGAGAAACATGACGTGGCTAGCAGTACTAAACAAAATTAGCATACTTACAATTAATTAGAGGTGACATTTTTTTTTCTACTGCTATTTCCTCTTAAGGAGGTTTAAAGTTTTCAATTTGCATTTGTTTGATTACCTTAAGAACAAGGAACAAAGAGAATTTATTTTCTATTATTTGTTTAAATACTATTCATTCTAATTTTTCTTTTTTTTTTTTTCCCTTTTCCTCTTCCATTGAAGATGGCTTTAAAATTGCTTGCTAAATGGACTTGGTCTGATCTCACCAATATAAATCAACTACAAGCAACTTGGCCTCAACATGCTTTATCACCTCAACAATGGAGAAGTATGTTTTCATCAGATGGAAAACTTTGCGATCATGGAGCCAACTTTCTTGAGAAAGTTAGAAGTAAAGGCATTAATCCAAGAATCAGGGTAGAGGTTTGGCCATTCCTCCTTGGAGTCTATGACTTCCATAATACAAAAGAGGAAAGGGATATTATAAGAGCAGAGAAAAGAAAGGAATATGACAAGCTTCGAAGACAGTGCCATCAAATTTTGAAACAAAACGATGAAATCTTGAAGTTGAATGATCCTTGTATGTCCCCCAAGTACGAATCATTTCCTTTAAAGACTGAAGTGCAGTTACAACTTCAAAATCTAGAAGATTTTGCCTCATGGCAACAGATCATTCGCCTTGATGCAGTTCGTGCAAATGGAGAATGGATACCCTATTCCCCAACTCAGGCTGCAGTACCAGACGAAAGAGCACGTCGTTCTGCTGAAGCTATTGGGTTGAAGGATTTTGATCATCTAGAGCCTTCCAGGATTTTCCATGCTACTAGACTAGTGGCCATTCTTGAAGCCTATGCTCTTTATGGCCCAGAAATCGGCTACTGCCAGGGAATGAGTGATCTGCTATCCCCAGTAGTTGCTGTAATGTCTGAGGACCATGAAGCTTTCTGCTGTTTTGTTGGTTTTATGAGGAAGGCTAGACAGAATTTTAGGCTTGATGAGGTTGGAATCAAAAGGCAATTGAATATTGTTTCAAAAATTATCAAATTCAAGGATTCAGATCTCTATCGGCACCTGGAGAAGCTTCAGGCAGAGGACTGCTTTTTTGTATATAGGATGGTGGTGGTAATCTTTAGGAGGGAATTAACTTTTGAGCAAACACTTTGCCTGTGGGAAGTTATGTGGGCAGATCAAGCTGCCATCAGAACTGGCATATGGAAATCTACTTGGAGCAAGATAAGGTTGCGTGCACCCCCAACAGAAGATTTATTGTTGTATACCACTGCTGCTTTGGTCTTGCAAAGAAGGAAACAAATCGTGGACAAGTGTAGCGGCAAGGATGAGATCTTAAGGGAGTGCAATAGCATGGCTGGGCAGTGGGACGTATGGAAACTCCTTGATGATGCTCATGATTTGGTTGTGACGCTGCGTGACAAGATGGAGACACCTTTGTAATGGCGTTCAAGGCCTCACAATTTGTCTTTCATACAATTTTGCACAAGTTGACCTCTAGTGTACATCTGTAGGAATTTGGTATAAAGATATTGCTTAATGTAAATCAAGTGCAGGTCGGTGTATGTTGATTGGTTATCATTTTGTGTAAACCAAGTACAGTTTGTGGCCGATGGGTACATTAGGCAGGACCGTGGAGATAGACCTATTAGCACTCGAAAATCAACTCCCTTTCTTCATCCTGGTTGAAGTGTTTCTCATAACCAAATCTGATGCCAGCAGCCAAGGAGATTCCTCCAAACTCAATCGATTGGCTCAGAATCTCACTTCTGTGCTTTCTTCTTATGACAGCGAAGAGAGTGAGAAAGGTGTTAAAATTTCTGTAGATGATGATCAGGTCATTCATCTACTAGACCTTGTCTACAGGGCCTGCACATTTTCGTTTGCTGAATTGCTCACTCCTAGTACTACTGATACTACTGGTACCACTGATACTTTTTTTAGTGTTCTTACAGCTGACGATGATCATCAGGAGGATGATCGTTTCTCACTGTATTATATAAATTCAGCCAGTGAACTACAAGAAACTAGTGGGTTTAGGTTCGAAGGCAATCTGGATACACCATGGCTGCAGATTATTTGTGATGATGGTTTGGTAAAAATCCTTCCTTTTATCGTCGATGTTCACACAGAACGTCTGCTCAGCAACTTAATTGCATACGAGCACCATTACGTCCTTCACCATAAGGGGAGGAATTATATAACTGATTATGCAATTTTCATGGATCGTCTCATGAACTCTGCTAAGGATGTGGAGGTACTGCGCCACAGTAAAATTATTATCAACAAGTTGAATGATGATCAGGCTGTGTCTGACATGTTTAGTAGGCTCACCCGAGATGTTTACACCAGCGAAGTCTTCTGTTACGCCGCTGAATTCAGAAAAGTGGAAGAGTATGCCAAAAGCCGTCGGCATATCTGGTGGACGAACTTCAGGAGGAGGTACTTTAGCAGCCCCTGGGCCGCCATTTCACTTGCTGCTGCAACCGTGGCACTTGTCCTCGCTTTTCTTCAGAACTTGTATACCATGCCGCCTGTGTAGGTAGCAAGTAGCTACAAAACCTGCTACATCGGCCACATGCATTTGTTTGTTTGGTTTGAATAACGTGTGTCTTGCCTTAATTTCTCAACAACTTAAGATTTCATCATCATCAATCATAAGTTGCACTGCTAATAGTCAAGTTTCTTGTATTTTCAGTATCTCATGAAGAAGAAAGAATTATCGTGTGTGTTTATTTGATTTTTTTTTTTTTTGATGATATGTAATGTTTTTATAAGTATTCCTCGGATACAATAATGTCTCTGCTTTCATTGTTTCACCGTCATCATTTCGCTTGGTTTGGCATCAGTTGCTCAATATATATATGTTTTAGGCTATTTCTAATTTACAAATTGAGCGAGTGTCTCCTTTTTACTGGATGCATGGAAATCATTACGATCAGAGGAAGTAGAAAATTTGATGAACCTTGAAAATTTTTTGCACTCCTTTTCTCCTATCTGCAGTTGCTTTTGAGATTTACCACACTCCTTTAATGACGGAAGCTGAACATCTTTGTGGACCGGAAATTCATACATATTTATATACTCTGGAATTAACTTAAAAGTAGTTAAAATTTTTGAAGGTTTCACTTATAAATGATAGTACTGAAAACTTCCAAAATAATAGGGGTGAAAAAGAATAAATTTGCAAGACTTCGGCAGTGGCCCTCCTCTTCCCCCCCCCCCAAAAAAAAAAAACCGGGGGAGGCGCTTCCGATCCTCGGCCCCATTTTCCCTGGCCCCTACGAAGCCCCCTAATGTGTTTTTGCCACGTGTCCTTGCTTATCACTAAATCTCACAACCCCAGGGTCTATCCTTTTCTTTTTCTTTTCTTTTTTTTTTTTCAATTTTTGAAACCCCCAGGTCCATCCTTGTTCTCCTTTAAACAAATCTTGATACGTTATCACACCAAAATCAAGAGCTGATATCTACTTATTACTCTAAATATAGAAGAGTAGTAAAAACTACCTAGTTTTAGATTTTCTTTTTTATTTTCCATACAAACATATGCAACCCTACAGGCTTCAACCGAGAAATGGTAAGTCAGATGTTTGACAAATGCATGTTTAAAAAGCCAAAAAAAAATTAAAAATAAAAACATTTACATGCATGGGACTTGGGGGGACTCCTATTAATTAGGACGACACCCGGAGGTGCAAACTCTAATTTTCTATAGACTGGAAGTACTACAAAGTATATTCTAGTGGGGAAGGAAATCTGACCTTAATTTAGTCTACCGCAAACACAGTCAACAAGAAAATACAGCCCGTTTCCACTTTCAAATATAAAAAGAGGAAAATTGGATATCAATGACTAATAACATATTCGTGAGAGGAGCATAAAAAAACATGTTAGTGAGAAATTGAGTCAACTGCATTTGATATGATTAATGAGAACTCTTCCAACTGATAGAGGTTAGTTAAATTTCCAACTTAGCAAAATAATTACTTCTACCAAGATTTCTGAAGAAAATTAAGGCCTCTATGTAGATCCCAACTGAAAAAGATAAAAAATGACTAACAATGTTGCAATTATCTTCTTCGGAGAAGCGGCCTTGGCCAAAAAATCCGACAGAAAACAGATGGTGGAGTACAAATGTAGAGTGTGGCGATCAAGAAACATAAATTCACCCACCCGTACAATGTTTTCTTGCTTACGAAATCAGATCAACAAAAAGGGTTGTCCCCTCCACCCTTTAATCTACGAACAGGAGAATAAGAGCGAAAGCCATATTAACATTGTTTTCCAAAAAAAAAAAAAAAAATCAGTAGCTATTTCTCTTTGAAATGTTTTAACCCAAAATCATCTTGCATCATATTTTTCATGCCACAATCTGATTGTGGATTCAATCCAATTCAAACCCATCAATTTGTTTGTAATTTTCACATTGCACCACGAATTTTTGTTTTAGATATTTAGTCGGAAAAGAATGCCAACCTGGGCCAACAGTTACCTGCATTCCTCAGATGAAAATGAACATATAGAAATCCATGCAAAATAACTATTACGCTGCATAAAACATGAATGCTTTTATATTTAAACAAGAAATTTAAATTGTCTCGAAATGCAATGGAGATCGTTGATTATCAAAACTCCATTTAAGCACGAAGCAACCTAGTGCACCGGAATTATTACTAAACACTTCCAAACAACTTTGACGATTGTTGATTGGTTTGGTTTGCTAAATATTCAAGAAGTTACACGAACACAAAAAGCTACGAAATGCAACTTTTTAAGAATGCCAAACATATCAAGAATTAACTGAAGCTTTTTTTCAAAATTCATCTGCATGGGCAGAAAATTTTTCCGTAGACTGATCAGAAGCCAGAATGTTGGTAACCAAGACATACTTCACCTACTAGATGACGGCTTCTTGACGTGATACGTTACCATCTGAAATTGTTTCCTTACCAGAACTATGTAAAGTAATGTTAATATTCCAACGCAAAACACGAAAAGCGTTACATACATTCCTAGTGTTGTATTTCACTGGGATTTTGGTACATTCTTTGCTGTGAAATCATGAAAAGTCTTTGTACAGTGCAGCACAAGCCAAATTCAAGCACACATGATTCTGCTTATAATTATTCAACTTTATGTACCTTGAGTGTCTTTGTTATCTATTGTATACTTGAGTCAAATGCTCAAGACAAGAATAAAATAACCCAATTGGAATCCTTGGAAGAGTAGGACATTACTAAGAAACTTGACTTGAGCAATATTCTCAAGGAACCAGGAGTATATGTACAGAATAGGGGCACTTGGGATTGCTACAGGATACAGAAGAGTTGAAAACCTTGTTGCAAGGCTAATACGTGCTCGCAGTCTCAAGCTTTGGTAACAGGTTGGTGGTTAATTGTGTTTGCCTATATGTGTGTAAGTGTGTGTGTTTTCTTGTTTTTGAAGCTTAAATCTTAATTGCACCTACACATATTTTTGTAGCTTTCTCCTTGTCTTTGACATATTTGTATATATGTACATCCAGATCAGCCAAGCACTACGGTTCCTTCACAAGCCGCGGGAAAGTTTTTTAGTTTCATGTATAGAATTTGTAAGAAAGTTTGTTTTTACCCTACCAATTTACAAATGTTCTCCCACTTATCAAAGGAATATTACGTTTAGGTATTGGGTATAAGAAATATTTTACTTTGACGCTTGATAATATGTAGAAAATTAATAAAAGAAACATACAATGGACAATTTATCCTAGTAATCGCTACAAGCCCAAGTCTAATGCCCTACGAGTTTAGTCATTGGTTGTTTTTTTCTCCCTGTATATGCACAAATTGGTCTTAGCGAGTTGTAGGGCACTATTGGGTTCTTTACAGGCTCCTATGTCATTTATTATTATTATTACTACTACTACAACTATTATTATATGTGTGTGTGTAGTTGGCTATCATTTACAAATTCTTAAAAAGAAGTTCTTTTTTATTCGCGTCGAAGCGGAAAAACTATTCTAGCAATGAAGCCAAGCATGAAGGTCTAGAATAAATTTTGGGATAATATCAGAAACCTCCCCTGAGGTTTCTCTTAACATCACCTGATACCCCTAAACTTTTGAAAATATCACTTACCTCCCTTACTTTTGTTATTTGTGTAACAAAATTTATAAAAATCCCAAACTACCCTTTTGCTCATTTTGCTAAATAAAAATACTCTAACCACATTGTTAAAAAAATCACCACCTAAAAAATAATTTCTACTTACCACTATATCACAAATCTATAATTCATAAAATAAAAAGTTTAAAAAAAAAAAAGATATTTGTAAAGAAATATACTAGTACCAATTTAATTTATATATTTAAAACTGATTCATTATGAGCCAATTTTTTTTTTGCCTAACATCTTCACAACTTGTGATCCAAGTCTTTAAATTGTACTAATTTATTATAAAAGTCAACTCAAAACAAAGGAAAAAATCTTACATTCATATTCCATATTATCACAATTAAAAAATATAATTTAATTTATTACAATTTATAAGTAAAAAATTGTACAGCTATACAAAAAAAAAAAGAATAAAAAAGAATGTTAGATAAACAGAAAAAAGAAGAAAGTGACTTTTGATTCTTTTTCTTTCATTTTTTGGCATCCATTTATTTGATATGTAAATCATATACCAAGTGAAGGTTAATATAGTCAATTTACAATTACCAAGGGAGGTGAGTGATATTTTTAAAACTATAGGGGTGCCAGGTGACATTACGAGAAACCTCAGGGGAGGTTTCTGATATTATCCCATAAATTTTTGTGATAAATGACGTACCTGTATCAAGGATGTTATGTGAATAAGTTAGTACTATGTCATTTTGTATCATGGGACTGTACTATAGTAACGCGAGTTATGGTAACGCTAGGGAGATAACCTGCAATAGCAAGTTTTTACCGTCTTTAGTGACAATTTGATTTTTAGTGACTTTTCTAATATTGCAATGGTAAGTTTACAAAGAAATTTAGTAAGTATATCTCTTAAAACAGTAAGTTATAGTCATCAATGAAAATTTACGTTTTCAATAAACAAACTTATTTACTTTTTAATAAAATTTACCTTTTTTTGAATTCAACTTACTAGTAAGTTTACTAAGAAATTTAATAAGTATATCTCTTAAAACAGTAAGTTATAGTCATCAATGAAAATTTACTTTTTCAACAAATAAATTTACTTGCTTTTTAGTAAAATTTACCTTTTTTTGAATTCAACTTACCAGTAAGTTTATTAAGAAATTTAGTAAGTATATCTCATAAAGCGAAAGCTGCAACCATTAATGAAAATTCGTTTTCAATAAACAAATTTAATTATTCTTTACTAAAATTTACCTTTTTTTGAATTCAACTTACTAATAAGTTTACTAAGAAATTTAGTAAGTATATCTCATAAAGCAGTAAGTTACGACCATTAATGAAAATTTACGTTTTCAACAAACAAATTTACTTATTTTTTAATAAAATTTACCATTTTTTGAATTCAACTTACTAGTTAATATACTATGTAAAAAGGTAAATTTTGTCTATTTCTTAAATTCTTGATCATTTGGGACTCTTACTGTAAATACCGATCCCAACGTCAATAAATCCATCTCGAATGGCAAATTACTAATTATTAAGTTCAGACTAAAATACAATTGTCCCCTCAACCTATTTGTATGATTGATTGACCGCTCTAAAGTGGAATTGATTTATGATCTCCTAATGGGTTGCGATTGAGAGAATTCCCTCAAAGATATTAAAAAAAAAATTGTACTATTATCAATTGCTTTCGGTACTTGGAGATGGAGATTGGGGTATGCATACAATTTGAAATAAAATCTGAAATTTGTTGACTATTTACATTAATTTGATGATTATGGTTTGGAAATCGACATAGTGCATGCGTTCTGTAAACGTTGTATGAAACTTGTGCCGTATGCATAATTTTCACTGTAGGTTTCTGAAAGTTACGCAACTTAATATATAGATGAATTTACTATAATTTTCAAAGATTATACTACATTAATATAATTTCAACTTTTATACGTATGATCTTGATAATCAATTTATTAAAATTTTATCATTTTATTGTATTCATATGGATTAACTTCTAGAAATTGTTATGAATAGACAACTACCATTATATATATAACTCGGCTCGGGATGATTTATTATTATTGTAAACCAAACTTTCAATCTTTTCAAAAATTAAAAAATAATTCAAAATTTATAATCAGACAAATTTTATTACACATTTTATAAGGTCATGTGAATAGTAATTTTTTTATAGTATTCTTGGCATTATTTCAATTAAATTTCCTAATGCTAGTTTCTTATAAGTTTTTAAAGTAAATTAGTAAATTTATCCCACAAAGTAGTAAATTGGGATCACTAGTCAAATTTACCATGTTATCATAAAATTTAATATGATTCTATAGAAATTTATTAGTAGTTGAATTAAAGTTACTCTCTAAAAACTAACTTTGGGATATAAAGTTCTAATTCATTTATTCCAAGAAAAAAAATAACTTTCATATATATTCTGATATAATATTTTAGACATAAAAGTTACTAATTTATTAAGTTAAATTTCAATCATTAATAAAAAAATTTAGCACTATTTCAAGTAAACTTCCTAATAGTAGTTTCATATAAGTTTTTAAAGTAAAATCGTAAATTTTTACCACAAACTAGTAAGTTTTGATCAGTAATCAAATTTACTATGTTATTATACAGTTTACTATTATTTAAACTAAACTTACTCTTATAAGTTTTTAGAGTAAAATAGTAAATTAACACCACAAACAAGTAAATTTTGATCTTTAATTAAAACAAGTAAATTTTGATCATTAATCAAATTTACTATGTTATTATACAGTTTACTATTATTTAAACTAAACTTACTCTTATAAGTTTTTAGAGTAAAATAGTAAATTAACATCACAAACAAGTAAATTTTGATCTTTAATTAAAACAAGTAAATTTTGATCATTAATCAAATTTACTATGTTATCATAAAATTTACTAATATTGTATAAAAATTTACTATTACTTCAACTAAACTTACTCTTTAAAAGTAAGTTTGAGATGTAAAATAGTAATTTATTTTCAAAAAAAGATCATTTTCATATTATTTATGATTTACCTTTTGAGATATAAAAGTTAGTAATTTATTAAGTTAACTTACTCTTTTATGTGCAAAACTTACTACTCTTAAAAAGTAAGTTTAAGATGTAAAATAGTAATTTATTTTCAAAAAATTGTAAGTTTCATATAATTTTTACGATTTACCTTTTGAGACATAAAAGTAACTAATTTATTGATTTAACTTACTGTTTTAGATGCAAAACTTACTTATCTTTAAAAGTAAGTTTGAGATATAAAATAGTAATTTATTTTTAAGAAAAGGTAAGTTTCATCCGATTTACCTTTTGAGACATAAAAGTTACTGATTTCAACTAACTTACTCTTTTAGATGCAAAACTTACTTCTCATTAAAAGTAAATTTGAGATTTAAAATAGTAATTTATTTTCAAGAAAAGGTAAGTTTCATATTATTTCCAATTTACCTTTTGAGACATAAAAGTTACTAATTTATTAAATTAACTTACTCTTTTTGATGCAAAGCTTACTTCCAAATTTTTCGGCTAATTTTTAGGCATTATCTTATCTAAATGACCGGTCTAACAGGTAACCAAATGGTCACTAAAAATGTTTTTACCTATAATATCAGGTAAATTTTGTTTCGTTACTATAACTATCGTTACTTGAGTATTTTCCTCGTACATGTTAGGATAAGTTGATGGGGGCTAAAAAGCTGTTAGATATCATCTTATTGGATGAAGTTTACAAGATGATGCGCCTTTCATTATTCCTTTCTGGTATAGGACAGGACCAACCTTTAATTTACCAAAAGAAATTGGAATATTTATTCAATTTTAAACCTGCATGTCCCCTGTACTAACTAATTAAAGTTTTGCTAATTATTTAGTCTATTGATTGGCTTTAAAATACTCTTTAACGTTAGATTGTAGAAGCACGGAAGTTAAATCACTCTTAGATAATTATCTCATCATATGCAAGCTGGGTCACAAACAATTAATTATAGATTGATTGCTGGTTAAAACCTAATTATAGAATTTGGGAAACGCAATATGGCAATTGAATTTTTCTTTTCAGTGAAGTGATGCTCTGAGGTGGACTCTGCTCAACACAAACAAAAGATGAATACTGATGCTGCGGAAATCGACAAGTGGGCGAAAGGTGTGCTTCAAGACCTTTCTGTCGCAGGCCTACCTCCTAATCCAACAGGTCCAGAGGAAACAATTTTCAGAGTTCATCACAAAGAGACATCATATAGACCAAAATTGGTTTCTATTGGACTTTATCATCGAGGGATGGGTGATAAGTATAAGCTAATCTACTTAAAGGATCTTTTTGATCGAAGAAGATGTGGTGAGGGAAATGCAGAGAGATACATGGCCGCCATGTTCACCGCCTTGGTACAGCATATATATCCAGCCGTAGAGTGTTATAGAGGTGCTTATCCTTCCACTAGAGATTGTAAGCTTGCTGGTGAGCTGCTAAGTTTTGGAGATATTGCTCGGACAATGCTTGTTGATGGCTGCTTCATCATTGAGCTTCTCTACAAAATCCACTCCCCTGGACAGCGCAGGGGAGATGATGAAATTTTCACTGAGAGTTTATTGGCCAGTGCGTTGGCAGACCTAATACTGGTTGAAAATCAAGTCCCTTTCTTCATCGTAGATCGATTGTTCGAGATGACCAAGCCCTCGGAAGAAAAACGATCACTTGCCCAGTTGGCTCAGAGTCTGCCTAGTTTAGTGCTTCCAGCTCTTGATAAAACTGGTGACAGAATATCTGAAGACAAGCTTAAGCGTCATGAGTTCGATCACCTTCTTGACCTCGTCTACAAAACCTGCACTTCTCGGCTTGGTGCAAAAATTATCAGTGGTAGTGAAGGGCATCATGATCCAGAGAGTGTCCCTCTCACGCATATAGAGTCCGCCAGTGAACTGGAGCAGGTTATTGGGGTTAAGTTTAAGAAGGCGGGGAAGGGTACGCCATGGCTTGATATCACTTGGGAAAATGGTGTTATCAGAATCCCTCCTTTTGTAGCTGATGATCGAACAGAAATCGTCCTCAGGAACTTGATTGCATATGAACAAGGAACGGAGGCTGACTCGGGGAGCAGGACACTTTTGGCTGATTATGCACTATTTTTGCGTGATCTCATTAAATCCCCAAAGGACGTCGAAACGTTGGCCAGCTGCGGCATTGTTACCAACAGATTAGGTGATAATGAAGCTCTCTGTCGCATGTTTCGTGAAATCACCAATGACATTTGGTACGGGTACGGGTCCGGGTCCGGGTCCTGCTACAGTGAAATCCTCGAGGGAGTCAACAAGTTTTCTGGAAGCCGCTGGAATGTCTGGATGGTAATCCTCAAAAGGGATTATTTTAATACCCCCTGGTCTGTCATTTCATTTCTTGCTGCAGTTCTACTGCTTATCCTCACTTTTCTCCAGACCCTATATACCGTCCGGTCAGCCAAATAGAAAAAGCTACCCGCATCCACTTGCTCCTGCTTGTCCGGCTTAAGTATTTATGTAATATTTATGCTTCTTTTCTAGCCCGATTGCCAGCTTTAAGATCCTCAATCATCATGAATAATAATTTGCAGTGAGTTGTAATGTCTCATGATAAAAGCAATACAATATTGTCCCTGTTTGTTTCTTGTGTGCTCATCATTTTTTTCTAAATATTTGCTTGCATTTCCTATATACTAAGAAAATGCACGTGTACATTATACATAACAAAATAAAATGACAATCATTCAATTTCTTCTTCTTAATAATCATACTTAGAAGAAGTAGAAGTATTTAAATTGTTTCCAATAAATGAGTACTATACACTAATTTTCTTCAAGAGTTGAATACTTGTCTCGAATAATTAACTAAATGTCGTATTTTTTTTAATTTTTTTCTTTTTTTTTTTTTTTAAAAGAGAAGCAAATACTTCAAACTTTACCAATAGATTGGAGACCAAAAGGTTCACTGGAAAACACAATTCTTGCTAGTGAATTTGGTGTGGATATCTTTTAAAATCTTCTCTGCCCGAAATCTTATCATTGTGGAGCTTGTACTTTTCTTAAATTAAGCTGTTCTCTTCCCCCTTTTGGATACGCAAGTTATTTGAGCATTCTTATGTTGTTAGTTTTTTGTTTTATTTTATTGAAAATGATGTATTCATCTACATATGAATTTTATATCACATAAGATTTTGTTTTTTTCACTGACAATTTCCTATTCAGGTAGTAGATGATCAAGTATAGATTTGTGATAAGCTATAGGATGCAGAGAAGACTAAGACAGAAAATATAACACATTCGTAGATTTCAACGCCAAATAATTAAAGCGAGGATGTTATATAAAACTTTATAATTGATCCAGTATTTAGAGCCGAATGCATACACCATATCAAGCCCAAATCTACTATACATATATGTTCACCTAAATAAATTTGTTAATACGCGTAAGGGTCAATAGAAATCAAGTCCTCTAATTATCTTTTTAATTCTTAATTTTTTGATTGATTAAAGTAACACAAACAAAATAAATAATCTATAGTGAGCTTCACACCATTTCTTCCCCATCTCTTTTATGCAAAAATAGTTTGTTATAATTAATCAATGGTTACCAAAAAAAATCAAGGAATCTACTTTTGATTCTCTAAGGTTCTACATTTTTTTAAAACTTTTTTGTTTTTTCACACCTCCCAACTCTCTCCATATCCTTCCTACTCCTAATTGTCAGGTCCAGATTATTTAAATAAGTTTGACATGTTCTAATCCTTCCACGGTGTACTTATTATTATCCCCTATCGTTCTATGTGGTACAAATTTAGATTTTCGACATACTTCTATTCTAGAAATTAGAATACTTGCCAAACTCTTTAATATCCCATAATTCTTCGGCAAAGGAAGCACTAAATCACCGTTTTCTTCTTAGGTGCTTCTTACACCATTTTTTTAATTTCTTTTTGTAGTAAATCTCTTTCTGATGATAACTAAAAATCGATGTTGTACAATCTGTATGTTTAGACCAAACTCTGAAATATTTCATATTAGCCTCTCGGTCATTCACAGAGAGGCATCACAATATCTGAAAACATATCCCATTCATACTCTAAAGCATTAGATAGCCGTCATATAGATATCATCCTTTTTTTTGTTTTTGTTTTTTTTTGTTTTTGTTTTGGGGGGCTCATATAGATATCACATTAATCTAATACCAATTATGTACAATAAATAAATGATTAAAGCCACAAAGTGCACGAAAAAGAATATAAACCTTAAGTTTCGACTACTCACCATTTTTAGAAGGATGTAGAAGACTCTTTGTTCGTATATATGAACCAAAATTGGTTTCTGTCGGACTTTATTACAGCAGAGGTACATAAGCAGAGACATGAATCTGTATAATTAAGCGAATCTACTTGAAGTTTTTTTTTTTTTTTTTTTTTTGTTTGATCGGAGAGGTGATAAGGGAAACCCAGAGAGGAGTTAGTGGAAAATGCTCGTCGATTGTTGCTTCATGCCATTGAGCTTCTAGTACAAAATCCACTTCCCTGAACTGCGCAGTAGAGATGATGAAGTATTCAAAAGGAGTTTGGTGGTCACCGTGTTGGAGGACCTAATTAACATTGGTTGAAAGTCACGTCCCTTTGTTCATCCTAGATCGATTGTTTGAGATGGCCAAGCCTCCGGAAAAAGAAAAAAGATCACTTGCCCAGTTGGCTCAGAGTCTACCTAGTTTAGTGCCTGCCTGCTTCCAGCTGTTGATAAAACTGATGCGAGAATTTCTGAAGACGAACTTAAGGGTCATGAGTTCCATCATCTTCTTGACCCCGTCTACAAAACTTGGACCTCTCAGCTGTTTGCTGAAAAATTTTATTACTAGAAGAACTGAACCCAATGGTACTGCTAATCATCATCTGGAAGGTGTTTCTGTGCGTATAAAATCCACCAGTATACTGCAACAGCACAAAGAAGTTAAGTTTAAGAAGGCCAGGAAGGATACACCATGGCTATATATTACTTGGGACTAAAATGGTGTAATCGGAATCCCTCCTCTTGTAGTTGATGATCACACAGAACGGATCCTCGGAAGCTTAATTGCGTATGAACCAAGGATCTTGGCTAACCCTTTGGGCAGGACATATGCGACTGATTATGCAATAATTTTGGGTGCTGTCATTAGATTAGATCCCCAAAGGACTAGCGTGTGAGTACTTTTTAACTCTCAAGTCAAGATTAAGAATAATTTTCCTCTACAAAAGTCCATTTTATTACGCAAATTGAACATTTAATCTGCCATTTCATCTTCCAAGTTTAAGATGTATTCAAATCTAGAAAAACTGAAATTTTTGTGTTATGACACATTAGAAGTAACTTTGTTGCAGGATTTATTCATGCTAATTAATTCTGGTAGATAAGAGATTCCCATTGTTTTGTGATATTTGAATTTAGAAGCTTGTGGTTAGATGAAAGTTCATACATATGTTAAACTCAAGAAATAGATCAAGGCATCTTCCTTAGCACCCCAAAAATCATTTAGGGGGCGTTATGTGTAATTTGACAGCACCCATTTAATATTATTTTCCACAAAAATGGTTTTTTTTTTTTTGGCAAATATATGTCAATTGTCAAGTTATAACAAAATTACTTCGTTATACATTTTTTGACCTTTTTCTTAGCTGATATCCTTTAACATGGGTCTTTAACCATAGACACCCTAACACTCCTATGCAACATGCGGGGTTCACACCCTAGTTGTAAACAAATGAACAACAACCTGGAATTTGGCATTAAAACCATTAAAATATATTCTTTTTCCTAACTGAAATAGCATTATTGTTCATTTGCACCATCACTAATTGCAAACCAGAAAAACTGAATAAAACTCACCAAAACGGAAAATTAAGTCACCATCACTAATAGCATTAGTGTTCATTAAAAGATTTTTTTTGCTTCTAACTGAAATAGCACTATTGGTCATTTGCACCATCACTAATAGCAAACAGAAAAACTGAAAAAAAAAAAAAAAAACTCACCAAAACGGAAAATTAAGTCATTAGAGCACATAACCGACAACAATAAATTAATGAATAAATTGAAAAATTAACTCAAGTGACATAAAAGAGCACATTCCGATCAACCAAAATCCATCAATCAAATGGACGAAGACTCTTCACGTACCCACTTCATACATTTCATCCATATAAATGACAAACAAACTAATATTAACCTCTTTGCAACAATTTCAAGTCTCTTAGACACAAAATAGAAGAAGAACAGAAGAACAGTAAAAGAAGTGATTGTAGGTACCGATATTACGCATACTTTTCTAAAACTGATATTTAGGTGAAGCATTCTATATATCCTCCGATATTCATTTATTTTAGATGTTATATTTATATACTCAACCCCTTTACATTGAATCTTTTTTATTTCTTTCTTTACTAATCAACCAGTTGTATGTTTTTTCCCCTTCATCTATTTTCAGCTGCTATGGAAACATCACAGAATCATTTGATAAGCCCATTAAAGCCTGATGAGAAAATGTGGACGCTTAGAGTCATACTATTACAGAAATTTGACATTGAGGCTTATATTGGAAAACAAAAATCTGGAACTCTTCAGGAGTTAATTTTCCTTGATGAGCAGGTAAAAAAATCATAAACTTTCACATTTACTTTTGAATCTATGTTTTGCACATTATTTTTAAAAAAATTTCAAAAGGCACGTAAAAATTCAAGCTATTATGTTTGATGACATCAAGGAAAACTGTTCCTGTTCCTTATAAGAATCATCATAATGAGAACTTAAATGTTGGATTTCCTTGATTTATGCAAACTAAAGACCAAGAAGAAAAGTTCATGAAATTAAGAAATTAACAGTGAGTAACTTACCATTCTGTGTTTCTATACTTGCTGATCAAAAGATGGAGGGAACATGATTGATGAACAATTTTCTGCTTTCAGCGAGGACTCCAATGTGGGAAGCTGAAACATATACTGCTAGTTTTGTTGTCAGGAGTCATGGAGATGGAGTTCACTGAAGTTGGAGAAAAAGATGTTAGAATATACGCAATTGCAATTGCATAGGTAATGTATCCATACCGAAGCTCCCAAAAAAATGCATCTGTATTGAAGATGATTCCCGTGATGGCAACTTCATGAGTTAACTTTAACAAGGTAATGATCAAACTTTTTTGCACATGATTAATTCCGAAAATTATACATGATCCCGACCATAATTAATGTGATATAGTAAGAATACCTCAAAAAAATACCTCAAAATCTTTTTATATAGAAAATTGAAAATTTCCTTTGCCATAGTAGCTCCGCCAGTTCCTGGCTCGTTGGGCTATGTAGATATGCATACGCATGATTACAAGAGAATATATGTACACACACATATACACACATTATCAGACATATTTTCTGGGAAATAGATGGAATACCGCATAAAGACCTACGAGGTCTATTAGCAGTTGAATCTTAGATGCATACAAAAGGGGAAAAAAGGACCTATTCTTTTATCTTTTGAGTTCCCCATTTGACATATGTTCATTTTGAGAGTTGAGAGTTTGAAACCACTTCACTGTGATGAGATTCCAAAAGAAAAAGAAATTGTATTGATTTCATTCTATTGTTGTCTTCCCACTCCTAATTCTTTCTTTGTGATTGAATTCACAAGGCAAGTATGCTTTCTTCTTATTCGGCTTTTTCTTTTCTTTTTTGTTTTTCGAGCAAGTATGCTTTCAACATAAAACATGCTTTGATTTCTTCCTCAAGAAAAATTCAAGTAACAAGAAAATAAGAATAATAAAAAAAGAACTAAGGAGTACTTATTGCACATTTATGAATTCGTATGAAGAAGAGAAAAGGAACAATTCGAAATGAGATACTCCATGATAAAAGAACTTTAAAGATTAGAGGTGGGAAGTCTTTGAATGTGGACTCCAATGAAAGGATAAGTCTAGTTACAATGTGACCTGATATAAAAGAAAGTAGATTATGAGAACTCATAAGCCTTACCTCCAAACATTTGCAGGTCTAAGATATCAAGAACGGTATCTCGTTGACCAATTAAACGGTTTCTCATAGTATAATTCCATTAATTGCTCAATAATGGACAATTAATATTGAAGTAGAAAGGTATATATGTGTATCACCTGATTTTAATGTCCAAGAGTAGTAATCAACAGATCTTCTGAGCTGCAGATAGAAGAAGCAAATTGCCATGGCATAGGCACGTGCACTTGGAAAAGAAATTAAAAATCATCCTATCCTAGTAGCTATGGTAGTTGATATCATTGGAAAAAATTCATTCTAGAATAAACTGAAAGATGACAGCAACGAGTTCAGATGATGCAATGATACTCCAAATTGAACTACTTATGACTTCGCATGTTACAAGGAAAATAATCACAAACTTAAATAAACTAAGAAAGAAATTTTGACTCACTGGATTGAGCCATCATGGTTCCTAGGACAGCCAACAAAGCCAGCCATACATCCATGTCGTCCTCCCTACTTCTACCAACCAACAAGTAGCAAATTTGTTTCCCTTCGACAAGTCAGAACATTGGAGTAATCTACTTATGCTATTAGAGGAAAGATCAAGGACCCTAGAAAAAAGGCAATTTTGGGAGTGAGTACTGTGATTTGTGGCACTGACACTCATCTCTTGTCTCGGTAACTAATGAGTAAATACTAGGTATTGGGAAATAGTGAGCAAATAAGGAGCAAGTTTCAATCGATTCCTTTTTACCCTTTCCGAACTATTTGTTTATCTTGCAACAATCTAGACTTCTTAATGTCTCTTGATTTCCTTTTTTAGCAATTTAATAGTCGTCACATTTTAAACATTCTAGTCATATTTAAAATGTTACACAAGGATTAGTGACGTTAAGAATTCTAGATTGTGGCAAGATGAATGAACATTTTGGAAAAAGCAGAAAAGAATCGATCGAAACTTCCTCATTATTTCCTCAGTATTTCCTGTATTCATTATTTATTGGGAGAAGAGATGAATGTCACTATCACAAGTCACATTACCCACCACCCGAATTGCCTTCGTTTCTACCATCCATGATCTTTCCTTTGTGTATTGAGACATACTTGATTAAAAAGATGTAATACCATTATAGATAATCACACAGAGAGACCCCAAATAAGAAATGAAACATTCATATTTTATTCCATATTTTATTTTTGGCAGCGATATGCTAGATTTTTTACTCAAGCGAGGGAAATGCTATTAAACTGATCATATGAAAACATGCTAAAACCCATTCATTAACTCTTCAATTATAAAGAACTACAATGACCAGATTAAAAAAAAAAAAGAGTAAACCCTTAAATTACTTTACTGAGAGGCTTCATACGCAAGTAATTGTATACATTTCTATGGAAGTAAAATGATTATTTACCAATTTTTATATTCTTCATTAAATTACCTACTGAAAGAATGGAGATCTTAATACCAATGTCCAAGCAAATTAGACATCATGCTTTTGTGATTTACAACCTTTCCATATCTTGATGATTTAAGCTCTTGAATCTTAAGTATTTTGGATAAGTAGTTCAAATTGACTTGGAGTATTAAACTCGAAATTAGGTGGTATTTAAATGATATGTAATATTAGTATAAATTTAGTTTTTGGTACTTTTTCTTTTCTGAAATTTGAAGTGCAGGAGATTCGTAGATATATTAAAGGGATTGAATCTAAACTATTAAGGTTTTCAGCTATATGTGCTTGTATCTTCTGGAAAAGAAGAAAAGGGCCATTTGATTGAACATTATATTAAACATAATACAAAAAATTACTATTATGTATAGAAAGTTTATCATTTACTTAGAAAATTGTACTTAGGAAACCATACGTGAGCCTCTACATATAATAATCTTAACTAAAATAAAGCAACTATAAAACAAAACACTTGCTCGCATCCATACACAGATTGAGCTATAGGCATCCACACTTTCTAATATTAGCTTAAACACTTCTTCCTTTGCTTAGAATTTTACTTAGAATTGCGAGGCTATTTAGAATTCCCTGTGTTATTTGTATAACATTAGTCATTTTGAATTCATGATTCTTAACAAAATCTCCACAAAATCACTTTCAATTATAAAAACATTGATTAAAGAACTTTATTAGAATAGAATAGATTTTTAATAATTGAGTGTTTCACCAATCTTAATTTTGCATAATCATGCTCTTATCCAATAGCTGCAAAATGGGATGAAAAAGTCAAATCGAATAAGAACACTTATGATAGGGTTTAGGATCAAACATGAAAACTTATGATATGGTACATATAGGTTGTATTGTTTGGTTATCAAAAGGTTTAATCATAGGATTGAATGTAAGTTTGTAAAAGGTGAATAATAAAATCATGGATTGGCATAAGCATAACTTCTTAATAAGGAATTGAGGTAAAACAGTGTAATCTGTATTCAAAAAGAAGAAACCAGCATCTCTTATTTTTGAGAATTCTAAAAGATTCATATAATATCCTATTTATTTTACTTGTATAATCGTAGTTCCTTCCTTTGGAATTAATCAAGTAGGAAATCTAATAAAGCCTTATAAGAGTTTAGAATGGTAAGAAATCAATTGAAATTGTGAACTCAATAATAAAAGTTTGATTGATGCATACCTTTTTGGCAAAGCCGAGGGTTCAGTTGTAGTTTCAACCAAAAAAATTCAGTGGATGTTCAAGCATAAAAAGACCACACAGGATCTTTAAACATGATAATCATGTTGTATCTACTGGGAGATATAAACTGCAGGAACTATATATATATGTCCAATATGGTACTAATGTTGTTGTATGCACTTTTACTCACTTATGTATTCATTTATCTTGATCAAAGATAGGAAGATTGTTCATGTTGTAGGAGAACTTCTAATGTATCCATTTGAATTATCGCATGCAATTTAGTCACCTAAATTAATTTCCAAAATTAGTGTTAACTTATTGTTGCACATTAAGAATTAGCCACAATTTTTTTTTCGCGTGAGAATTTAGCAAAATTCTAATAACTCAAATAGAATAAGTGGAAACTGTTATTCACATCTCTAAGAATTTGTAAGATGCAAATAGATTAATCATACCATAGAAATTAGACAGTGGTTAGGGAAAATTCATGTGACATAGTAGTCATTAGCAATTCAAAGCTCTCAAAATTGGTCAACAGATTGTTTTCCTTTGTTTCTTTCTGATAAACTGTGTTCTTAATCCCAAAATAAAAATTAATAAATCATACATCCTACTAACTTCCTTTCTGCTTCTGCCTATCCTTTAATTCTTTTAATATTAATGAAAATGCAATTGAAAAAAAAGAAAAGAACTTTGTTCTTGCTATCCATGGTGTTTGTCTATTATCTAACCATAATCTAACAAGCAAAACGTTGTAGTTTTATAAAAAGTTAGACAAAAAAGGGCGAAACAGAATAATAACAAGCAAAAATATATCTATAATATGCAATTAAGATGTCGCCTCAAATAAACATGGAAGCATAGGAGTACATGATGACAGTAGAAGAAGAAAAAACTCTAACCTGCAACCAATGCTTGGTCTTGAACTCTTACGTATATTTCCTCCAGCAATTACAACTGCCCTATATATACTCGTGGGCAAGTTCAACTTCGTAGTCTTCATGTTTTCCTTGATCCTTATCTTATGCTTTTGACTCGAGTATAATACCTTTAAAAAAATTTCCCAATAAGAGACGGAGGCAGGATTTAAGAAGTCGGAAGAAGAAGGAAAATTAGGATTTAGAGTTGCTAAGTCATCAAGTATAATATTTGGAGAGTCTCAAAGTTAAGAAAGTTAAATAATAGAATCTTTTGCATATGCTTTTGTCTTATGCTGAACTAAAGTTGGAATACTTCAAGACTCTCAAAGTAAAAGACTTGCCTTTTTAAAAGCTCTCATGTTGACTACATCTTATTGAATGATGTAGCAAGTGATCTCCCGATAGCTATTTTATAACATCTTCTTCTGCATCATTTGTTATGCTGATCAATCTAATCCATATTGTTTCCTTCAAAATTTCTATTTATTGTTGGTCTTTGTGATACCAAAAGACAAAGAAAAGTCTCTCTCATGTTTCCATCTACTTTGTTATGAAAATGATCCAATTATTGGTTCTTAATTTGGGGGCTTTGTTTAAGGCAATTCGATCTGGAATTTTCCACCTTGTCTTTACTAAAATTCTTTCTTTGAAGACTGCTATAATTCTTCGTAAGTAGTAACAATATTTAAAGGAACCATGCTTTCCACATGTTTGTCATATTATCTTGCCTATCAAACCTTTTTAACCTGATCAGGGCATGACAACCATTACCTTATCGATACCAATAAAGTCTTTGGTGTCAACCAATAGTTCACGTTTATAATGATATAATTCTATTACTAAACGATACGTTTGAATAGCTAAAGTATTCTCCTAAAATCTTATTTAGGATAACAGATATGTTTGACAAGCCACAAATATATTGCTTCTTAAACCATACTTAGTAGTGGATAGATCACACATCTCATACATTGCAACTATGATAAAACCAGTATTGAAACTAAAGATTGACACACGGACAGTTTTGCTAAGACCATTATTATGCCTATGAAACTAATGGAAATAGTGATGTGCTGTGTTGCTACTAGTGTCATTAAACATGATAATCATGTTGTATCTATTAGGAGATATAAACCTCTTGAACTATGTATACATGTCCAATATGGTAATAATGTAGTTGTATGCCCTTTTACTCACTTATGTATACATTTATCTTGATAAAAGATAGGAGGATTGTTCATGTAGTTGGAGGATAATATCTTGATGTATACATTTATCTTGATGCAACATGGCACATCACTATTTCCATTAGTTTCATAGGCATAATAATGGTCTGAGCAAAACTGTCCATGTGTCAATCTTCAGTTCCAATACTGGTTTTATCATAGTTGCAATGTATGAGATGTGTGATCTATCCACTACTAAGTATGGTTTAAGAAGCAATATATTTGTGGCTTGTCAAGCATATCCGTTATCCTAAATAAGACTTTAGGAGCATACTTTAGCTATTCAAATGTATCGTTTAGTAACCAAATTATATCATTATAAACGTGAACTATTGGTTGACACCAAAGACTTTGTTGGTATCGATAAGGCAATGGTTGTCATGCCCTGATCAGGGTAAAAAGGTTTGATAAGCAAGATAATATGACAAACATGTGGAAAGCATGGCTCTTTTATATATTGTCACTCCATACAAAGAATTATATCAACCTTCAACGAAAGAATTTTAGTAAAGACAAGGTGGAATATTCCAAATCGAATTGCCTTAAACAAAGCCCCAAAATTAAGAGCCAATAATTGGATCATTTTCATATCAAAGTAGATGGAAACATGAGAAAGACTTTTCTTTGTCTTTTGGTATCACAAAGACCAACAATAAATAGAAATTTCGAAGGAAACAATATGGATTAGATTGATCAACATAACAAATAGAAGTCGTTATAAAACAGCTATCAAGAGATCACTAGCTACATCATTCAATAAGATGTAGTCACCATGAGAGCTTTTACAAAAGCCAAGTCTTTTACTTTGAGAGTCTTGAAGTATTCCAACTTTAGTTCAGCATAAGACAAAAGCAAACGCAAAAGATTCTATTATTTAACTTTCTTAAGTTTGAGACTCTCCAAATATTATACTTGACAACTTAGCAACTTTGAGACCTAATTTTCCTTCTTCTTCCCACTTCTTAAATCCTACCTCCATCTCTTATTGGGAAAAAAAGTTTTTAAAGATATTATACTTGAGTCAAAAGCATACGATAAGGATCAAGAAAAACGTGAAGACTACGAAGTTGAACTTGCCCACGAGTATGTATAGGGCAGTTGTGATTGCTGGAGGAAATATACATAAGAGTTCAAGACCACGCATTGGTTGCAGGTTAGAGTTTTTCTTCTTCTACTGTCATCATGTACTCCTATGCTTGCCTGTTTATTCGAGGCGACATCTTAATTGCATATTATAGAAATATTTTTGCTAGTTATTATTCTGTTTAGCCCTGTTTTTCTGACTTTTTATAAAAATACAGCGTTCTGCTTGTCTTTATCATTTCAGTGCATACATACACACACACACACACACACACACACACACACACACACACACATATATATATATATATGTGTGTTTATGGGATAATTTTAGAAACCTCCCCTAATGTTTTTCGTAATATCAATTAACTCTTGTAAACTTTTTAATTTTAGATATCCAAGTGAGATTTATCCCTATGTGTATCCAGATGAGACAAGCAAGAAAGTCTAGAGTAAACTTTTGGCGAAATGCCGTATATGTATCTAAGATGTTGTGCTTAATTTAGGAAAAGTTAGTACATCATTAAGTAATCTCAATATGAAAGAATGTACATACACTTTGGCTCCAAATTCGTAGAGAAATAAGGATCACACTAATGGGTGAAATTTGCAATCAATCTTGTTGGGAAAAAAAATTAAAAGGAGAAATTAGCCAAAAATGACGGCCCACTGGATGAATGTTCGAGATGATCCATTCTCCTACATTTCCTCTTCAGGTTTGCAAGTTATGATCAAACGAAAGTAGCTAATCCATTTGGTTTCCGTGTGTATAATTCACCTCAAATTAATTAAAATCGTGCTAAATTTGTTTAGTTCTACACGTGTATATCTTGTAAAAATCTTGCTAAATTTGTTTAGTCCTGCACATGTATATCTTGTAAAACAAGATATACACGTGCAGAAATAAACAAATTTAGCACGATTTTAATTAATTTGAGGTGAATTATACACGTGCAGAACTAAACAAATTTAATTGAGCATTGTTTAGATAATAACATGAGTTTAAAAAGGCTTAGTAATTCATATTGCTTCCTATGGGATAGATCTTGATTTTCCTATACTTGGTTCGACTTGTATACATGTAGTAGAGAGATTAGCTTTAGTTAATTGTACACCTAATCACAGTCATTCAACACATTTTTAGCATTAAATTGCTAAATAAGAAAGTCAAGAAAATAGGAGTTTTGCCCAAAATAATGTTCTTTTTAAAAAAATATATTTTTAAACTAACACACTTTTATGTCGTATTCTATTTAGAAGTGTGTTAATTTAGAAATATTTTTTTAAAAGTAAGATTGTTTTGACAAAAACAAAAAATTCTTAATTGTGTGGCTTCTTTGTTTATCAATTTAACGCTAAGCACATGTTAAACTTCATAGTCTTCACATTTTTCTTGATCCTTATCTTATGCTTTTGACTCAAGTATAATACCTTTAAGAAAAAATTTTCCCAATAAGAGACGGAGGCGGGATTTAAGAAGTGGGAAGGAGAAGGAAAATTAGGACTCAGAGTTGGTAAGTCATCAAGGATAATATTTGGAGAGTCTCAAAGTTAAGAAAGTTAAATAATATTTTGAGACTCTCCAAATATTGTACTTGACGACTTACCTTGTCTTCACTAGAATTCGTTCTTAGTTGAGATTTTTATGAAGGCTGCCAAATTCTTTCTTGAATTCAGCACTTACAACATTCTATACAAATCTCTACTTTCCACATTTTGTCTTATTTTTATTCTAATGCAAAATTAGGAGGTAAATTCCAAACTTGAAAAATTATGTTTTAAAAGGAAATATTCCATACAATATTTGGCTAAACCTGCTATCAAAATGAGGAGGTGAATGACTAATAGCACATTTAGCATGTGATTAGCATTACATTTAGCACAAACATTTAAAATGTAATGCTAATCACATGCTAAATGTGCTATTAGTCATTCACCTCCTCATTTTGATCGCAGGTTTAGCCAAATATTGTATGGAATATTTCCTTTTAAAACATAATTTTTCAAGTTTGGAATTTACCTCCTAATTTTGCATTAGAATAAAAATAAGACAAAATGTGGAAAGTAGAGATTTGTATAGAATGTTGTAAGTGCTGAATTCAAGAAAGAATTTGGCAGCCTTCATAAAAATCTCGACTAAGAACGAATTCTAGTGAAGACAAGGTAAGTCGTCAAGGATAATATTTGGAGAGTCTCAAAATATTATTTAACTTTCTTAACTTTGAGACTCTCCAAATATTATCCTTGATGACTTACCAACTCTGAGTCCTAATTTTCCTTCTCCTTCCCACTTCTTAAATCCCGCCTCCGTCTCTTATTGGGAAAATTTTTTCTTAAAGGTATTATACTTGAGTCAAAAGCATAAGATAAGGATCAAGAAAAATGTGAAGACTATGAAGTTTAACATGTGCTTAGCGTTAAATTGATAAACAAAGAAGCCACACAATTAAGAATTTTTTGTTTTTGTCAAAACAATCTTACTTTTAAAAAAAATATTTCTAAATTAACACACTTCTAAATAGAATACGACATAAAAGTGTGTTAGTTTAAAAATATATTTTTTTTAAAAAGAACATTATTTTGGGCAAAACTCCTATTTTCTTGACTTTCTTATTTAGCAATTTAATGCTAAAAATGTGTTGAATGACTGTGATTAGGTGTACAATTAACTAAAGCTAATCTCTCTACTACATGTATACAAGTCGAACCAAGTATAGGAAAATCAAGATCTATCCCATAGGAAGCAATATGAATTACTAAGTCTTATTAAGTTTCTAAGCTTTGATAGATTCCATGTATATGGTCGCAAATATCTTCTTGTCTAAGTGTTGATCATCTGAAGTCGACTCTGTGCTTCATAGCTTTCATCCATGTCTTGCAAATCAACTTTGGTGTACGAATAAGACTTTCCTTCTCTTCATCTATAACTGCTTCTACATTCAATTATTTGGTCAGGAGCTAAATTTGAGGCTGTTCCTCATCATTCAGAGAATTTTAATCTACTGTCTGATCAAAAGGTATGTTCTGGTGCAAGTCAATACCCAAGAAACAACAAGATTCTTTTTTTTTTTTTTTGGGACAGTCATGTAGCTCAGACATTAAGATTCATTGCATTCTAATAGGAATCAACATAAATGGTTAAATTGGCTAATCCTTCTTCATATTTTCTCCTGCAGCAATTTTTCCTCTTGTTCAAGGTACTCAACCAAGATGTCTGGAGATCCATTTTGTAAAATTGCCATTCGCATTGATAAGAAGCTTTCTGACCTACCGGATACGTGGGAGAAGCGACCGATCTTCAAAGCTCATGGTAAACAACGAAGTGACAATAAAGAGGCATACGACCCACAAGTGGTTTCCATCGGACCTTATCACCACGGTAAGCATGAACTGATGAAGATGGAGAAGTATAAGCTAAGGTACTTGCAAGAGCTTCTTAAAAGTAGACCCGAGTCAAATGCCGAGAAATTCACCATAGCTATGGCTGCAATTAAAGATAAAGCTCGAAGTTATTATGCAGAAGAAATCAGTCCTGACGAAGCTTTTGTTGAAATGCTATGCCTTGATGGATGCTTCGTCATCGAGTTCTTGAGGAAACTTCGTCAGCCAGAATTGTACAAAGAACGTGACCCCATTTTTCAGATGTCTTGGCTAAAGGTAGCCATAAAGAGAGATCTAATATTATTTGAGAATCAGTTGCCTTTTTTTGTCCTGCATCAACTGTTTGAGATGACCAAGTTGGCAGACGAAGAGAACCTTACCCTCATTGGCCTAGCTATTGACGGTCTGTGTTCGATCTTGCCTGGTTCTTATCCAGGTCAAATTTCTCATTCTAGAAACCTTAACCTAGCTATTTACGGGGTGTCTTTCACCTTGCCTGGTTCTTATCCTACAATCTCTGCAGATGATGAGGTTGTTCATCTTCTTGACCTCATGCACACGCATTTGACTGCCTCGTTTTCTGAAACACTTCCTCCAATCGAGGGTCTGAAACACTTAATTTCTGTAACAATTCCTGAATTCAAGGATCCCAAACCTGAAGACACTACCATATTGCAGAAATCAGCTATTGAGTTACTACATACTGGAACGAACTTCAGGAGGGCAAAGAATCCTAAATCCTTGTTTGATATCACTTTTGAAAATGGTGTGATTAAAATCCCTCCATTATTTGTGGATGATCACACAGAATCCATCTTCAGAAACTTGATTGCATATGAGCAGTATATGTCTAAGCCATTTGAGTCACGGAGGTGTGTAACTGATTACATAAGCTTCATGGATCTTCTCATAGATTCCCCGTCCGACGTTGAAGAGCTTCGCCAACGTGATATCATCATGCATGGGGTAGGTAGTGATAAAGCAGTCTCTGCAATGTTTAACAAGCTGAGCAGCGATGTTTCTATTGACATTGATTTCTGTTACACCAAAATTTTGTTGGAAGTGAGGAAGTACTCTAGCAACCGCTGCCATCATTGGACAGCAATCCTACGCAGGAATCATCTTAATAACCCATGGGCAATTATTTCTGTTCTGGCTGCATGCGTCTTGCTTCTCCTCACAATGGTGCAGACCATATTTTCCATCCTACAGTATATTTAACGAAATTAAAGTAAGCTAGTTGTGCATGTCTTGTAATTTGTTGGTCATTGTTCTTGTGTTCTGATAAATAACAAAATCTTGATTGTACGATGTAAAAGAACTCTCTGCGTCTTGAATATCATTATCATTATTGTTATACAATTACCATGAATTTGGAACTTTGAGTATATGTATTTTTGTGGTCTTAATGCTCTAGTGACCATAGTTATGATGATGAAATAGTTTTTAGGTTATCACCCTTTTAACTACTATTTGATTACCTGTTCAACCCATCCATTTAAATAGGATAATACTTAAATTTTTGGTAGTAAGTTTCTCATCAAATTAGTAAGTTAACATAATAAATTAGTAACTTTTAGGTAAATTACATATAACCTCCGTGTGGTTACATCTGTTGCCACATGACCCTCCTAACGTTTCAAAATATCCATTCCACTCCGCTATGGATTTATGTAAAGTGAAAATTTGACAGAAAATAACCTATGTAACGTCATTAATTGAAATAACAATAGTCCCTTACTTAAATATTAAATCAATCGATGGCTTAACCACCTTATATAAAAGTATAGGGGAATGACATGAACAATTGTAAAAATCACGGAAGGTAAAGTGGATATTTACACAAATCGTAAGGAGATTACATGGATATTAATATTTTACCACACGCACTTTAGAGCACGTTTGGTATAAATACCATAACTGATTATGCATTCCGTGCACTTTCTATTTTACATAAAATCATAGGCGGTTAGGTGGCTATTGTGAAACCTTAACGGGTCATCTAGCATTATGTAAAACCACAAGGGAATGATAAGTAATTTATCCTAAATTTTATGTCTCAAAAAATAAATTGGAATAAATATGAAACTTACTTTTCGTTGCGAATAAATTACTACTTTGTATCGCAAACAGTTGATAGATTAGTAACTTTTATACCTCAAAAGATAAACTATAATAAATATGAAACTTAACTTTTCTTTGGGAATAAATTACTACTTTGTATCCCAAACTTAGTTCCTAGGGAGTAAGTTTAGTTCAAATAATAGTAAGTTTTTATATATGAATAATAAATCTTATTAATAATATAGTGAATTTGATTAATGATCAAAACTTACTAGTTTGTGGCACAAATTTACTATTTTACTAATAAAAAAAACTTATATCAAACTAGCATTAGGAATTTTATTCAAAATAATGCTAAGATTTTTTTATTAATGATTGAAAGTTAGTATTTTAGTTAGTAAATAGTCATAATATACCTCTATAATATATGATTGTGAGTATCATTTAAAAATCTTATGTATTTTATACATCTTAAAAATACTATAAAAATATTTTTACTTTTCACAAACCTTATAAAATATGTAATAAAATTTTCTTGTATTCTAAATTTTGAATTATTTTTCAATTTTTTGAAAGTCTTAGAAGATTGAATAACAATGACGGCAAATCTTCCTAGTTATATATAGAACAACACTTGTCTATACATCACAATTTATATAATTAAATGTCTATGAATATAATAAGATGATAAAGTTTTGATAAATTTATTGTTTCTGACACAAAAATAAACTTTAAACTTGTATTATCGTAGCTTGAAAATTACAATAATTTTGCCCATATATCAAGTTTCATAACTTTCAAAAATATTTTGTATTATTTACATGTGAATCTGTATGCGCTTTCTATCAAACTCATATTTTTTGCATCAAACTGTTAATAATTTTATATGTCCTAGATTTTAGTAACTATGCTATTATTTTATTGCAGAAACTTAACATTATTCTTATGAAAACTTACACACAGCTAGAATTAGAAAAATTTATGAGAATAATCTTAAGTTTTTTATTGACAAATGGTACATAAACTGCCATTTTATAATAATCTTAAGTTTCTATAGGTGAATTGTATGCAAACGGCTAAAATTGTCATTTCATAAACGACTCAAACTTACCACTTTATAACATTTATGTATTATATTAGTCTGATCGGTTTAAAAAAAATTACCATAAATCACAGTACCCACAACCAGAGCTGCCTCCCTTTCTACTATTCCCGAGCTTCCCTCTGGTCCGTCTGACCTGTGGAAGGGAAACAAATTTGGAACTTTTGTTAGGTAGTAGAAAGTAGGAAGGAGGACATGGATGCTGCGGCTGCCCATTGGTGGCCGTGCCGAGCCAATAAATCAAACTTTCTTTCTTAGTTTACTTAAGTTCGTGATTATTTCCCTTGTAACTTGCGAAGTCATTTGCAGTTCAATTTGGAGTCCCATTTGCATTATCTGAACTTTCTGCTATCATTTTTGAGTTTATGCCGAAATGAATATCTTCCAATGATATCTACTACTGTAGCTACTAGGATAGGATGATTTTTAATTTCTTTTCCAAATGCAGTGCCTATGCCACAACAATTCACTTCTTCTATCTACAGTTCAGGAAGATTTGTTGATTACTAGTCTTTGACATTAGAATCAGATGATACACATATACGTTTCTGCTTCAATATTAATCGTCCATTGCTGCTTGACTCTTGAATTGGTACTTTTTATCATTCAAGAGCAATTAATGGAATTATACTATGAGAAACCATCTAATTAATTAGTCAACGAATTTCATATCTTAGTCCTGCAAATCTTTGGAGGTACAAGGGCTTATGGGTTCTCATAATCTACTTTCTTTTAGATTGAGGCACACTGATGTTAGATTTATCTTTTGATTGAATTTAGTATTCAAATACTCCCACTCCCTCTTCTCCAATCCTTAGAGTTCTTTTATCATGGAGCTAGTACCTCAATTTGAATTGTTCCTTTTCTCTTTGTCATAATAATTCATAAATTGGTAAAGAGTTCTCCTCAATTCTTTTCTTACTTTGTTATTTTCTTGTTCCTTGATTTTTTTTTTTTTTTTTTGAGTAATGTTTCCACAAAGAAATTAAAGCATGTTTTAAAACATGCTTGGAAAAAAAATAAAAAGCAAAAAAGAAGAAAGCATACTTGCTTCGTGAATTCAATTACAAAGAAAGAATTAGGAGTGGGAAGACAATGATAAAACGAAATCAATACAATTTCTCTTTCTTTTGGAAACTCATCATAGTGAAGTGCTTTCTAGCTCCCGAGCTCTCGAAATCAACATATATCAAAAGCTCAAAAGATAAAAGAATAGGTCCTTTTCTCCCCTTCTGTATGCATCTAAGATTCCGACTGCTAATGAACCCTTTGGGTCTTTTTGAAGTAGGAAATATGTCTGATACTTTTGTTTTTAATAGCCTATGCTTGTCTTTTGATTCCATTTACTTTTCCTCTTTATCTCCTAGGATAATTACATTATGTGGGAAAACATGTACAATTTTTAAGTAGATCAATTGAGTGAAATTTGGAAGACAACGTGCCTAAACCAGACAATACAATAGCCAAGCTTATTTTATCCTTCTCAGCGGCAAGGGCTACTGAAATTGATATGTCTTCAGCCCTTATCGAACTTTCCACGATGACTACCTTCAAACAACCAAAAAACCAGAATCAGCACCAAGAAATCTGTATAAACCTGGTTCAAGCAGTTGCTAATGAACTTAATTAGGCTGATTCTTGTTCATCTTTCCATGCAGCATTTTGATCTCTAAAAAGGATGTCTGGAGAAAGGCTAAAATGAATTTCTAGTCATCTTGATCGAAAGCTTTCTGGGATATCAGAAATATCACATGAGAAATGTATATTCAGAGTCCATGACAGGCTACGGAGGCACAATCCGCAGGCATATGAACCAGGAATTGTTGCTATTGGACCCTATCACCATGGTAAAAGCAAATTGCAACAAATGGAACAGCATAAGCTGAGATACTTGCAAGAGCTTCTTCTCCGAAGAGGCGAGTCAAGATGGAAAGATACATTGTAGCCTTGTCACAGCTTGAAGAGCACGCTCAAAGGTGTTATACAGAGTAATGACTAATTTGTGGAAATGATGTGCTTAGATGGCTGCATCCAGCATCCTCATCGAGACTTTAAGGAACTCCTACCAGCATGAATTGCAGAATGATGAGGATCCCATCTTCCAGATTGGTTGCTTAAAATATCAGTACACAGAGACCTATTATTGTTCAAAAATCAGCTGCCGCTATTTGTTGGTTCAGTTGTTTGACACGACTAAGTTTCCAGACAGGGAAGAGAACCTTAGTAATCTTGCGATTCTCTATTTCACCAACGGATTTTTTCCGCATCGTGATGGTCTTCAGTTCTGTACAAGAATTTTTTATGGTGAGGGCATTCAACTTCTGGAAATCGAGGATTTCTATGATAATCCCCCATTTGAGTTCATAAATCAACCGCGGAGCTACAACTAAGAGGAATGAAGTTTGCGAAGGCTGAGAAAAGTAATAACATGGCTCCAATAAAAATCCCTCCTTTTCCTGCTGGAGATCTTACAGAAACTTTCTTCAGAAATTTAATGCCATACGAAGAATACATGCTTACCGACTATGAGGATTACAGATGTGTAACTGATCATGTAACATTCATGAACAGCCTAATTGATTCTTCAGGGGATGTTGGAAAGCTTCGCCACAGATGGATCATAAGAAATTGGCTAGGTGATGATGCAGCTGTCTCTACCATGTTTAACAAACTTGCCCAGGATGTTCTACTCTCAGATAACTTCTGCTACCTGAGACTTTTCAAGAAAGTTGACAAGCAGTCTAGCTGCCAACCAAATATCTGGAAGGCGCACCTGATGAAGAATTATTTCAACAGCCTGTGTTCCATTATTTTCATTTCTGGCTGCCACTTTATTGCTTCTCCTAGCCTCTGTACAGACCATATTTTCCATCCTGCAATACTATAAGAAAGAAAAATAGACATTTGAAGGTTGTTTTTTTTTTCTTCTTTTTTCTTTGGGGGTTCTTTTTTTTCTCCTTGTAATCTGTACCAGCAACTTAATTTTCATTAATGCAAACAAAATCCATCAGTCAGTTGCTTGTACTCTTACGAGGGAAAACACTTATGCTGGCCTACAAGCCAACCTTTGTCTGTGTGTGAGATGACTTCCAAGACATAAATTTTCAGTATTTTATGCAGTTCTTCTGATTCAGAATCAGTTGCACATGATGTGTTGTTCAGAGCTTTCTTTAACATAAACTGTGCCAAGATCTAAGCAAAAAGGATTATACTAAACAATTGTGCAGACAATGGCATTGTTTGGAAATGTTTTCCATTTTGGAGGTCACCATGCATTAACTAAATTAGACAAATCTAAATTAATTCTAATGTCTTTTGTCTCAACTACATTTCCATATCTTCTGATAAACAAGAAATTTTAATGTCTATGATGATGCACCAAAAAAAAAATGTCTATGATGAAAAAGAACTCTTTTCAACTTGCATATACAATTTTATTTCTGGGGTGCAGTAATGATGGTTGAATTTTCCAACCAAACATGGTGTCTTCTGTGTTATCTGTTCATGTACAACAAACATTAGAACAGCATTCCTACCTGGCACTTTAATTCATCAGCATGAGAGTTTTTTGTAAGGAAACTCCACAAGTGCGCTGACTATTATTACCAATCAGGTCTGTTTTGGGTTTTGGCTCCTGGAAAGGTCACAGAACATCCGAGCTTGCTGTCAGTGAGAATTACTTCTCAGAACTCACTTAAGATTGAATTTGCCCATCTCTTCTACAAAGTTTCAAAAGCAGCACACACCTATCCCACAGAAACTTGATGAGTTGCAATCTGGGGAGATAAGGAATGTGTTCCCTGAATTCTGTGCTTCTGTTCATGGATAATTGTACAATAGCACCAGAACTTTGCACTGGATTCTCAGCTCAGAAAGTCAGGTTCTCTTTCTCGTCTATAAGAGTACATTGAACCAAATCCAATTCTCCCCACCCTTCTAGTTCTCCGTGTCCTCTTACTACTACCCTTCTTTCTCTCCTTTTCAGCTGAAGGATGTGTGGCAGGCACTTGATTAATCCAGAGCAATGGCAGTAATGCTGCAAGAAACTGCATGACAATCCCCGCAGGTAAACTTGTGTAATCATTAGATGTGATGCCAATAACAGAGGCAAATCCAACACCAAAGAAACCACTAGCTATTGATGACAAGCACATAGCTGATGCCAGAAACGACATTAGAGATCCTTCACAGCCAGGTGGAGCTAAACTTGCAAAAAGCACATGGAAAGGCAAGAGCTTAAATTGCGCTAGAGTTTCTGCTACTCCAGAAAAGCAAAAAACAAAAGCCTCATTAGGAATCCCCCAACAAAGATTCACTTGTTTCACAAGTATAAGATCAAGAAGAACAGAGGAAGCATACAAAATATGCACAATGCCAACTAGTTTTCTCATGGGAACACGTTTCCAAAGTCGATCATATAATACAGTCATCACAAGTAGCATTAACTGGCCAATCACCTTTGACATCCCTATAACTGATGGATCAAGATTTAGGCATTGTGTCTGATAGCAAAATATGGAGCCTGACAAGATTGGAACAGTTGCAGTGGAAGCAACAATCCAGATGAGTGGACGAAAGATACTTTCCTCTCTTGCTGCTACCAGAAGATCAGAGTACTGTTTTCTGATACTTTCTGAGATTGATTTCCTCACCAAAGAGTGACCTGATGTTTGAGGTATACCTAGAGAATCCTCTCTCATTATCAGAGTTATGGTAAGTTGAAAAGCCAGTAAAGCAGAAAATGATAGGAACATGGACTTGGGTTGTTGTGTTTGTAGCAAGAAATAACCACCTAACAAATTCCCTAGAATCCCACCAACTGCTAAGGCCATGAATGCATATGACTGCAGACCAGGCATCCTGTTCTTATGACCGTACTCTGCAACAAGAGCATCCTTTGCAACTTCTGCTATAGATGCCCCAAGATTACTGAGCAGAACACATGCAAGAAGGATAGGAAGAGCTTCACTTGCAACTGGAATTAATGCCAATGATCCCCAAGACAAACCCTGAAGAAAGACTAACCCATAGAATAAATTGTTAGCTTCTTTCACTACAACGCTTGTATAACATGCTAACAAAATCTTAGAGATCTAGCACATCAAATTAACCAGAAACATACACTTCAGACAAGTTTGGCAGACAACGAGCACAAGTTTCTGGCCATAGCTTAAGACAGCCCAAATTATATCAGTTATCATGCTTGATCAGACCACCAGGCTTCAACCTACCATGAAATAACCATCAACCAGCGAAAGGATAATGCGTTTTGAAACACAATAAAAAATCGATTTTCTGGTGTTAACAACCATGAAGTATTCTGAGAATTTAAAAAGAATTAAAAAAACCATGCTGAGAAATTGATACACAACATTTACATTAAATAATCACCCAAATATTTCTGGCAATATAGCATTCATTTTGATATGAAATTACATTGTGCCATCTTAGCCCCGAAGATGATGATTTTTCTCAATTGTTCAAAAATTCTCCGGGCCATATTCAATATTGCTAGCTGGCACTAACTTTAAAGGATAAAATCACAAAAGTTAAGAATTCCAGTTCACGTACTGATGTAAAAGCTGGCAAAAGGGAAGGGAAATAAAAGCCATCCAAATTTGAAAGTCAAAGTACTTGTGCATCATCACATGTGACAGGGGAGTCAAAAAGCTTGCTTGAGTCATACATTTCATCTGACTACGAGTTTAACCTCAGTTCCCCCCAAAAAAAAAAAAAAAAAAAAAGATAAGAAGAAGCTGAAAATTCTAGCAACCAGACTCCTCTCCTATTTTATCCTTGGAACCTCATACATTCTGAAGAAATAAAATTGTAATGCAGCAAATCAGATACATAAATATGCACAAAAAAGGGTTCCAAATTGTAGACTTTACAAAGATTAAGCATATGAGACCTCAACAGCAACAGAGGATATAACGAAGAAATTCAATCAAATAACTAATCAACCAGTTCACAAAAAATAAAAACAAACAAAAAGGAATGACAAAACACCAAAGCAATTAGCTCAATTTTAAATTTTGGCAGCAGAACAAAACCAGAAGTGGAATGGGGAAGAACAGTTACCTCCAATGGATAAATAAGGTATTCTACGAGCCCGCCCAATATACAGAGCATCAGACAACACCCCATACAGAGGCTTGGCCACCATTGGAAGAACACCAAAATTCTGTACCATCTGCAGAATTGAAGGCTGTATACCAAGATTACTAGCCATATGAAAGTTGAGTCCCAACCAAGGAAAGCATCTGAAACCATTCACCCAGTATCCGAATCCACACAAAACCAACATCTGCTGAAATCCCTTTTGCAGAGAACCATTTTTTCCCTCAAAGGCTCCATTTTTATTGGCTTCATTAACAGGGTTCTGTTCAGTAGTTGTCATCACAGGGTTTATAAGGTGGGGTTTAGGCCCAGGCCTTCTCCAATATTTGCTGACAGAATTCTTGGTATTGGGATTTTGCTGCTGACAAGACTGGATTTTGGAGATTGAATGGTAGCGAGATTGATCTTTCCTGGGATTCTGGATTCTTGAACATATTGGTTTTCCATTGAAAACCAATGTACAAAGCATGGTTTGAAGAATTTAAGGATTGCAGGCTTGCAGCTGATGCAATATATGTAGATAAAAAGCAGGCCTGCGATAGACTTGATACCTTCTGAATCCTCACACAAGAAGGAAAAGTATTTCAATCTTTAGTCTTTACCCATGGAATCTAACTGGAAAAAGGAAGAGGCTTCCACTAGCTAAGATGGAAGAGAGGAATCTAGAATAGAAGAGCAAGGGCAAGAACTTTAGGTCCCATAATTTGTTGCCTGAGTACAGCTTTGGAAAGAAGGGAGACATTTGAAGAGGCTTCCAGCTGATGATTACTGCTGATTAGTGATTAGATATTTAGATTTAGTATTTTTTTAAGCTCAGGAAAGACAAATAAGCTACTATTTAAGATTAGTTAATCACACGGCTGACGCTTCAGATGGTAATTTTTTTTTTTTTTTTTTGGGTGGAAAAATAGAAAATTAGTCTTTGTTTAATAGATTCAAGGGGGCCCATTCAGCCAAGAACCGAGAGAAATGCCACTTGGTTTTTGTCCGACCAGCGCCTTAGGCCTTGGACAATGCTTTATGGGCTTGATACGATAATTGTACTGGTGGGAATGTTCATGGGCCCACCGGCCCATATGGAAGAACAATGACTATTGATGTCCGACGTATGACTGAGACATGCGAGCCATTTCTGGCGGTTGTTCGTGCCTTCCTTGTTTAGCACTGTAATGCTAATCACACGTTAAAATGCGCTATTAGTCATTCACCTCCTCATTTCGATCGCAGGTTTAGCCAAATATTTTATGAAATATTTCCTTTTAAAACACATTTTTCAATTTTGCAATTTACCTCCTAATTTTGCATTAGGACGAAAATAAGACAAAATGTGGAAAGCAGAGCTTTGTATAGTATGTTGTAGGTGCTAAATTCAAGAAGGAATTTGGCAGCCTTCATAATCTCAACTAAGAACGAATTCCGGTGAAGACAAGTGGGGGCAAAAATTTCAAAGCCCCTCTTAATAAGAACCAAGAATTGGATTTTTGTCATCTTCCAGTAGACAGCATACTAATCCTGAGATGCAGTGAACAGGGCTAAAATGCAAACACGAGAAATTTTGGAACAACTAAGATTGGATTGATCACTATGACAACAGATGCAGAAGCGATGGGAGAACACGAGAAATGTTGGAGCAACTGGGATTGGATTGATCACTATGACAACTCATGACGACCTAGTGCAGGGGAAAGACTTAAGAGACTCTCCTGTGAGACCATTGGATCAAAATGCAATGGTTCACAACGGTATATCATTCAACGTAAAAAGTCTTGTTCTACTGGTAGGCCTTTTATGATATTCTATTCTTTTTACCGGTTAGATTTATCCCCACGTTTAGGTTAGGGAATCAATTAGATTTTTGAATCAGCAATTTTTATTTTCTAGTGTTTGTTTAAAGGTAACTCCCAAAGTATTATTGCCACTAAAATTTACCTAAAATGGAGGACTACATTAATCGGTAGTAAGAGGTGCTTCCAGGAAGAAAAATCTCATAGCCTTGGGACATCTGAAGTGAAGAACTGAGCCCTCCACATTTCTTTCAACCCACACAGCATCCTCAGGCTCAGGCTAAGACTCTGCAGTCTGCACCACTCTCACATGCACCCTGCTGCAACAATAATTTTGAGTCATATTCCTGGCCTTTCTGGGATGGATCTTGATCGCTGGAGAGCTATACATATGATGATATTAGTAGCTACTCAGCTTTGTTCTCATCTAAAATTGATTTTAGTATTAAAATTTTGTGTCTCTTTATAGAATATTAAAAATAAATGTCCTCATTTAATGTTCTCAGTACAAAGAAATACTACAAGGATTTTATGTCCCCATAAATAAATAAATGAATAAAACAGAGGCTATTTCATGAGGATTTTTTTTTCCCTCTCTTACAGTGACATTCAATAAAAATAGCATCATTATTATAACTAATTTTCTTCAAAATTAGTTTTGAACTTAACTACCTAATTATGTGTTCTCAATACAATTGCCCTCTTCCTCCTTGTAACTTGTAAGGTTTAGAGTGGGGTAAAAAATTGCCCTTAAACACTAGAATTAGTACTAACCATCAAGTTGAATGTAATCTTTCATGAAATATAATTAAAACATCAAAATCCTTTTTTTTTAATAGCAAAAAGTTTCATATGAAAGTAATTGATATAAAAAATAATTTAGTTTTAAAATGCACACACATGAGCATGCCCATTACGGTAACAAATCCCACACAGTCACACACTATTATTCCCTTATGGCCTTATCCAAATGTTCAATGTCCTTAATCCTCCTATCAATCAGACCGTTCCCACGCTGCCGCCTGTGTCCACGCCCAGTTTAACTCCCCCACCTCATTTCCATCAGATGCCCTTTCTCCCTGCCCTTTCCAGAGCCGTCTTCTCCTCATTTCACCTCCGCCCGAGGTCATTTTCGTCAATGACTAACTCCGTCACTCCTCCCTCTCCCTCCGTCAAGGCCCGTCTAAGAGGCGTGGTATTTGACATGGACGGAACCCTAACGGTCCCCGCCATCGACTTCCCGGCAATGTACAGGGCCGTGCTGGGAGAACAGGAGTATTTATCCATTCGAAAGCAGAAACCTTCCGGCATTGATATTCTGAAGCAGATTGAGGATTGGAGCCCTGATAAACAGCGTCAAGCTTACGAAATTATTGCTGATTATGAGAAACAAGGCCTTGATCGTCTCGAAATCATGCCTGGTCAGCCTCCATTTCTTGATTTTTTAAGCTTCTTGGTGTTTTTGTGAGCTGATTCATCTGTTATGGTGTCTAATTCCACGCATTTGTGAGAATATACGAGTCTGTCTAATCTGCACTCGTGAGAATGTTCTGGTTTTTAAGCATGTGGTACAAGTTGTTGATACAGGGTTAGTCAATAGTCGAGTAACAGGAGTTTCTGCGTTCATCAAAGTGAACAAAAAATGATCTTGGATTTGCTTTAGTCCTTACCTCTTTGGATTACTTAGTTATTTAACAACATTCCAGTTGATTGCTATGATTACTTGATCTCATAATAAATCTAACTTTTATACAGTACTATTGCATTTCAGGTGCTTCAGAACTTTGTGCTTTTCTTGATTCAAGAAGCATTAGGTAGGTAAAGTTCCAATTGATACATTTCCTGTCTTGCATTTTTCTGCTATCTGGCTGTTAAAGCAATAGAACCTTTTGTTTTTTCACGAATGATTATACTTTCTCAACTTGTCATGAAACTTACAATTTTTAGCTTTTTTGTTCCATTGGAACTTTAGTATTTGTCCACAATAAGATTCTAGGATCAGTTAGAAAATCGTCCTTGACATATTTTGAACATTTTACTTTTGAAGCATCCATGCTTCATTAGTTATCTCCACATACAGCATCTCTTGGTGTCATGATTAGGTAACTGGATACCCCTCTTGTGTGAAATTTTCACTAACCAGTTTTACTGATTTTGCCCCTCCATATTTGATGAGATATTGCCATTTTTCCGGGAAGACTTAACACGTATATTATATTTGTTAGTCCATGATATCTGTGAACAGCAAACTTTGTGTCCCATTATGGGGCTGTTGCTGCCAAGTGGTGCTTTGCACTAATTGATATTCGCTAAATTTGCCGTGCTAATAATTCTTCTGTCTTATCGAGTTGCTGATGCTTGGCAATCGGATTGAGGATTTTTCTATAAGCTACACTACAAAGTGCTGTTCAACTCATTCTTTCAATTCATAATACATAGTACTTCTGTTCACTTTCCTATACTTTGTTTGCAGTTTCTTCTGAATTGGTAGACTTGGGATTGCACATCAATAACTCAATATTGAGCCATCTGGTGTTCGAATGAGTTATGGTAGCTTGTTTTAGTCCTCAGCTCTCAATCATGCAACAGAAACAATGTTCTTCTTAAATTTGTATTCTGTTAGGTGTAATTTTTTGTTTTTAATTAATGGTCTTTGATTTAAAATGTTAAAGACTTGGAGTAGTTAACTGTGTGACTGTTCATTTTCTGGGCTTGAGTCATTTCTGTCAGTTGATTCGCTTGAAATTTTCTAATTGGATTTTCAGGAGGGGATTAATAACTAGAAATGTCAAGACCGCAGTTGATTTGTTCCATGAACGCTTTGGTGTAAGTTTTCCTGTGTTTTATAACCATATAAAGATAATTGGTCCTTCATATAAACTTGGTCGTTTGCCTTATTACACGATAGAACTTCTGAGGAAGGAAATGTTTAAGCATTAATCGCATCAGAATAACCTGTGTTGTTTTCAAGTTAATTTCTAATTTTATGTTCCTTTTTCTGTTCCGTTTCTGTGGTCATCCTTTTTTGGTTTGAGTAGGAGGAGGATGGATGGGAGAGTGGCATTCTAATCCCCTTTTGTCTTTCGCTCTCTCTCTCTAATTATCTCCGCCAACTTATGCAAATGAAAGAAAATGGATATCATTTAGATATATTTTGGTTCTGTTTCTGTTTCTATCTGTTTTTTTTAAAATATTCCTCTTTCCTAAGTTTCATTTGCTGAAAAGCTATTTCTAGTTCTCTGCAATGTCCGCTTTAACACCAGAATCTAATTTTGCATCAGATATTCTCGTGTTTCTTTCTTGGAGTTGATGCTTGTAATCTCACTCCATTTTTATTGTTGCTGCAGATAACATTTTCTCCAGCATTAAGCCGGGAGTTTCGTCCTTATAAGCCAGATCCAGCACCACTGCTGCATATTTGTTCAACTTGGGATGTTCGACCTAGTGAAGTAATGATGATAGGAGATAGTCTTAAAGATGATGTAAGCTCCTCTCCATTTGAAATTTTCAATTATGTGCTCAACTGCATTATCTGCTTCTTCTTCCTGTCTTTTTTTTTCCTCTTTTAAATTCCAGTGGGGGATTTTTGAGGGGTAATCATCAATTAACCATGTCTAACTTGTTTGTGGTTTCGAGATGAGGAACTCTGTTTCTTCCCTGTCAGTATGGATGTACTTCGTCAGATGAATTTGATGTTGTACAATAGGATTTGCGATTGGATAGGTCAATTTGCGCCTTGCAATGCTGTTGAATGTTATCTACTTCTAGACTATCCAATCCAACTAGCACAACTTCAATTTTTATTTATACAATCTTTTCTTTTTCTTTTTAAATTATTATACACTATTCTTTGTTTTGCTTCAAATTTTGGGCAAATTGAAGAATAAATGTGCTATGTGCTCTGTAAATTGATTATTTGCTAATGTCCTTGCGGTTTCTTGTATCAGTATACTCTTCTAATGAGATTCATACTTTTTATATAAATTGTATTGAGGGAGAATTTCTGACAATGTCACCCAGTTGCATCGACTGATTCGTATATTGCGCCCTTTGCAGGTGGCTTGTGGGAACCGAGCTGGCACTTTTACATGCTTGCTTGATGAAACTGGGAAGTATGACTCTCCAGAGTATGAGAACGTGGAGTACAAGCCAGATTACAAGGTCTCTTGTCTAGCTGACATTCATTCACTATTAGAAGCAAATTTTGATCTGGCACCTTGAAGGCAAACTCGAGGGACAGAGTGGCACAAGACCGATTGCATGAGCAAGGTTGAAAGTGGTCCGTAATGTGATCTTTTGCTGATCATCCAATGCCTTTTGGGTAGAAGCTTCTTCGAAAAATGAGGAATAAAGATCCATTTTGGTCAACAAAATGATCAACTTTATGGCTAGCTTCTTAGCATATTAGCTGATGAATGGAGCTCTAGATGGCCTTTACACAAAGGGCAGTTTGTATGTAAATCTGGAGAGGTTGGCCAGTACCTTTGAAGCGTGAAGTCAACACTTGACTATTTTTTATTTGTAAGTGTAAAGCCAACACTTTACTTTCATACTCTCCAATGAAGAAGGAAGTCATATTGTTGTTTGTACATGTCTTAGGTCTAATTTACTCGCAAGTAACCTATTTCAATAATTTTATCTGGCCTTCTTTTTTTTTTTATATATATTGGGTAAGCACTATCTGGTCATGTTCGAGAAAATCCTGTCTACAAATTTCTCTTCCGCCGAATGAATCTTCGGAAGCTGTAGCAGATGAATCTACAGGAACTACATTGCTGCTAGAAATATACAGAGTATGTTTCGACTTTCGACATTGTCACCGATTGAATTACTATCTGAACAGGGTAATGTTAAAATTTGCTCATTCAAGATTAACCAGCGGATTTTGAGAAATGAGATTATGCGAGTGTATTCTTGTCGACAAATATTGCAGTCGTTTGACATATTTATCCTTTTAACTCCTTGTTAGAATATTCAGCAGCTAAATAAAGTTGAATGAGTCTCTAATCGCATTATATCTTCAAAATTTTCCTCTTTAATTCCATTCTTGATGACAAATCTTTCAGCCGTTTGATATGTTTATCCTTTCAACTCTTGTTACACACACACACACACAGAGAAGGTAATTAAGATAGATCACAACAGAAGACAACTAAAGTTACTAAAAATTCCTATTATGCTAGTATGTTGGAAAAGTAGTTAGGCCCCATCTGATAATCCTGTTCAATATTTAAACTTAATTGTTCAGATTTTAACACGTTCAAACGCGTTTGATAAACAAAAATAGAATATTGTATTAATTAAGTGGTACTAAATTTTCTAACCAGAATTTGTTCCTAAAAATAAGTGATAAACTATTCATTTATCACGTAATCTTCTGATATATGATTTAGTGCTTAATAATTTAATTATTTAATAGATTCAAATTTCAGGTTTTAGTTTTTGGATTTTAGTTTTATCAAATGCGACCTTACACTTTTTCACTAATAGGATAGGATACCAACCTCGATATAGGAATAAAAAATAAAACACTAGCTAAGATAAAAATAGTCGTACATTAATGTGCTATAGAGATCAAGACGAGAAAATAGTGGAAATAGAAGAATGAGATAGGGGGGAAAAAAAAAAAGAAAAAAGGGAAAGAAAGAAAGAAAAATAACTAGTATAAGAATCGGCAACAAAAAGACTCTCCATCAGAGAATAGGAGGTGCTGGAACAGGAATATACAACCAAGCAAGCCTTGTGGGAGGTCGGTGACATTTATCCTTCAGGTCATTCACCGAAAATACGTATATATATAGTTAACAATCTTCACGTTTTCGAAAGGCATTTCAATATTTCATGTAGAGGATTTCACTAGTCAGCTGAATTAGGAAAATCTCCCACCTGTTACCTGTAAGACGCAAAAATGACTAGTAGTTATCAAGAAACAGAGCTCTCCCAAGAAATTCAAGACGTGGAAGAATCTGGTTTTGATTCTGCCGCCGTCCACCAAAATCTCAATTCCACCACCACCACCCTTGAGACGTGCACCAGCTGTGGTTCCACAAAGAGAAGATCACCTTCCTCATCTTCATTTTTCCGGGAACCTTCTCCCAAAAGGGCCACCCTTTATCCCCCTCCATCCAGCACCACCATGCCCAGCACGTCTCCGCCACTTTTACCATCACCACCACCACCATCTTCTTCCAATGCAACTCATCCCAACAATCTCCACCGTTCACTCTCTGAGACTAGTGCTTTAACTCAGCTGACGAATTCCCAGTCACCTGAATATTTGTCCGAGAATAATGCTGATATATCAGCATCTGCATCACCATCTGCTGGGGCAGTGGGAGCCTCACTGGCATTGCCACCACTTCCCCGGGCGACCCTTTGGAGGCATCTTTCTGATCCCAGGTCTTCGCAGTTTCAGCCAAGGCCTCAGCCTGCAAGAAGAACCCTATTGAGGTCTCCAACTTCTGATCAAGAAAGTCGTGAGTCCAAGGTCGCTTCTTGAATGTTAAAGTTTCTGTCTTTTCACATTGGATTCTAATTTCATTGCCAAGAAAATTGATTTTGTGTTTTAATCTGCAGAGCTTGAAGAAAATAATGCAGAAATTGAAGGAAATGAACCAATGGGTAGAAAAAGTCATGAGTGAAGAAGATGAAGCAGATACCCATTCTGAAGAAGATAACTGCAATATCAATTGCAATATTAATTCCAATTCTAAGGTTTGCAAGTATTTCTTTTCTAATTACAGTTTGAGTTCCATATGAATTTTCTTTTGAAATCTTGACAGGAACAACAATTCGAGCTAATTGAAGAAAGACTAACTTCTATCAGTTCTATGATTTGCTTTCCTTTTATTACGATGCAGTTTTAGTTTCTTTCTAATCTTGTTTTTGATAGTGTGCCTGAACGACTGATACTAAAATGAGTAGCTTGGGATAGTTCTTTGCTGTAGCAATTTCTTGATGGATTTACGTTACAACAGGTTAATTAGTGATTTGTTTGGTTTCAATTTTTGGGGTGTTTTGTTGCTGCAGCAGGATGCATCTGAGAATGGTGCAGGGGCTCAGCCTGAGGAAGCTGTGTGGGTTGAGAAGAGAAATGGGGAGGGCTTAGTTCTTCACTTCAGATGTCCCTGTTCCAATGACTATGAGATTTTTCTTTCTGGAAACACCTGTTACTACCGATTAATGTAGTCCTTCATTTTAGGTAAATTTTAGTATCAATACTACTTAAATTTTCACGGGTCTTAGATCTTACTCTCTTTTATATCTCATTGCAGTTTGCTTTGTGAGGTTGACAATTCACATTCTGCTTTCCATTCTGCTGCAGCACCTTGGCATGTTGACTCAAGGCTCACTCAAAGAAATTGCCCTTAGAAATTGATTGGACAGAGTATTTTCCAGAATGGTGGATTTGTGCATTGATTTTCTGATGGAAAACTTTCTAGTTGGTCTGATTTTGCGTCTGGTTATCTGGGCAAATCTCATTTATATTCTTAGGTGCAATTGTTGTAGAACTAGAGATTGTAAGTCCTGTACAGGGAGGATAGATGACAAGAATTCACAAAATTCTTTATAGATAGCTCTATAGTAAAACTGTGGATGAATCAATTCTCTTATTTCCTTCTCAATTGTTTACTTCGTGAAATAACGAGGCATGACAATACATTCTTTGAAGTTTTATCAAATGAAGATACATCTTCTATACCATCTGTAAGTCATTTATATGGATTATTGACAATACTTGTGGGCATTAGATAGATGGTAAGCATTAATTGCTTCACCGATTAAGGTACACAATTGATATCATGTCTTCATGGATGTTTAACAAATTGGTTATTTTCCATTGATACATTTTGAGAATTGCATTCCTATTCACTAAACTTCTGCTCTCCGTCCTGAGAATAGATTTAGGGAGTTACTTTTAAACAAACACTAGAAAACAAAAATTGCTGATTGAAAAGATCGATCAATTCCTTAACCTTAATGTGGGATAAATCTAACCTGTAGAAAGAATTGAGCATCAGATAAGTTCTCCCAGCAGAACAAGATTTTCCACGTTGAATGATGTAGCAGTGTTTCTCCCATGGCTCTACTTCTGCATCAGTTGTCGTAGTGATCGATCAATCCAATCCCAGTTGTTCCAATTATTTTAGCCCTGATCACTGACTGCTTGAAGATATGAAGGGAAAAAATATCCAATTCTTGGTTCTTATTGAGGGTGCTCTGGTTAAGGCAACAAGACTAGGAAATTTCCACCTCGTCCTTACTAGAATTCCTTCTTAGTTGAGATTGTGAAAGCTGCCAGATTCCTTCTTGAATTCAGCACTTACAAGTGACAAGATGTATAAAGTTCTGCTTTCCACATTTTGTCTTATTTTTCAACTTATAATCCTGTTTAGCCTGCTGGGCTGTTAGCGTCAACCATTGGCGAATACAACACAGAATTAAGACTACATTCTGTGAGGTAATCATAGATTGGGGGACAGGAAATAGAGAAAATTAACTTCCATTGAGCGGTATTGCGGACGTTGGTTGATGCTTTGAAACGGCTGATGAATTCCAGGCTTGAGATTAAAGATATCCAAGATTTCGATACGCACACGAGTGTCAAAAGGGACTCGATTGGGAGCCGTAGGATGATGTCAAAGACAAGTTCCACAGAGAGCTCATCATTACAAAACCTTGGGAGCGTTGCTTTCCAATATTGGAGGAATTTAGGGTTGGGCTGTATGGAAAAACTCAATGCAATTGGACTTTGTGCGATTTTGTCTGGTTAGCTATTGTATATGTTTACATATTGTACCAAATATATGTCAAATATTTTATTCATACACATCAATCTTATTCCGAAAATAATAATATAATATAATTATACACTAATTAATGTAAAAATACAACCCCATGGGATTGCAAACCCCACAAGAGACCCGACATGAGTCAAACAGAATTATCCCCCACAAGAGACCCGATGTGAGTCAAACAGAATTAGTTGCAAATCGTGAGATGGATGCGGGTACTTATGATTTATACTAACAAAAATGTAAAATATACAATAACCGAATCGAATAGTACCATATTCTAATTGTACTGAGTCCTTTCTGACTGTAAGGTTATAAATGAGTGTAATCAAACTAACTACACTTATGTTCAAAGTGATTTAATTATTTTAACAAATTTGAAATATTGTTCAAAATTGACTTGTTTACTTATCCAACTAAGCTTGAACTGAAATTGATTACTTAAAGCGATTTGTATAGTATTGAGAGCAAACGATCAGCTAGCCCGAATGCGTATACCATATTTCAAGTGTCGGACGTTTCCTATCTATAATTGATAAACTGATCAATAAAATCATCCTTTATTATTTACTCAAAAAAAAAAAAAAAGATGGACCTTTGTTACATATCATGCATAAACTCATTTTACATTAAATTATGATGTAAACATAACTTTGCATTGAGTCTAGAACAATACTCAAACCTTGGCAGAGAACATATACAACACAAAACTACATAAAAATCGTCATAGATATGCCAACAACATTAATTCTGCCAACACAAAATTATCTTGAGGCTTACCAAAATCAATGCTCTTGATTTCTTAACCATTTTGCCTAAAGTGCTCATACTCAATAAAAAAAAACTCGTAAAACTTTAGATAATCGCATAGTTTATCCATCATGGGCATCAAATATGTCCACCTTAAGAAAAGCTATCCCATTAATAATTTCAAGTTTCCTCCATTAGTTATCTTGTGGATTATAAAGCTCTAACTGGGATCCATGCTTCAGCAAGATTTCAACCCTTTTCTGATGAGAGCGCAGGTTGAACAAGAATGTTGAATTTACACGAATATCAATGTTTTAATAAAAGATTGTATAAAAAATACGTAACCACTGTTGGCCATCCTGGAAGAAAGTGTTGCTCTATGGATGAGAATCAGAAGAGTAAATATATTTTGGCCATATAGTTATGATTAATTTCATTATGTACGTGTTTTAACTCAAAGCTTGTTGTATTTAGATAGGATGAAAACTCGAAACTCAGTTTTTAACCTTATATGTAATAATACCAACTGGTCATTATAAGGGATAATTTCAGAAACCTCCCTTGAGGTTTCTGACAATTTCACTCACCTCCCCTGAGGTTTAGAAAATTACACAAACCTCCCCTTAGGTTAAGATTTTGTAATAAAGTTAGTCCAAAGAAAAAAAGTAACATTAAAAAAATACTTTGAGAAGAGAGATGAAACTTCTATTCCATAAATACCCTTTATACTTATGCAAAAGTTATATTATAACATTACAA